>JALDNG010000137.1:0-465000 GCA_024349245.1 Neodontobutis hainanensis
GAGAAAGAAAATAGATGAGACCCATGAGCAATGCACAGCACAGTGGTATGTTCTTCTCTTGCACTCTTCCCTCAATAACAATGGCAGCAGTCCTGCTGTCTGAAGGGTCATCACCAATAATGGCAATACTTCATCATAATAAATCATATCATATCAAACTTATCAGTGTCCTTTTAACTGGACTAAACCAGAGCTAAACCAGGACTAAACCCGAACTAAACCAGGACTAAAGGCTGCACTTAGACAGGACTAATGGAGAGCTAAACCAGGACTAAACCAGGACTAAACAAGGACTACATTGCTACACTTAGACCCCCACATACTGTCATTGTGTCCTTGGGCAAGACATTCAACCTACATTGCCTTCAGTGATGATCTGTAACACTGGTAAATAGCTTAATGTATGTAAAGCTCTTTGAGTGCCTACTACAGTAGGTGGAAAAGCACTATATAAAAATAAAGATTATTATGTACCGACATAATTTGAAAAACATACAACCAGTCAAAGAAGCATAGCATTGCATAAAGCTAGCCGTTTTAGATAAATGCCCAGACTGACTTTACCAGAAACCTATCTCTATCTATAGGCTGTAATTGTTTACAAGGTAGCTTTTCACTTACTTACCGTTTTGACCGTCACCTAAAACCTGCCCTTAACTGCATGTAGACACCTTTTACGGTTGTAGGCAAGTCAGCACATTACAGGTCTGCACCAGCTCTTGTTTCAGGTAAATCACAGCTTTATGTTACTATATAAATACAACAATATTCCAATCTTCTGTTTTTAAAGTAAAGATGATTTTTTTCCCCGACCTCTCAAATCCTCTCCATCATTCCTGTCTTACTAAGTACTTCACAAATCTATATTTCTGCACAGGTTTGTCTTCCCAGCTCCTTCCCATGCCTTTAATTTGCCTCTTGTATATTACAAAGATTCCCTGCTGCTGCGTTTGTCACACTACAGAAAAGCACACTGCTTGAGTCGAGCCACACACACACACACACACACACACACACACACACACACCTCCTTTTGCCTGAAGCCACTCTGTCTGCCGGTGACCATTCAAATATCTTAGGGCATCAGATTACCATGTTTGAATAGCGCTTGTTGGGAGAAATCGCTCTTTATTTGCCCCTTCTATCGCTCTCTGTCTCTTTTGTGCCTCCGGCTTTTGTGGCGATTCAATCAGCCGAGCGCTCTCGACACAAACTCCACTCAGCGTCCTGATAGATGCCACAGCAGCGACTAAAGCACAAAGTCACATTGGCGCCCAGCTGGAGACTGAAGCAGATAGGGCTGCAGTGTTTCTCCAGAGAGATGAAGGGTCTCAGAGGAGGCGGGCGGTTAATAATGCTTGGATGAAATATGTCTCAGTCTTTTTTATGAATCCCCAATAAATGGCGACCAGCAGGGGAAATCATATGATAGGAAAAATTGGGACAAAAAAAAAAAAAAAAAAAAAAAGAGGGTTTAAAGTTGGCAAACTAGGCAATCTGTACAAAGATTAATACCACAACAGCCTGAAATAGTTAAATATAGGGATGCACCAATTTTTCAGCTTAATATTGGCATTGATGTTGAGGAGGTTAACTGACATTGGCAAATGCACCTATATCAGCCTACCAATATTTTGCTGTTGTCACGTGAAGCATATGCGCTGAGTATATTTGTTATTCTTTCCTGCCTTTCTGCTTTTGCTGTGGCTCCTTCTTTTTTGTTTCTCAAAGGAGAGATAATACCAGAAAATACTTACAAAATCTTGATATCGGCCATTATGTTAATTTAGATATCAGTATTAGCCAATAATTTCCATATCTGTGCATTGCTAGTACATAAGTTATTGAAGTACAGTACAGTAATATAAACACATGTTTTAAAACAACCTGTAATAAGCAGTGGGCATTTACTGATAATCATTTTAATGTTTGAGTTAATATAGATTCAATAATGTTTAAATAAAAAAGTTTTGATAAAATTTTGGAAAAAAAATAATAATAATTTTCCCCATAAGCATACTGTTAGGAATGTGGTCCCCAAAGTAATTCTTCAAAACAACTTATATTTTACTAAGCAGTTATTTTGGTTATAATTAAGTATAAACTTACTATGTATTATCTACAATCACCTAAAGGATTATTAGGAACACCTGTTCAATTTCTCATTAATTCAAGAATCTAATCAACCAATCACTGCAGTTGCTTCAGTTCATTTAGGGGTGTGGTCCTGGTTAGGACAAAGAGACTACAATTTGCACGAGCTCACCATAATTGGACAGTTGAAGACTGGAAAAATGTTGTCTGGTCTGATGAGTCTCGATTTCTGTTGAGACATTCCGATGGTAGAGGCAGAATTTGGCGTAAACAGAATGAGAACATGGATCCATCACACCTTGTTACCACTGTGCAGGCTGGTGGTGGAGGTGTAATGGTGTGGGGGATGTATTCTTGGCACACTTTAGGCCCATGAGCATTGTTTTATTTTATTTATTTATTTAACCTTTATTTAGTTTCTGACCATGTCCATCCCTTTATGACCACCATGTACCCATCCTCTGATGGTTACTTCCGGCATCATTTCAAATTGGTTTCTTGAACATGACAATGAGTTCACTGAACTAAAATGCCCCCCAAAGTCACCAGACCTCAACCCAATAGAGCATCTTTAGGATGTGGTGGAACAGGAGCTTCATGCCCTGGATGTGCATCCCATAAATCTCCATCAACTGCAAGATGCTATCCTCTCAATATGGGCCAACATTTCTAAAGAATGCTTTCAGCACCTTGTTGAATCAATGCCACATAGAATTAAGGCAGTTCTGAAGGTGAAAGGGGGTCAAACACAGTATTAGTATGGTGTTCCTAATAATCCTTTAGGTGAGTGTCTTCTTCAGGGTGCATGTGGCAGAGTGGAACTCACAGCAAGAAGGTCGTGAGTTCAAAACACGGCCGACTCAATTATTCTCGGCTGTCTCCGGTCTTTCTGTGAAGAGTCTGCATGTCCTCCATGTGTTACCATGGGTTCTCTCCGGGTACTCCGGCTTCCTCCCACCGTCCAAAGACATGCATGTACAGGTTAATTGGCAACTCTAAAGTGTCCCTAGTGAATGAATGAGAGAGTGAATGGTTGTCTGTCAATGTTTGTTTCTATATGTTAGCCTTGCGACAAACTGGCCACTGTCCAGGGTGTACCCCGCCTCAGGCCCAAAGCTGCTGGGATAGGCTCCAGTCACCCGCGACCCCTAACGGGACAAAGTGGTAGAAAATGAATGAATGAATTCTTCTTCATAAAAAGACAGCATAATCAAACATTGAACTCCTCTTTTAATCACTTAAACAGTATTATTTATTATTCATTATGATCTGTTTGTTGGTGCCTCTGTTGGTCACCAGGGAGAGGCCACATTTGGATCACACTAGAGTTTGAATCTGATTTGGGGTCTCTTTGCAATTTGCATTTCCCCTCTCTTTTCTTCTTCCTGTTTGATTTCTCTTGCAAATGTTGTTTTCATTAAAGACATAAAATGGCCAAAACAAAATAGCATTTTACCCATAGTATGCCTTTCCCAGTATGCATTAATTTATTTGTCAAGATATATAATTCTGCTTCACCATTTGAAAATTCTATCCCATAAACTCCAGTTGATAGTTTTTAATGCAGCAATGAACATTTTAAAGACCCTTGTTTTGTTTTTTTATAGCCATTTTTTTAACACTTTTCTCTTACTACATAGTGTACATATTTGAAATAAAGCTTTCCCAAAAGCTTCTGTTATGTCTGCCTGTAAAGGAGGCTAAGAATATTTTCTCAAACTCTGCCCTGATACCGGTGACTTTTACTGCACCAGGCCCGATCAATGAATTTGAGAATAGCAGCCATAAGGGAGCTCCTATCATTCTTGCAGTCTGATTGTGAGTGCTTCTCCAGCAGGCCCCCGAATGGCAGACCACCGGAGCCACAGAAAAGCAAATGTAGCCGTAGAAATCCTGCTTGTAGTTAAGACTATTTTGACCAGCCCTAGCCTCCCGCCTGCTCTGCTGCTCGCCATTCCTGCGGGGTATCTTCACACATTTTCTGTTCATAGATAGTCAAATACTTTGATCTGAAGATGACAGAGAGAACAAACTAAACCAGGTGTTGTAAACCACCAGTCCACCAATTACAGCCACCCATGTCAACATTACCTGCACCAATTATATTTCCTCTAATGTGAAACAAACCAAAACTATTAAGATTTTATTATGAAATGGTCAGGCGGAGTCTCCATTATAAACTGTTTAATCTGTGTTTGGAGCAAATGTAAATGGCTTAGATTTGCTTGTAGCTGTTAGGCCATATTAGGCTTAAAATGTGTATTGTATCAAGCCCTAGGGCAATCATTTCTTATAGTCAACAGGTGCTCAGGGTTAAGTTGCTGTTCCTCTGTTGGCAACACTAAATGCTCAATCTTTGCTAACCTGACTTTGCACTGAATGGTTGTTCTCTATTAAGATTATCTCTCCAACCAGCTACAAATATACATATGTAAGGGAAATTGATGTCACCTTTCAGGTGGAATCAGTTCCCCGTACATGTATATACAGTATGTAGCCGGATGGAAAGACTCTTCACTCAGAGAATATCCAATATTGTCTTTTGCAATAATTTTGTGTGGACATTAACTGAATAGTAAATAGTTACCTTCTCTTGCTACAACTGTTCCAGGAATTTAAGAAGAAAAGGGACATTTTCATTAATTCATTCTTTGGCTGAGTTTTCTACCACCCAGATCCTATGTGCATGAGGCAACGCATAATATAAGTCATAAAATAAGTTGTAGGGCTAACACTTAGAGACAGACGCTTACAGACCAAAAATCTCACCTACATTCTTTCCATATCTTTTCCATATATATACAGGCCTGACTATCCCATCATTTCTGCAATGTTTGTAATATGCTGCTTCCTCTAGTAGAATACAATGAGCATATAGTATATAAAGAAATGCTGATGTTAAGAGCAAAAGAGGCTGAGGCATGAATAAAACCATCTCTAAACAGCAAAAACTGTGGTGAAAATCTTTAACTGGTCTGCAGAAATGCCAGTTTTTGGTCTGTTAGAAGAATACTACTGCAGAGACAACACATTTCCCAACAGACCACTCTAACACTATGACACCTCATTGTAAGTGTTCTCTCTTTTTGCCTGGTGAGCTCGTCTTATTATCCCCATCCCTCCAAGGCAATTTCCAAACAATGTGTCATTAAATTCTTCATATCAGTCGGTAAAGTGCAGTCTGCCACAAGACTTGTCAAAAGATCTGCCTACCTCATTGCATCGCTGAGGATTGTCTACCTGTCCACTGTCTGTCATGCTCGCCGTCTTTTAGCCAGACGACTTGACAGCCACACCTGTTTGCTGAGGACTGAGAAGTGTTACTCCTGTCTCGCTCTATTTGTGAAGTTTGCCGTCTGCAAGGCTTTTGACACACAGCTTGTCTGGTAATCAATGGGACACTCGGAGCCTGATGCTTTGACCTTGTCTAGTGCAGTTTTTTTCTGGACACATCTGACAGAGTAGTTAGTGTAGTAGCTTCAGTGTTTGTACAGGGCCCTTTACTACAAAGCAGGATTAGGGGTGTGCAAGGTAACTTAATGGCTAACCTTGGGTTTTCATTATTACAAAGCTGGTTTACTCTCTATGAAGTTTGAACTCTGTGGAAACTTAGGTTGAACACCTAACCTGATCATGCTCCAGGTAGACTATAAAAAAAGTCCCATAGAGAATAAGGACTCCTTTTTGGCACCCCCAAGGGACCATATTTCTCCACTGGCGTTTTGGGGAACAGCAGTCTCCACCAAAATGTTACATGTTCAGTTATCTCCTGCCTTGTTTTAGGACACTGAGTGTTTACCATCCCCTCAAGAGCCTGGGGATTTCATCCAAGGACCAATCCCCAGAGGCAAATAAGGGTTACGGACCAAGCCCTGACTATGTGCTACAGACCCCGGTTCCTCACTTTGGGTCCCATTCTACGTAGGTCAATGTTGTCACCGCAGGATGCTAACAACGGACGTATCCCTTGTGGGCTGGGGCGGGGTCTCTGATGGCCACCCAACCAAGGGGATATGGAGAGGCCATCTTCTCGTATGGCACATCAATTGCCTCGATATGATGGCTGTATTTCTGTCCCTGAAATACTTCCTCCAGCAGCTAAGGGGTTACCATGTTCTAGTGTATGTGAAAAGCACAGCGTTAGTCTCTTACATATATTGCCAGGGACTGTGTTTGCGACGCTTGAACAAGCAAGTGCGTCAGCTTGTGCTTTGGGCTCAGGAAAAGTCCCTCAGGGCAATTTACATTCCTGGGCATATGAATATGGGAGCAGAATTATTGTTCAGTCAGGCACAAGGTGAATGAAAAACTCCTCCCAAACACAGTCAGCCAAATCTGGGATAGATCATAGAGGTGTACCTCTTTGCTTCACAGGAGATAGCACAATGTCCCCTTAGCACAAGTATGCTTCCCACAGCCCCCCTGGGTCTGAACGCGATAGTCCATGCATGGCCCAGACTGCGTCTCTACGCTTTTCCCCCCAATTGCCCTGCTCCCAGAACTCCTGGCCAGGGTCTGTCAACAGGGGTCTCGCCTCTTACCAGATTATGGTTCTTAAGATCTAACATTGCTCCTCAATGGCTCACTCTGGGTGGCTCACCCTCGATTCCTGACCTTAGGATGGACCTTCTCTCTCAGGCACATGGGACAGTGTTTCATCCCAGGCATGAGCTCTGGAACCTTCATGTTTGACCCCTGAGGGGGACCATTTGAAAGATGCTGGGATTTCAGATTGCGCAGTTGAGACTATTCTAAGTGCAAGGGGTCCCTCTACTAGAAGATATTACGCCCTCAGATGATTTATTTTTCGAGCCTTGGTGTATTAAACACCGGGCAGACCCTGTGCTGAAGTTTCTGCAGAGTAAAGAGTCTTCGGGGTTACACCCTAATACTCTCAGAGCCTATGTGGTATGTTTTCGCTATTCTGAATGATGGGGAGACACCCTCAAGTTGTCTTCTTTATTCGAACGGCCAAGCACTTGACGCCTCCCACTAGAGTGACAGTCCCTTTGTAGGACCTGTCTATAGTGCTTGAGGGGTTTTAAACCACTGGAGTCAGTGCCTTTTCAGTTTCTGACTTCTGGCCAGATGATCTTCCTGAAAGCTTTTACCTCTCTTAAGAGAATTGGAGATTTGCAGGCTCTGTTGGTCTCACCATCCTGCCCAGACTTTTGCTCACCCTAATTATCTCCTAAAGGTTCTATTTTTATCCTTTAAATCTGGTCATTCTTGAAGACTTCTCCCTCCTGGCATTGACATCACCAGAGCAAGATTGAAGCAAGCTTTGCTTATAGGTGTAAGGGCTCATTTAACCAGAGGGGTTGCATCCTCATTGGATGTGGCAAAGAGGGTTCCTTTGCAACAAGTGTGTGATGGGGCAGGCTGGTCCTTTTCACACACTTAAATAAAACTTTATAGCTTGGATGTTTGTTCAACCCCGGGCTTACCCCAGGTGTCATGCCTAAGACCTTTTTGATGTTTTTGTGTACACAAACACTACACAACCCTCGGGGGGTCCCGCCACTTCCAGTGTGGTGGCATTGGTTTCATCTTACCCCATAGCGTATTTCTACGTAGCATCGAGTGTAGCTTTTGAAAATGAACGTCACGGGTTGCTTGACTGCAACCCTGTTTCCTGAAAAAGTAGGAACAAGTGGCTGCAATTCAATGCTGCACTGTGTCCCAGATGTCCTTCAGACAAAGTTAACCTGAAGAAGTTTCTGCATCACGTGTATTTATACCCTCCAGGTACGCTCGCACCCAGGTGTGGGTGATCATCAACAAAGGTTATTTATTCAAATTCTTGGCGTGTTTGACAGACGTGCTTCATAACTGGTCACACAAAGCGTGTTCCCCATAGCGTATTGCAGCATTTCGTTCCCGCTTTGTCAGGAAACAGGGTTGCAGTCAAGCAACCCGAGATGTTATGTGTTACACTTTGTGTTAACTTTTTCAGACCTGTTGATGTGATTGGTTGTTTGGTGCCAACTCCGCCTGTTTTACATGAAGGTGCTTACCCAATTTAAGGAGTTGCTCACCGGCTTTGTAATACCACTCGTCCAAACTTGGTATTGTTATGGTTTGTCTAACATGGTAGGAGTGACCCAACCGAGGAAGGTTCAACTAACTCATGGTAATACAGTTTCCTGAACTGCCAACATGCTTCAGACTGCTTGTAATTTGCTCATGAGGAAAAAAAAAGGGTTAGCACTCCTGATTTCACATAAGGAAGGTCACGGGATCCATCCCGGCACCCTGGGTCTTCTACTGTTGAAAGATGTGCAGAAGGATTTGTGAATCTAAATTTGATCTGATTTCCATCAGTGGCAAAACAATAGAAGAGGTCAACAAATTTAAATACCTTGGACTCACTCTGGACAATAAGCTAATCTTTGACAACCACATAACTGACATCCATAAATGCACACAGCAAAGGTTACATGTTCACTCAGTGCCCTTTTCATTGCCCCCGACCTTCTGCTAATACTGTGTAAGAGCATAATCCCACCCATTCTTTTGTATTGTTCTCAAAGTTTTATCTCTGTCTGTCTGTCTGTCTGTGTCTGTCTGTCTATCAATAAACTCTACATACATGCATACATTTTTCACCCTGCTGCTGAACATATAAACAACATCTATTGCTCTTCCACAGAAACGTCTGTAGTCAGTATGTTGTAGTATATATATAGTATACATTTTTCAGTAAGTTTTGTTAGATATAGTTTTTTTTATTTAGGACAGCGTACAATGTACATTAAGCCTGTAGATGCTTGTACCAGATTATATCTTAGCAGCTAATTTCCATGTTTTTAGTACATGTTTTTGGTGGTAGGGGAAAGTGGAGCACCCGGAGGAAACCTACGCAGACACAGGGAGAATATGCAAACTCCACACAGAAAGGCCCTGTCCTTGATGGGAATCGAACCCAGGACCTTCTTGCTGTGAGGCAGGAGTGCTAACCACACAATACTTTCCACGAGATATGTTATATCAACACATTACAGTTTTACTAATGTCACTTGTGCACATCATTAAAGCAATTTCTTATTCCTTTGAACAAATTGCAATTTCTAATGAAGACTTAAGGGCCACTATTGTAGACCATGTTTTTAATCATGGCCTTACTATGGCTGATGCGGGTTGAAGTGTGCATCCAAATATTTGTGGATCAACCGTGTCCTCATATTGCAAGCCTCCAAACACAGAAGTCACACTATAAATCCTACCTGTTAAATTTCACCATCTACTTGTTTAGATGCTGACCCATTCATTGAAATGCCATCTCCTTTTCCCCATTTCTTTTTTTTCCCCTTTCTTATCATGACAACTGTATGTACCTGCTCACTGAGCCCCCGCCAGCCACACCCACACCCTAAAATGTTATATAGTATTGAAAATAAATAAAAAAAATACTGAAATGATTTAGAAACGCACAAAAGCAGCCCTCCAAGGTGCTGCACCCCTATGCGCCGCATATGCTGCATACCCCCTTTTTGCGCCACTGATATTACAGGATCCACTTGTATTTCACAGCATACAGAAATATACTCTATACAGATACATACTGCACCTTACATGCACCCACCTGTATGTTTTACAGTAAAATGTGTGTTTGTATAATTTTTGTCTATGTGAAAGTGTGCGATGCATCACGGCTTTTGTCCCCACATAAGACTGGACGCTTTTTCACACCTCAACAGAAGGAGGGTATTTGCACCATGGTCCGAGGAGACTCAGGGAAATACAAAGGACCATTATGGAAGACAACAATGTGTTTGAAAACATCCAAACGATTAACATCTCAACCATTGACAGTATGCTGCATAGAAAACAGATGAGTATGAAACAGCTGTACCATGTACCATTCCAAAGGAATTAGGACAGAGTTAAGGAGCTACGGTACCAGTATGTAGAGGTAAAACATATATCTATGTAACTACTTTACAGCCACATTTAATAGTGATACATAGCACAGTAAGCATAAACTGCACACATTTCCATTGCTGTGGAAGGAACATGCAATAATACAGTATGTACATTTTATATTACTCTTATTTACCAAAACAAATTCAACTGTGTGTTCTGGGATAAAGCATATATATATTAAGTTGGAATCAAGGGAAACCTCTCACATCTTTGTATACTTGGACAAAGCTGGCTTCAACCTGACCAAATGCAGAAGGCGGGGTCGAAATGTCATCGGTCAAAGAGCTACTGTGTATTTGCAAAGCCAAAGGAGAGGAAATATCACCATGTGTGCTGCTAGGGCCAAACAACACCCAGCATCTACTTCACTTTTTAGAGACTCTGTACAGGGCTCTCTTCCCTGACGATGAGAGGGGTATGTTTAGAGAGGATTTGCTAAAGTATGTGGTCATTTCTGATAATGTGAGTTTCCATAGATTAAACATCATAAGACAATTGTTTATGACCCACCCGAAGATGCTCATAGAATTCCTCACACTTTATTCCCCATTCCTTGACCCAATTGAGGAGTGCTTTTCAGCATGGAGGTGGAAGGTGTATAATCGTCAGCCACACACACAGATGACCCTGCTGGCTGAAATGGATGCAGCGTGTGAGGACACACAATGGTATTGTGATTCCATTTCTTTACTTCGTTTTCTTTATGTTGTCATTTGATGTTTTCTTGAAAGCACCTTTTGCACGTTTCGGCTGTTGTAAGGCGCTATATAAATAAAATTTAATTGATTGATTGATAGACACCTGCAGAGGATGGCATTCTAAAAGATTTTTTCCACCTTGCATTGGAAGGGAAAATGTAGATGAGAATATGTGGGCTGACAGACAGAAACGTCTTGATGTGTAGAGACAGTACTTGTACAGTTCTGTGGGCAAAGTTGTGCCTTAAAGGGTGTTAAAGGGTGTTAAAGGGTGTCCTGTGTTTCTTTATAATTTAGTTTTAATTTTATTTTCCGTTGTGCCGCTTGTCTTTATCCCACTGTAAATTATTTTGTTGTTTTCTTATATAAAGTAGCACTTGTAAAAGCTGTAAAAAACAAAATCTCTTTTGTCTTGTTCAACCAACAACCTACATTTAGTAATATGTAAATAGTACTGTTAAAATTGATCTATGCCATAGAAGTACAGCCTTGTGCACTTTCAAAACAGTGTCATCCAAACTGTAGCCTAAGTTTACATCTGGTAATACTGTCACAGTACACAGTTACATTGACAACATGCCTAAACATTTAGATGAGCTTGTTCACGATCAATGACTCAATGACTTATCATTCTGATGGCACTGACATGATTGTTGCATGAATATTTACCTTTGAGAGATGTACTAACAATTTTTAGTGACTGACTAACTTCAGAAACATATCTATTGTATATTGCAGTTTGTACAAAATGTTTGGAGAAATGCACTTATTATTTTGCACATGTTAGGGATGATGTGAAAAACGCACCAACGCGACTGAGAAAAACCGTAACCACTGTCTCTGCTGCCATTTTGATTTTGGAAACAAGGATTCTGACCATGGCAGTTACGCATCTTACCCCACTCCCACATGCTGTACCCAACGCCAAATTCAATATTCCATAAGATTCAAGATATTTTATTGAGCTCCATGCACAGCCAAGCAACCCTCTAACTACAGTCCAAAGGTAAAAGCAACAAATATATTGAGTCAAATCAATTTTCCTCAAAAAGCTTAAATCTACATAATAGCAAGGCAAGCAACAGCCAAGTGCAAGTTTTTCTGGTTACTCAGGTTAAAAAAGTTTGAGATTTATGTCACACTCTTATTCTACTATTTTACATTTTTTGTTTTGCACCATTTCCAAACTTTCCTTTAAATTCACTTAATATTTCATATAAACACAACCTACTGCTTCTAGTATTATTCTATTGCAGGGAGTTGCTCTTCTCCTCTGAAATTGGCCTTTAAACTTTAAAGGGCTTTTGCTGCAGTCTTTGTGTACTGGGCTAAATTAGTGTTTACTCCCAAAATCACCTCAGATCAGACTTTGGTTAGCTTAGTCATCTTAGCCAACTTGACTCAAGGCATCAGAGGCCAACTGCTCGGCTTTACTGCTCTGCCGTGTGATATTCTGTGTAAACCTCTGTAGACCAAAGAGCTAAGATGCTTTAGGGAAGCCAGGCTTAGCTGTACTTAGCACCAGATGACTCCTCGAGCCCCCTGCCGCTTCCAGTTGCAGCCGCCTGCAGCCAAGCCAGCAGTGAGAGGCAGGAGAGAGGAGACCAGGAGGATGATGGGAAAGAAAGGGAGTTGAAATAAAAGTATGATGGATTAGCCATTTTTAGAGATGGGGGGGGGGGGGGGGGGGGCAAAGTACAGTAGGCATATCCATAAACATTAATGAAAATAAAAGTAATAGTAATAGTAAGTAATAGTAAGTAAAAGACTGGTTAATTTTTTAGAAAGTAGACCAAAGATGTATGGTTAGCATGCTTTTAATGGGTGCTTCTTAACCCTTTTGGCAAAGGAAAATTTATTGTATTAACCTGATCCCAATGTTATAAGAATTTACTTTACGGATTAAATGAGCAGACGCTGGAGACCATATAGGATTTGAAAAGAAGGGTCAGGTTTTAATCCTTGCAAGGATGAAGCTAAATACATGTCACATTAATACAGGCTGATGGTTTTTGTTAACCAGGTAAACTATACATTGGATTTTACACACAGTGTTTTAGGAGAAGACGACGGTTACCGCCTCTACAGACCTATAAACCAGAGGCCAGGCGGTGATATGTCTAGGTCTATGTTTAAGGACAAGGCATGAACAGAATGAACAGAAATAATGATGAAATAATAATAATGGAAATATAAAACATACAATTCCCATAACACCGTACTACTACGCTTCATTGCAAATGAGGCTTTGGAGAAACATGAACTCTCTTCTTGGGAAAATGGCAGGGTATCACGAGTGCAGTGATTCCTCCGATGGGGACATGGCTAATGTAAACCATATAACATGATGTGTTGTTCCCTTCTAATTTGGCTGCTCTCCTAACCTTGCACTGCAGTTTAATTATTGTGAGATTTGTGAGTTTATAAACTTGCTTAAATCATTCTTGACCTGTGCCAAGCAAAGTATTCAGGTTCCATACCCTGGTTTTAGCAATGTAGTGACTGTTTAACCATTATGGACAAAAACAACGTGACGCTGCTCTGATTGGATAACTGCAGATGACAAATCCAATCACGGACCAGTTATTCATTTAAAGTCCCTGCCCTTTTGCAAACGCAGTTCACACAGGGACAGTTCATGCATTCTGGCTCCTGCTTTATTTGTGGCATGCTGAGTGGCTCGAAACAAACATCTCTATTATTTGGTGGAAACAAATTGACTCAGCAATCTTCTTTTATACCTTTATACCCCTCATCATCTCTGGAATATAGAGTACTTTATATAGAATATAGAAACTGAAAATCCTATAAGGGATTTTGGAAAATAGACTGCTGAAATTTAAGTCATCAAATGCTGATGTTTATGTTGTCTGTTTTGTATTTATCTTGATCCCCTTCTTTTGCCCCAACAATTTAAAATATATATTTTTTACATTTAAATTGATTCATGGACTGGTCTGTCGTTCACACACACAAGACTCTCATAAAGAACAGCTCATCTGCGTAACATAGTTGCATAATAAAATAATACACTGCCATACTTTCTAGCCCTAAAGGTACTTGCTACACTAACATCATTTACATTTTTATACATTTTTATTCATTTAGCTGACGCTTTTATCCAAAGCCAGTGTTACAGTCACTGGAGGAAAGGTGGGTTAAGTGTCTTGCCCAAGGACACAACGACAGTATGAACTGTGGGGAGAGTGGGAATCGAAATAACGGGAATCGAAATAACTGACCGTTACATCTGATGCAGTAGGTTAAGTTAATTTATACTTGCCATTATAACTGTCTGTTAAAAAATGACTTATGTTATTTAATAAATTTTTTGAACAATGTGAAGCAAAATATTCTATAAAAGGCTAAAGTCAGCATTATCAGAATTTTCCAGAAGAGAAATGATGATGATGTACCAAATAGGACTTTAACAATAAATATAATTAAAGTAAATGGTTGCATGTGAACATACGCTTAACCATAGAAACTGTAGATACATCTTCTTTACCATACCTTTTTTACATTTTTTATAGTTTTATTTGTAGAGTGGATAGTTTTTGGTGACATCTAAGTTCTTCAATAATCTAAATTTTCATCCTAGAAAGTGTGCTCAAATGAAAATTTTAGTGCTCTTCTTCTCCAGCAGTGCTTAGTTTGTCCACCTACGGGCTGTTGTAGAAACAAGAAGTAACAGAAAGTAAGTTTATGAGTTTGTAATATTTTGTTCCATTTGGTTCAGGTCCGTCTTGAAATTAGGCTACAACACAGCCTTAACTTCTTATTTGAATTCTCTCTTTGTGACCTGCAGGGCCCCTGCTCGTGTCTTTCTGACATGTTTGATGTTCCTGATCTTGAAGAAGCTCTTGTCTGCTCCGGATGAATAAGAAGTGTTGATGTTTGTCAAAATAAACCTTGAATCTGGGGCATTTCATTTGACCCTGTACGACCCCGATTGCTCCACACTGAGGACTATTCCGTGTGACATTAAGTGCCATGTTCAGTAAAAGTGATTCACAGAAATAGCACAGGGGCTTTACTGCCATCCAATTGATTATGCATTCATTAGTCCAAATAGATATGGAATGCATAACCTACGCTATGTTTTTGGAGTGAAACTTCAAATGAAGATGGGAGAATATGCATATGTATACTGTCTCAGATGTGCTGTATGTTTCCCTCATGCCTGGAGGCAACAGTGTATGCTGGCAGCATACAGTATTTAAACAGGCTGGTATAAGCTTTAAGAGCAGTAGATTTACCATGAATACTTAGTGCTTATAGTGCTGTCACACCTTTGTTTGTTTAATCAAAATCTTTTGGTTGGTTTGTGCAGGTGTGAAAGTGCTTCAGCTGGAGTGGACAGGCAAACCATACTGAGAGAACTTGAAAAGGTGGGTCTCGCTTCACTTCCAAGCGGACTCCACTGCAGTTTGTTTGTGGTGATAAGCCAAAGCCTCCCATCCAAGACTGAAATTTGAAATCCTTGATAATAAAGGGTAAACAATGTCTTGATTTTTTTCAGCAATTGTTCCTATTACAAAATGTAATATACTATATATAAGGGGATTTAAAAAATATAAAGTATAAGTTTAAATGATCACTCATACCAAGCCCTATGTAGCTCTGTTTCCCTATGTCTGTCTTCCTACGTGGCCATTGATTTTACTCTATTTATATTATGTGATTATTAGCCCAATAATAACAAGCCTGTTTTCTGTGATTGTGTTATACATACCCTCTGACAAACTACTGTGTGACAACACACTCTGTTTAATAAACCAATCAGGTGACATGCACAGTAGGACCGACTCACGTTACTGAATAAAAATGTTGGAAAATTCCCTTTGTGCATTTGTTAAAACGTTCATTGTGAAAACAAACCAAATCCTCCAAAAACAAACACCTTTAAAACACCTCTCACAACACAGTCAATACACAACACGCCTGCTCTACTTCCTGATTGAAGCCAACAGAGATACTGTAAACCAGGCCTACAATTATTCTGACAGCTAATGGCCCCAAGGCTAAGTTTTGAAGTCTCCCATTCAACATGCACCAGCCCTATATACTGTATGTTTATGTGAGGAAGACTGGACTAAAAGCACATTCAACAACAGCTCAGTTAATTATTCATTGTGTGGCGCCATTCACTGATGTTTTACACACAAAGTCCATTAAGCTACACAGCCTCGACAAGCGCGTGAAAGCTAATGTACACTCCGCAGACGGCAACATGATCTTGTTTTCTTTGGCTGCCGTTCTTTCTCTAAGATAAGAAGAAAGTATTTTGCTTAATGTGTGCAAAGTGCAAATAAGAAACAACTGAGCAAAACAAAGTAAATGTCAGATATAATGACAGATATGAGGAGAAAGCATTTTAATACCGACAGGCTCGTTTCTGTTTATCACAAATCACAGTATGTTTAGTGAACAAGACATTCTGGGATCTAGACTTACTTAACTCAAAAATGCATTTTGCTTTGAGGCTTTAACTATTGCTTAAACGGGCATACATGTATTTATACATATGCTAGTGCTAGGCAAGTTAACACTTTATTATTGCATTAACACATTAATGAATTAGCGCTGACAATTATTTTATCGCGTGTTAACGTTGGCCGATTAATATTGTAAAAGATGACGGTCTGGAGAACATTCTTATGATTGCAACGAATGCCTACACGTATGAGCCGCCCTCATGACGCACCATCACAAGAAGAATACACAAGTTGTATGAAAAGGAGAGGACTACAAAAGCGACGGTGTTACAACGTGCACCAACTGTTGCCCTCACCGGAGACTACTGGACATCGCTAGGCAACCATAATTAGCTTGCTGCGTTACAGTGCATTATTTTGATGAACAGCAGGAACTGCACTCACTTGCTCTGACTTTAATGAAAACACAAGACAGACATTTATATTGTTATAATGTTATGTTCGAGGCTCTGGGCATAACTTGTTTTTCTATAACAAACTAAACAAAATATTAATGCCCTGGTGGTGGCAAATATTTTGGTTTAGTATTTAATTTGATTACATTAATGCTTAAGTTGAGATTTACAAGAAATATTTCAACTGCTACTAACTTTTAACTGCTGTAAAAGCACCTTATTTGTTTAAAGTGTTTGCAAACCAAATGATATTGCACTTTTGTTTATATAGCAGTACGTTCAAAATAAAAGTATGCAATACACAATTTTTTATTTAATATAAAAAAATGTGTATAATGTCAATAATCACGATTAATCGCAGAACTTTGTGTGATTAATCGCAATTGAACGCTTTAATCGTTGCCCAGCACTAATATATATATATATATATATATATATAAATATACATTAGGGTGCATTAGCCCTTATCATTACTCCCCCAGCCATTAGGCTGCAAATTTCAAATAACTCATAGAGAATGTCGAAGATTTTAGAAGCTCCGTGGCCCTAAAAGCAGATGTTTAGACACATTTTGGTTTTAAAGCAAAGGAAGGAAGCCAAGGGATCGATAAAACAAATGCAATCTGCAAGCATTGCCAGGCTTCTATACGCTACACTGGTAACACACAGAGGTGTAAAGAGTACCTGAAAGCCATACTTGAGTAAAAGTACAGATACCTTACTGTAAAATTACTCCACCAAGAGTTACAAGTCACCAATTTAAATACAACTTGAGTAAAAGTCTTAAAGTATGCCACATTAAAAGTACTTAAGTATTTTGTTCGTACTTAATGTTGGCTCAAAGATGCACTAGACCTCAACAAGAGATATTGTAGGTCAGTTAAAAAGAAGAAAGTTTATTTATGAGGTTTTACTTCCTAATATAGAAAAGAAATTGAACACCTCAATATTTTGACACGGCAGAACAAAAACACAGGTTAAACAAGTCTGTGAAATTTAAAAAAAATTTTTAATATAAGTATTTTCAGTAAAATGGGCTGGCACGCAACTAGCCAGTGCTAGAAGAACAATTTTGGTCAGTTCTCAGCCCAATACTAGTAACAATGTTGCTACCAAACATTCTAGAGCACTCTCGAGTTTGTAATAAATTGTAACATGAGCCATGTGTTTATTATATATATATATATATATATATATATATATATATAATTTTTGCGGGTGCACTCTTGGCTCACAGCAAGAAGGTCGTGAGTTTAAAACCCGGCGGGCGGCAGTGGCTCAGTGGTAGAGCGGCCGTCCTTCAACCGGAAGGTAGTAGGTTCGATTCCCGCTCTCCCCACAGTTCATACTGTCGTTGTGTCCTTGGGCAAGACACTTAACCCACCTTGCTCCCAGTGTCCGTAGCACTGGTGAATGAATGTGTGAGACTGTAGAGGTGTGTTTGGTGGTGGTAGGAGAAGGTTGAGCGCCGTTTGTGTGGCAGCCCCCCTCTCTGTCTGCCCCAGGAGTGAATGTGTGTGAATGGGGTGAGTGGAAGCACGATGTAAAGCGCTTTGGGTGCCGAGAAGGGTGCAGGAAAGCGCTATATAAATGCATTCCATTTACCATTTACCAAAACCCAGCCGACTCAAATATTCTTGGCCATCTCCGGTTCTGTGAGGAGTCTGCATGTCCTCCATGTGTTACCGTGGGTTCTCTCCGGGTACTCGGCTTCCTCCCACCGTCCAAACACATGTATGTACAGGTTAATTGGCAACTCTAAAGTGTCCCTAGTGAATGAATGTGAGAGTCAATGGTTGTCTGTCCCTGTCTGTCTCTATATGTTAGCCCTGCGACAAACTGGCCACTGTCCAGGGTGTACCCTGCCTCAGGCCCAAAGCTGCTGGGATAGGCTCCAGTCACCCGCGACCCCTAACAGGACAAAGCGGTAGAAAATTAATTTAAAAAAAGGATTAGTTTTTATTTTATGGATTGTAAGGACACACCTATAGTGCTGGGGTTACCCTGGTTGAAGAGGCATAACCCGCACATAGACTGGTCGGTATAAGGTGGAGTCATGGAGCAATTTCTGTCATTTAAATTGTCTACAGTCTGCTTTGCCTCCTGTGATCTCTAGGTCCACCCTGATGCCTGAAATCCCGGATCTGTCCAACATCCCGCCATATTAACCATGACTTGGCTATGGTATTCAGTAAGCAGCAGGCCCTTTCGCTACCACCTCACATATGACTGCACCATCGACCTTCTGCCGGGTGCTCCCCTGCCTAGTAGCCGCCTCTACACCCTCTTGAGGCCGGAGAAGGAGGCCATTGAGCAGTACATCCAGGAGTTGTTGGCAGCGGAAATCATCCGACCATCGTCCTCTCCTTAGGACATTTTGAATATTATATATATATATATATATATATATATATATATATATATATATATATATATATATATATATATAGAGAGAGAGAGAGAGAGAGAGAGAGATCTGGCTGGTGGCATTGAGATTTGGTGAATGTGGGGGCCATTTTAGTACAGTGAACTCATTGCCATTTTCAAGAAACCAATTTGAAATTATTCGAGCTTTGTGACATGGTGCATTATCCTGCTGGATGTAGCCATCAGAGGATGGATACATGGTGGTCATAAAGGGATGGACATGGTCAGACAGAATGCTCAGGTAAGCCATGGCATTTAAATGATGCCCAATTGGCACCAAAGGACCTAAAGTGTGCCAAGAAAACATCCCCCACACCATTACACCACCATCACCAGCCTGCACAGTGGTAACAAGGCATGATGGATCCATGTTTTCATTCTGTTTACACCAAATTCTGACTGTACCATCTGAATGTCTCAACAGAAATCGAGACTTATCAGACCAGGCAACATTTTTCCAGTCTGTCCAATTTTGGTGAGCTCGTGCAAATTGTAGCCTCTTTTTCCTATTTATAGTGGAGATGAGTGATACCCAGTGGGGTCTTCTGCTGTTGAAGCACATCCGCCTCAAGGTTGTGCGTGTTGTGGCTTCAAAAATGCTTTGCTGCATACCTTGCTTGTAACAAGTGGTTATTTAAGTCAAAGTTGCTCTTCTATCAGCTTGAATCAGTCGGCCCATTCTCCTCTGCCCTCTAGCATCAACAAGGCATTTTTGCCCATTTTTGTAAACCCTAAAAATGGTTGTGCGTAAAAATCCCAGTAACTGAGCAGATTAAATAGTGAGACTGGCCCTTTCTGACACCAATAACCATGCCATATATATATATATATATATATATATATATATATATATATATATATATATATATATAAAAAAAAAAAAAAAAAAAAACTTTGTCCTTCACCCTCCGGGTGGTCTCATCCTTCGAGCTCGGGTCCTCTACCAGAGGCCTGGGAGCTTGAGGGTTCTGCGCAGTATCTTTGCTGTTCCTAGTACTGCACTTTTCTGGACCGAGATGTCTGGTGTTCTTCCAGGGATCTGCTGTAGCCACTCTTCCAGTTTGGGGTCACTGCCCGAGTGCTCCGATGACCACGGGCACCACTGTCGCCTTCACCTTCCAAGACTTTTCTAGCTCTTCTCTGAGCCCTTGGTATTTCTCTAATTTCTCATGTTCCTTTTTCCTGATGTTGCAATCACTGGGTATTGCCACATCAACCACAACGGCTTTCCTCTGCTGTTTGTCCACCACCACGATGTCTGGTTGGTTCGCCATTACCATTCTGTCAGTCTGAATCTGGAAGTCCCACAGGATCTTGGCTCGGTCATTCTCTACCACCTTTGGAGGTGTTTCCCACTTTGACCTCGGGGTTTCCAGTCTGTACTCCGTGCAGATGTTCCTGTACACTATGCCAGCCACTTGGTTATGGCGTTCCATGTATGCTTTCCTGCCAGCATCTTACACCCTGCAGTTAAGTGTTGGATTGTCTCAGGGGCCTGTTTGCACAGCCTACACCTTGGGTCTTGTCTGGTGTGGTAGATCTGGGCCTCTATTGCTCTGGTGCTCAGGGCCTGTTCCTGTGCAGCCATGATGAGTGCCTCTGTGCTGTCCTTCAGTCCGGCCCGTTCTAGCCATTGGTAGGATTTCTTGATATCAGCCACTTCAGTTATGTTCCGGTGGTACATCCCATGTATGGGTTTGTCCTCCCATGATGGTCCCTCCTCCAGCTCCTCTTCCGCTGCTCCCCGTTGCCTGAGACATTCACTAAGCACATCATCTGTCGGGGCCTTATCTTTGATGTACTTGTGGATCTTGGATGTTTCATCCTGGATAGTGGCTCTCACACTCACTAGTCCACGGCCGCCTTCCTTACGGCTAGCGTACAGTCTCAGGGTGCTGGATTTGGGATGGAACCCTCCATGCATGGTGAGGAGCTTTCGTGTCTTAACGTCTGTGGTCTGTATCTCTTCCTTTGGCCACCTTATTATTCCTGCAGGGTATCTGATCACTGGCAGGGCATAGCTGTTTATTGCCCGTGCCTTGTTCTTGCCATTGAGCTGACTTCTTAGGACTTGCCTTACTCGTTGGAGGTATTTGGCAGTTGCTGTTTTCCTTGTTACCTCTTCAAGGTTGCCATTTGCCTGTGGTATTCCAAGGTACTTGTAACCATCCTCAATGTCTGCTATTGTTCCTTCTGGTAGTGAGACCCCTTCTGTGTGGACTACCTTCCCTCTCTTTGTCACCATTCGACTACACTTCTCAAGCCCGAATGACATCCCAATGTCAGAGCTGTAGATCCTGGTGGTGTGGATCAGTGAGTCAATGTCCCGCTCACTCTTAGCGTATAGCTTGATGTCATCCATGTAGAGGAGGTGACTGATGGTGGCCCCATTCCTGAGTCGGTATCCATAGCCAGTCTTGTTGATTATTTGGCTGAGGGGGTTCAGACCTATGCAGAACAGCAGTGGGGACAGAGCATCTCCTTGATATATGCCACATTTGATGGATACTTGTGCAAGTGGCTTGCCATTGGCCTCAAGGGTGGTTTTCCATAGCCTCATCGAGTTTGCAATGAAGTGTCTTAGAGTCCTGTTGATGTTGTACATCTCCAAGCATTCAGTGATCCATGTGTGTGGCATCGAGTCATATGCTTTCTTGTAATCAATCCAGGCAGTGCACAGGTTGGTGTGTCGGGTTCTGCAGTCTTGGGTGACTGTTCTGTCAACCAGGAGTTGGTGTTTGGCTCCTCTGGTTTCTTTTCCGATGCCCTTCTGTGCTTTGCTCATGTATTGATCCATGTGCCCACTTATCTTAGCGCGATGATGCCTGACATGAGCTTCCATGTTGTGGAGAGACAGGTTATTGGCCGATAGTTGGATGGGACTGTACCCTTTGTGGGATCCTTCAGGATCAGGATTGTACGCCCTTCGGTAAGCCATTCAGGGTGCGTCCATCCCTTAGCAGCTGGTTCATTTGTGCTGCAAGGCGCTCATGGAGTGCAGTGAACTTCTTTAGCCAGTAGGTGTGGATCCTGTCAGGGCCCGGTGCTGTCCAGTTTTTCATACCTGAGACTCTTTCTTGAACGTCTGCCGCTGTGATGGTAACTGGATTCTGTTCAGGGAGGTTGCTGTGGTCCTCTCTCAGAGCCACCAGCCACTGTGCATCGCTGTTGTGTGATGCCTCCCTCTCCCATATATTTTTCCAGTATTGTTCAGTTTCCAGCCTTGGTGGGTCGGCCCTGCTGTTATTATTACCCTGCCACTGAGCGTACACTTTCGCAGGTTGTGTTGCGAACAGCCGGTTTATTCTTCTGGCTTCATTCTCTCTTGTGTACCTCTTTAGGCGGCTGGCCAAGGCTTGGAGCCTTTGTTTGGCAGTTTCAAGTGCTTCAGGTATTGGCATCTGGTTGTACCTATTGGGTACTTGTTTTCTCATTGCACCTTTCTTGGCCTCTGTCAGTTGGCTCACTTCTCTCCGTGCCTTCTTGATTTTAGCCTCCAGCCTTTGTTTCCATGGTGGGTATTGTTTATCATGGTTCCCATGGTTGCTCTTATAGCCAAGCATCAGCTCATTGGTTTCAGTGATGGTTGTGGTAGGGATCGCACTTAATGCTGCATTCACATCTTCTAGGAGACTTTCTGATGGTACTTCACTTAGCCGTTGTAGTTGGGGTCGGGGTTGCCTTTCATTCATTCTCGCCATGATCTTGTCTTTTCAGGTCAGTCGCTGCCTCGTTCAGCGTTATTGCACTTTATTATTATAACTATATATATATATATATATATATATATATATATATATATATATATATATATATATATATATATAGTTTTGGTTTTGTTATTTTGTAACAAAACTAATATATATATATATATATATATATATATATATATATATATATATATATATATATATATATATATATATATATATTAGTTTTGGTTTTGTTCTATGTTTTTCCGCTGTTTTTTGTTTTAAGCTCAACAGAAAGTGCGGGAGCCTTTTAAATTAAACAAACCTTCCAGGACAGAACTTTTCACACTGGGGGACCCGGGTTCGAATCCCCCTCAGGGCGCTATCCAGTAGCGAAAGACCCTTTGCGCTACTGCCTACCTCATAAAAATGATGACAGACAATAAATGCTATGAGAAGCCGGATCAGACGGTCTCCGTCAGGTGTTGGGGAACCAGAGCAACTTGATGACAAATGGGCTACGGGAACAAGAACAACACGGAGATGGGCGAGATGCGATAACAAGGCTCTGTTGGAATGCTACTACTCCAGTAACCCTAGTCAGAGGGGTTACATGAAGAGGATGTGGGATGAATGGTTACTTTGAAACCCACAGTCCACGCTTACATCGAAGCAACTAGTAGCTCAGTGTTCCAACATCCACAAGTGGCAACTGCTATCAAAACTTGAGATTGACGAGATACAACACAAATGCTACGGCAAGGGGGAGCCAGGACGAGAGGTCAGAGGGGAGCCAACAGGGGCTCCCCAACCAGAGATTGGGTACGAAGGCCCAACAAGTGCAATAACGTTGAACGAGGCAGCGACTGACCTGAAAGACAAGATCATGGTGAGAATGAATGAAAGGCAACCCCGACGTCAACTACAACGGCTAAGTGAAGTACCATCAGAAAGTCTCCTAGAAGATGTGAATTCAGCATTGAGTGCGATCCCTACCGCAACCATCACTGAAACTAATAAGCTGATATACACCTCAGCAGCAGTGATCCTCGAGACGCTTGGCTATAAGAGCAACCATGGGAACCATGAGAAACAATACCCACCATGGAATCAAAGGTTGGAGGCTAAAATCAAGAAGGCACGGAGAGAAGTGAGCCAACTGACAGAGGCCAAGAAAGTTGCAATGAGAAAACAAGTACCCAATAGGTACAACCAGATGCCAATACCTGAAGCACTTGAAACTGCCAAACAAAGGCTCCAAGCCTTGGCCAGCCGCCAAAGAGGTACACAAGAGAGAATGAAGCAAGAAGAATAAACCGGCTGTTCGCAACTCAACCTGCGAAAGTGTACGCTCAGTGGCAGGGTAATAATAACAGCAGAGCCGACCCACCAGGGCTGGAAACTAAACAGTACTGGAAAAGTATATGGAAGAGGGAGGCATCCCACAACAGCGATGCACAGTGGCTGGTGGCTCTGAGAGAGGACCACAGAGACCTCCCTGATCAGAATCCAGTTACCATCACATCGGCATACATCCAAGAAAGAGTCCCAGGTATGAAAAACTGGACAGCACCGGGCCCTGACAGGATTCACACCTACTGGCTAAAGAAGTTCACTGCACTCCACGAACGGCTTGCAGCACAAATGAACCAGCTGCTAAGGGATGGGACGCACCCAGAATGGCTTACCGATGGGCGTACAATCCTGATCCTGAAGTATCCCACAAAGGGTACAGTCCCATCCAACTACCGGCCAATAACCTGTTTCTCCACAAAATGGAAGCTCGTGTCAGGCATCATCACGGCTAAGATAAGTGGGCACATGGATCAATACATGAGCAAAGCACAGAAGGGCATCGGCAAAGAAACCAGTGGAGCCAAACACCAACTCCTGGTTGACAGAACAGTCACCCAAGACTGCAGAACCCGACACACCAACCTGTGCACTGCCTGGATTGATTACAAGAAAGCATATGACTCAATGGCACACACATGGATCACTGAATGCTTGGAGATGTACAACATCAACAGGACTCTAAGACACTTCATTGCAAACTCGATGAGGCTATGGAAAACCACCCTTGAGGCCAATGGCAAGCCACTTGCACAAGTGGCATATACCAAGGAGATGCTCTGTCCCCACTGCTGTTCTGCATAGGTCTGAACCCTCAGCCAAATAATCAACAAGACTGGCTATGGATACCAACTCAGGAATGGGGCCACCATCAGTCACCTCCTCTACATGGATGACATCAAGCTATACGCTAAGAGCGAGCGGGACATCGACTCACTGATCCACACCACCAGGATCTACAGCTCTGACATTGGGATGTCATTCGGGCTTGAGAAGTGTAGTCGAATGGTGACAAAGAGAGGGAAGGTAGTCCACACAGAAGGGGTCTCACTACCAGAAGGAACAAGAGCAGACATTGAGGATGGTTACAAGTACCTTGGAATACCACAGGCAAATGGCAACCTTGAAGAGGTAACAAGGAAAACAGCAATTGCCAAATACCTTCAATGAGTAAGGCAAGTCCTAAGAAGTCAGCTCAATGGCAAGAACAAGGCACGGGCAATAAACAGCTATGCCCGGCCAGTGATCAGATACCCTGCGGGAATAATAAGGTGCCCAAAGGAAGAGATACAGACCACAGACGTTAAGACACGAAAGCTCCTCACCATGCATGGAGGGTTCTATCCCAAATCAAGCACCCTGAGACTGTACGCTAGCCGTAAGAAGGCGGCCGTGGACTAGTGAGTGTGAGAGCCACTATCCAGGATGAAACATCCAAGATCCACAAGTACATCAAAGATAAGGCCCCAACAGATGACGTGCTTAGTGAATGTCTCAGGCAATGGGGAACAGCGGAAGAGGAGCTGGAGGAGGGACCATCATGGGAGGACAAACCCCTACATGGGATATCACGAAATCCTACCAATGGCTAGAACGGGCTGGACTGAAGGACAGCACGGAGGCACTCATCATGGCTGCACAGGAACAAGCCCTGAGCACCAGAGCAATAGAGGCCCAGATCTACCACACCAGACAAGACCCAAGGTGTAGGCTGTGCAAACAGGCCCCTGAGACAATCCAGCACTTAACTGCAGGGTGTAAGATGCTGGCAGGGAAAGCATACATGGAACGCCATAACTAAGTGGCTGGCATAGTGTACAGGAACATCTGCACGGAGTACGGACTGGAAACCCCGAGGTCAAAGTGGGAAACACCTCCAAAGGTGGTAGAGAATGACCGAGCCAAGATCCTGTGGGACTTTCAGATTCAGACTGACAGAATGGTAATGGCGAACCAACCAGACATCGTGGTGGTGGACAAACAGCAGAGGAAAGCCGTTGTGGTTGATGTGGCAATACCAAGTGATTGCAACAAGGAAAAAGGAACATGAGAAACTAGAGAAATACCAAGGGCTCAGGGGAGAGCTGGAAAAGACTTTGGAGCACTCAGGGCAGTGACCCCCAAACTTGAAGAGTGGCTACAGCACATCCCTGAAAGAACACCAGACATCTCGGTCCAGAAAAGTGCAGGAACAGCAAAGATACTGCGCAGAACCCACAAGCTCCCAGGCCTCTGGTACAGGACCCGAGCTCGTATATATATATGTGTATATATATATATATATATATGTATATATATATATATATGTATATATATATATATGTATATGTGTATGTTTATGTGTATATATGTATATGTATATATATATATATATATATTTATATATATATATTTTTAATATTTTAAAGTTACAGAGGACTGTATTTTATACATTTTAGATGGCACTGCCTTGCCATCTAAAAATTTAATAAATTTAATTAACAATTAAATTAATTGTCTTGCAAAACAGCTTGACAAAGACCTACATACATTTACATCTCCTACAATTGATAGGAATTTGTACAATTACTTTCAGAATCAAGAATGGGTTAAGGTTAGGACAGAGGGAATCAAAATGCACTACTCACAGGTAAGTTTAATAAATAAACTGAAGTATCCAAGAAGTCAGGCAATCTCAAGATCAAAGGGCAGGCAATTGTCAAACTCACAGATTAAACAGGACAAGGTATTAGAATTGAAGGTAGGACCACTGACACGAGGGCACAAGACAATCTGGCAGAGAACAATGGGTAACTGTTGGTCAAAAGCAGTTTGTTGATTAGTCTGACATCTAACATTCTTAACATTGCAAAGAGATTTTAGAGAAGGCACTTGGGCATAATTTTGAAGGTCCAGAGGCCTTCTTCTGATGACCTGGACAACCAAGACTTTGTGGACACTTCAATCACTACTGTTCAATCACTACAAATAATTCATGGTGCAAAAACCTAACATTTTTCCTTCTGATAATAGTGTGGAGGCCTGTATAATTTAGATCCACTGTTACATGCTGCTCTTTTTAATACAGACAAGGCAAAGTTGCAATCAGTGTAGTGAAACCTGAGGGAACGTGTCCATGCAAAGTGCAGGCTGGGCTAATGAAGAGAGCCTGAGTGTATTGTAACCCACTTCAAGGAATGTACACGTCTGGACCTCTAGCTTTGTAGGAGCTGAGATTAAGGAATTGTAGTTAAAAGTGAATTTTGGTTAAAAGGTAAAATAAAATAATGTACATTACATTAACAAATCTGTGACTTCCAGATCCAGATAAACAAAAACAAAGAAATAGAATGTCCCTTCATAAGTGTTCTTTCCGGTAAGTGTTGTTCTACAACTTCGCTTAATGTTCAAGTCCGTAAGCCAGGGGAATAGTGAAAAGTCATGGAATGTATCCAAAGTAGCTCACGGTGGTGTCTGTCAGTGGGACTGACACAATCCTACCACAGGATCCGTTGTATGGGTGGTAGAAGCTCAGAATTTGACTGGGAGGCTCGCCATCAATGAATTGTCTCAGCATCAACCTTGTTGGACACCAAAGCAGGAAGCATCACTTTTCTATGATGTCAAAAGACCTGACCTGTTTTTGCAAAACAGGTTTTATAGTCCAGATTCTTAAGGGTTCATATAAAAGTGTTGTACAACATAAAGTTTTCATCTCACATAGAAAAATAACTAAGCATAGTTAACAAACAGTTAACTGCAGTTATTTTCAAAATAATAATAATAATAATAATAATAATAATAATAATAATGTCTTATCTTGTCCAAATAAACTATTCAACCCATGTTGGTTACAATGAAATGTAATAATATGATCACATTTTACCAATGAATTTACTTATTTATAAAAACACATTAACTTGTACAGTATAATGCATAAAACATCTTGTGTTATCTGTATTGTCACATTTTGTATCCAGTTTCAACAAAAGATTTTAGATCGTTAATAAAATAAATTTAAAAAAACATTGTTTTAATTAACAAAAGTTACAGCTTAGCTGGTTTAACCAATTTTAAATAACTTAAAAGGACCTTTTTATCTTCAAAAGCTTTTTTCTTTGACCCACAATCGCATTTAGTGTGACTAGCATTTAGTGTGACTAGATTTTACAGCATTATATGGCACTTATTTTAATGGCACAGTGTGTAATACCATGAATTTTCAACAAAACAAGTAAATAAATTACTTTTATTAACAAAGTCAAAAATGTGCAAATTACCCAAAAGTATTTGCTAACATGACCACAAGGGGGAATCTCAATACATACAATCACTGAAAACATGTAGGTGCTAGCTTACCAAGGCTTTTCACAGCTTTTTCCAGTAGTTTTTAACATATTAGATAACTGACTTGAACATTTGTAATTTTTAAGACATTACATTCTGTTTGTCATATCTTTTTTTCACTTTTTAATCAACATGTGAGAGTAGAAGCCATGTTCCGTACGTCAATAAGAAAGTGAAGCTATTTGTGTTTTTTGCATAAAAATACTGGTCGGTCACAAAAAAACTTCCGGTTTTCAAAATAAAACTCTTAATAAGACATAAAATCAACCAACATTTCAACATAGACATATAAAATAACCCCTTTTAACCAGGTGGGTTACAGTAAGATAGACCCGGGCCCATTGGGTGAGTAAGGGAGCAGACAGCCAGAGTTCCAGAATTTAGAAAAAGCCTGTCTGTGCCAGTTCTCCACTGTTTTCGGTCCAGCAAACTGACACCACAGCCTCCATGCATTTTTCATGACCCGTGCTGGCTGACAAGTTCTCCCTGCCTCGCTTGCTCATACTCTCAGTCCCAGCCGAGCGATCTCCTGCAACTCTGCAACCATCAGTCTCCCCAATTCAGCTCTCTAATGCAGAATGGCATTTCATTCAGACAAGTCAACCAGGGGCCTGAGAAGACGTTTCGAAGAATGAAAGAAAGTAGTGGATGGGGCTGAATGGATCTGAAAAGA
Organism: Neodontobutis hainanensis; assembly: GCA_024349245.1. Classification (NCBI taxonomy): domain Eukaryota; kingdom Metazoa; phylum Chordata; class Actinopteri; order Gobiiformes; family Odontobutidae; genus Neodontobutis; species Neodontobutis hainanensis. The sequence goes on from JALDNG010000137.1 coordinate 29,083, forward strand.
AACCTTCATGACAGTCTACTTTTATCGAGAGAATAAGAGCTCCTAGTGTGGTAGTCAAGACCACACTAACAAGACCGAGTCATGACTAGTCCAGAAATTAAGACTGACTAAGTCCAAACTCATGGAGGATTTAGTAAAGTAGTTGGGATTAGATCAAATCATTTTTATTCAATCAATAGAATATTATGGACAAATGAAGTCCAAAGGTTGTGGCGGACAAAATTTACCTTGCACAGCAGCTGGATTCTTGCAAGATTTGGGACTTTACTGCTCATATTAGATGTGTTTTCTATCGACCCACTACATGTTTTGACTAATGGTGTGGCAAGACCTGTAGAAGCCCTCAGGTTAGTTTAGTTAGTTTAGTTTATTAGTTTATTTCAACCATCTTCAAAATAAAAAAAACAATGTACAAGCAAACATAGAACTGAAATTTAAATAATGGTGTAAAGCAGTGTTTCCCAAACGGGGGTATGCAAGACTATTTCAGGGGGAACATGGGGTTGTGTTTACAGTTCGTTATCTTCCTCTGGTGTAGATCCCAGAACAAGCATTCAGTCTGCATCAGGTCAGTAGTCGGTAGCACAGTAACTACATTAATCTTCATGTCCTTACAGTTTTTTGGCAGTTTCAGTTATGTAACTAACTTGATTAATGTAAGTCATTTCTGTTGTTTTATAGAATCGCGTCATTATATTATGGCCCACATACACTAATCAGTTGTCATACATTTTATATGACCACTTTTTAAAGAATCATCAACACATATGAGGGGGTACTCATGATATGACAAAATAGCCCAGGGGTCCACAAGACTAAAACGGTAGGGAACCACTGGTGTAAACAATTTTATAATATAAAAAAGTTATTTGGAAGAAAATGTGTTTGCTGAAGTTGGTGCTTATTTCACCAATCCTTTTTGCACTTAATTTATTTTACAAACACTAAAGTCATCTTGCGTACATAAAAAATTACTATAAGAAGAAGAAGCAAAATTCATTCAGCTTTGCATCATTCAATCTTATTATTTTCAAAAAATTTCTTAAAGCTACCTATTTTACATGTTTTCAGTTTACTATCGAGACTATTCCACAGTCTGTTTGACTCAACATCTCTATTTGACATTAGTTCTTGTTTTTAGTTTACTCTGAGCTTACAAGGAGTAGATTTCATCTGAAACAGGTTTTGGACAGGTTGGAAATTTCTTATTTTCTTATTTTAAACATTATTTTGGCTATTTTAATTGACAGTCGAAAGCGGAGGCCTCGACGACCCAATCCCCAGACATATGGAATCTGGCGCTAGGGACATGGAATGTCACCAAGCTGGCGGGGAAGGAGCCTGAGCTTGTGCGGGAGGTTGAGAGATACTGACTAGAGATAGTCGGGCTCACCTCCACGCACAGCTTGGGCTCTGGAACCAAAATCCTCGAGAGAGGCTGGACTCTCCACTACTCTGGAGTTGCCTGCAAAGAGAGGCGGCGGGCTGGTGTGGGCTTGCTCATAGCCCCCCAGCTCAGCTGCCATGTGTTGGAGTTCATACTGGTGAACGAGAGGGTCGCTTCCATGCGCCTTCGGGTCGGGAATAGGTCTCCGGTCTCTCACTGTTGTTTTGGTTTACGGGCCAAATGGCAGTGCAGAGTACCCAGCCTTCTTGGAGTCTCTGTGAGGGGTGCTGGAATGTTCTCCGAGCGGAAGGTCGGTTGTGGTGGTGAGTTAAATCCAATGGCAGGGGAGATAGCTGGACAGACTCGGCAGGCCCAAACGTACTGTGAGGGTCTGTTGGGAACGTTTGGTCAAGCCCCCTGTCAGAAAGATCTCTAACTCCCACCTCCAGCAGAGATTCAACCAGATCCCGAGGGAGGTTGGCGACATTGAGTCCGAGTGGACCATGTTCTCCACCTCCATTGTCGACGCAGCCACTCGAAGCTGTGGCTGTAAAGTCTCCGGTGCCTGTTGTGGCGGCAATCCCCGAACCCGGTGGTGGACACCGGAAGTAAGGAATGCCGTCAAGCTGAAGAAGGAGACCTAAAGAGCCTGGTAGGCTTGTGGGACTCCTGAGGCAGCTGATGGGTACCAATAGGCCAAGTGGACTGCAGCCCAGGTGGAGGCTAAAACTCTGGTCAGGGAGGAGTTTGGTGAGGCCATGGAAAAGGACTATCAGTCGGCCTCGAAGAAATTCTGGTAAATTGTCCGGCGCCTCAGGAGGGGGAAGCAGTGCCCTGCCAACACTGTTTACAGTGGAGGTGGGAATCTGCTGACTTCAACTGGGGACATTGTTGGACGATGGAAGGAATACTTCGAGGATCTCCTCTGGAGTGGCAGAACGGGGTGGTGTCCCTCTTTTCAAGAAGGGGGACCAGAGGGTGTGTTCCAACTACAGAGGGATCACACTCCTCAGCCTCCCCGAGAAAGCTATGCCAGGGTACTGGAGAGGAGAATGCGGCCGATAGTTGAACCTCGGATTCAGGAGGAACAATGCGGTTTTCGTCCCGGTCGTGGAACACTGGACCAGCTCTATACCCTCTCCAGGGTGCGGGAGGGTTTATGGGAGTTTGCCCAACCAGACCACTTGTATTTCGTGGATCTGGAGAAGGCATTCGACTGTGTCCCTCATGGCGCCCTCTGGGAGGTGCTCTGGGAGTATGGGGTCCGGGGCCCTTTGCTAAAGGCCAGGACCTTCAGTGTGCACTGGGACGGTTTGCAGCCAAGTGTGAAGCGGCTGGGATGAGGATCAGCGTAGAAATACACTAAGGGGAGCACTCTTTGTCTGACCGGTTGTGATGCATGTGTGTCCAACACTCCAAGAATTGCCCTAAATAAACTCTGTTGGCAAGATGGGGGCATGAAGATGGAAAGACAGATCCTTCTTCTTGATGCCTGTGAGGTTCAGCCACAGATGCCTCTCCATAGCACGGGCCATATGCTTGGTTGCATGGAGGGAGAGGTCTGTGGACCAGCAAAGTTTTAAGTTTCTGAGCAGGTCAGCCCGTTAAGCCTGCAAAACTGCTATGATGTGCAGGGCAGCACCAGCATGACCAGCATGACCCTCGGCCTAAAAAGCCTTCCCCACCAGCGATAATGTCACCCTGCACGACTTGGTGGGGAGAGAAGTTTTTTTCATGGACAACAAAGTCCCTGGGGATAGATAGCCCTAAAGTGTCTCGTCCACCTGGGCCAACGCACAATAGACATTGAAAAAGCCGCCATTCCACGCCATCACCAAATACATTCACTAAACATTCTTACACATTCATACACCAGTTCCACAGACACAAGAGGCAAAGCAGATTAAGTGTCTTGCTCAAGGACACAACAACAGTATGAACTAAGGGGAAAGCGGGAATCAAATCGCAAACATTCTGGTTTGACAAAATGTCTACACCTTGAAAACTGAGTCCAGATGATTTTGCTTTAAAAAGATGTGAAACAAAAAAATGGGCCCAGTGCAGCAGAGGGACAGCAGAACAGAACAGAGAACACTAGAGAACTGTACAGTAGTAGTTTTTATTAGTGTGCTGCTGTAATATTACAAGCTACACTTTGCAGTCATCTACTTTATAAACTATTCAGTTAAAGCTCCACAGAACCCAGCACAGTTCAGTTACTTTGTCCTCCTTTTGTTCTACATCCGTCCAGAACCTAACACTGCGAGAGAACCACCCTCCTGTTGAACACATTCTTCTGTTTCTATTGGGTTTGTTCATATCAATTTAATCTGTTTGTTATCAATGATGAGATCAGTTTTACTGAAGGAGTGTTTGATGTTTATGTATGAAGTATACATATATAAAATACAATTAAGAATACTAAAAAAAATGTTGTTCGTTCTATTTTGAAATTAACTATATTCTATCGCTTACTTTTTCAAAATGATACGTTTATATAGAATATGTTTATTAATAAGACCACAGTATTATGCTTTAAGTACTCACATTAAGCTACATATGCAAAGAGACTTTGCACATTTCCATCTTGACATGGACTTGGGACCAAAAGACTTGGACTTGACTTGGACTTGCAATCCTCCACAAGCCCCACACAACTCTACCTGTTATACAGTAGGTAGCAAATGGAAAGTGTAAACAAAGCATTTCAGGTTTTGAGACACTAGGAAATTATGAGTCTGCTATAAGTATAATTGTTCCACTTTGATCTTGTCTTGGTTAGTCTTAATTTTAAATCCAAAGATATTAATGTCCAAGGAGAAGACCAGATGGGGTAAAAATACTTTTGTATCCAAGAAAAGTCAGACACAGTCCTCTCAAGTACTACAGTAATTGCTCCCATGCTTCCACTCTCTTTTGCGATATAAAATGAGCAGAGTACAATGAATCTTAAAGTTTAATTTTGCAACTATGTAGTTTAATTAATTAAATTTTAGAAAATTGAACAAAAAACTGACTGGACACTTGTTTAAAGCCTGTTGAATTTCAAAGAAGGGAGCCTGAAAGACACTGAAGTCACATATTTATGTCAACATCGAAAGCTACAACAAAAAGCCACCATGAAAAAGCAATATATTTTATGTGTCCACATCAGGGGCATCACTAAAGTATGGATTAACCTTGATGTGACATGAAATAGGTCTTAAATAACATTCACCGTGGTCTCATGAGTCTGAAAATGAAATAAAATAACCTGCAGAAATCAAATTAAAATGATGTCTGTGTGAAATGAAGTTTAGTTAGACAGGACAAAATGTGTGTTTGTTGTAACATAGTCCAGGGGATTTTTGTGAATCGTTCAAAGAATCATTTTATACTGAATAAATCCACTATTTAGATAAATATAAACTTTGTTTGTTGCAGCAATTAGCTACTAACCAACATGAAAACAGCTGTAACGCTAAAGCCTTTATTAAGCAAGTGAGGCAACCTGATCATTCCATGGACTATACCTCCATGAGGAAGAAGAACCAGGTGATTGCTCCCAGCCTGCATTTGATGTCCCAGTGATGACTGGACCTCAGTTGGCCCTAACTATGCTCTTGGCCTGACCCATGGACATTGTAGTGCCATTACTTCATGATTCTTAAAGCATACTTTTTTATTTTAACACATTCATGCATGAATGCTTAGGTTACAAATGAACTAAATATATTTTGTGCTATCAGACCTACTGCCACTGGATTTGTTTGGTAGGTCCCTGCATAGCTACCGTAGCTGTTCACATGCTCTGAAAGGAGGAGTGTGAGATGTAGAATTCCATTATGCACTCTTCCAACTAGATGCCACTTTTACTGTTCCCATAAATAATGTAATTCAACACTTCTAAATGCAATAATCAGTTTGCCTTTATAAGAATGTTTTCAAGTGGAGCGGGAGCTGTTTTTAACTACACTCCCTGTTCCTTGTAGTAGCAAAGAAACAAATATTTGAGTTCATTTCCGTATACTTTCCATCATCGTACTCTCTCTTGGCACACACCGCCTGCAGCAAAGTGAGCAGCAGCTCTGTTCAGTCTGCAGCGCACTTTCCGGAGTCTGTGGGAATATTAAGGTTAATGGTACTGATGTTACTCTAGCTTTTTATTAAGGCTAATAAAATGGCTCAAACACGCTCATTTGCCAAATTCTGAAGCTCCCTGCTGTTGTGTTGGAGCTCTTCATTCTATTGTTTTCAAAAAGTCATTATAACAGCTCAGCTTTTACTATTGTTTTTTGAGATATGCCATGATTGCAATTAGTCGAGGCTCTTATCCAGCTGGTGTGAGGAGCCTGGAGTAAACAACAGGTGTATTTATGTAAAAAATAGGAACTAAATTAGGAAACACAGCACCCCCTGCCATTTGTTAATTTTTTTTGTGTGAAGTTAAATGGGTTTGTTCAAGATAAAAGAAACGATGCACTGTGGGATTTTGAAGTTACTGGTCAACAGTCCATGAGATCAGCCTCTTTCACAGCCGACATTTGGTCTGACTCTGGGTTGACTCTTGGGTTTTTGTTGTCATCATGTTTGGAGAAAATTAACCTCATCAGTTACGTTTGATGGAACAAGTGTAACCTTTCACTGGGAAAGGTGGATAGAGACATTCTAAACTGTCACAAAGAACTTTGTTTGACAACTGCACAGCCTGGGATAAATGCTTACCTTAAGGCCCTGAAGCACCCTCCTGCCCAGTCTGAAGCAGGGTATCCACTCTCCTTCTCAGCGTCTTTTGCAGTTTTGTTCAGATGAGGTCTTCATGTTGCTTGAGCTGTCATTCTTTGTTTGGAGAGAAATAACAACACAGTTACTTCAAGTCCATGCATTGTCTTAGCCAAATCCCTTTAAGAAAAAATTATTCTAAGGGTAGATAGAAATGCAATGAATTTATTTCATTCAATTTATTCTTTTGTTGCCCTGTGAACTTGTCAGACCTGTCTCTAAGCTTCAGGTTGCATGAACCCCAGTAATCTCCAGCCAGTGAGCTGGGCGGCTCCTGCAGGTGATGTAACCGATGTCACCCAGACCTCAACAAAGTGTGTGCTTGTAAATGCAAGATTGGTGATGACAATAATCCTATAAAATTGGATAGATTTGGATTTACCATTTGTGACTGAAACAAGGATAAATGTGGGTGAGTCCACCACCTTCTCTGAACTGTTACTGCCTGACTGTACTTTCATTCATAACCTGAAAACTACTGGCTGTGGAGGAGGTACTGAGGAGCTGCTTACACAGGAAGCCTCTGTCAATGATATCTTTCTCTATTTTTGAATGAGTTGTTTTGAATTAGGGCTGCGTGATCCAGTTTTGTGCACAGTAATTTACCGCCTAAACACAATAAGGACATTTTTTGATTTTATATCTGATATCTTAACTATGTATGACAGAATTTTAATTGTTGGTGGTTTTATTGTACATGTCTGCTGTCCATAAGAATATATCAATACTTTTGATTTAATACAACATGTAAGAGGACCTACACAGTTACATGGCCACACTTTAGACCTTTTATCTTTTGGCTTAGCCATTGATAATGTGTTGTTATGTGATGCAGTACTTTCTGATCACTGTTCTGTTTTGTTTGATTTCTCTTTGAGTGATTGAAACCATGCGCTCCTGTGCGCTATAGTTGTTTTCTTAAGCCAGACACTGCTATGTGCTTTTCCACAATTTTTTCTACTTCTGTGCATTCTAGTATTTGTCTCACTGCCTCCTTAGACACTGATCAATTGGCAAAACTCTTTCACTCAATGTTTAGACTCCATAGCTCTGCCAAAAGTGGTGCGCCCCAGAGTAGTAGTGGACGGAGCAATTCAAATATTAATAATATTGATAACAATGTTGATATTGATATTGATTAATACCAGCGTAATGATATCAATAATAAAGTTTTAGTTTCTCTCTTGTTCGACTGCAGCGGTTTTATTAAAGATGAAAACTGACTGAGTTTGTCTGCTGCTGTCACAGAGCAGAGCAGGCTCCCTTTATTCCCCCTCCTGTGTGTTTGTTGTACCGTCACGTGACTCAACAGTGCCATTTAACCAAGCAACACCCACACTACCAGCCACACCGGCCAGTAAGCAGACCATTACACACAGCACAGAGACAGAGCAGGAGAATGGCAGGGAGAGATTTTTTATATTTGTTGTGAAATTATAATTTTGTACACTTTGTTTATTTATAAAAAAAAACAGAAACAAGTCCAATGAATGGAGAGATTTAGTTTTACCATTTTGTGTTGCAACTGAACATATGATTATAGTATTATTTTCTATTTACTTATAAACTTTTCAACTCAAGTGTGTGGAAAGGTCCTGCACTTTTTTACCAATAAGGTTGCTACAATTAGGGCAAATATACCACCCCCCTCATTTAATTGTTTCATAAGCATACAACCTCATTGTCATTACTCACAAAACTGTCAGAAAACTGAAACCCTTTTCCCTAACAATTGGTCCTAATGTCCAGAGAATTATTAATAATAGCCTTGATTCAGGAATTGTCCACACTGTCTGTAAAAAAGCTGTGGTTGAACCATTAATTAAGAAAGCTGTTTTTTAACCCCGTCAGAGAGATCTTGAACCCCCATCTCTTCAAAGTTCAAAGTTCAAAGTTTTCTTTATTGTCCCTCTTGGGGAAATTAATTTTGCAGCATCATGCTCCTTAAAAAACATACAACATAGAATTACACTTCAACAACTCAAGAGCAGGATCAACAATGGAAATCACTAAAAACCAAGATAAAAATGTGCAAAATGGAATTAAAACATGAATAAAAACATTGTGCAATAAAAACATTGTGCAATAAAAACATTGTGCATCTCTCTGGCAGTGATTCAACCCAGTAGACCATGTTTTCCACCTCCATTGTCATCGAAACGGCCACTCTGAGCTTTGGTCGTAAAGTCTCCGGTGCCTGTAGTGGCGGCAACCCCCATACCTGGTGGTGGACAGTGGAAGTAAGGGATACATCAAACTAACGTAGGAGACCTATAAAGCCTGGTTGGCTTGTGGGACTCCTGAGACAGCTGATGGGTTCTGACAGGCCAAGCTGGCTGCAGCCCGGGTGGTTGTGGAGGCAAAACTGAGGGTCTGGGAGGAGTTTGGTGGGGCCATGGAAAAAGACTCGGTCGGCCAAAAAGAAATTCTGGTAAACCGTCCCCCCTCCCTCTCAGGAGTGCCCTGCCAACACTGTTGATGGGCTGTCTTGGCTGACAAGCCTCTGCAACTTTGGCGTTTGTGGATAGTACCTCTGAGCTGGCAGGCTGTGGTGGGTGGCAGAACACTGGAGAGAAGAATGCGGTCGATCAGATTCAGGAGGAAAAATGCGATTTTTGTCCTGGTTGTGGAAAACTGGACAAGCTCTCCAGGTATAGAGGTGCTGGAGGGTAGACCGGAGTTGGCCCAACCAATCCACATGTACTTTGGGGATCTGGAGAAGGCATTCAAAGTGTCCCTCAAGGTTGCCTGTAGGGGGGTGCTCTGGGAGAATGAAGTGTCCCTCAAAATGCCCTGTGAGGACCCAGACCCAGGGCTGCATGAGCTTTGAACTGGACACTTGAAGCAGAAGTCATGACTATCCTCATCAGAATGTGCCTCTGACACGGAGGAACACATCTCTTAAAAGACTCCAACTCCATTTTATGTTAGATATGTATAATATATCATAGCATGATATAAAATAAACTTTGTCCTTCACCCTCCGCGGGTGGTTTCATCCTTCGAGCTCGGGTCCTCTACCAGAGGCCTGGGAGCTTGAGGGTTCTGTGCAGTATCTTTGCTGTTCCTAGTACTGCACTTTTCTGGATCGAGATGTCTGGTGTTCTTCCAGGGATCTGCTGTAGCCACTCTTCCAGTTTGGGGTCACTGCCCGAGTGCTCCGATGACCACGGGCACCACTGTTACCTTTGCCTTCCAAGTCTTTTCCAGCTCTTCTCTGAGCCCTTGGTATTTCTCTAGTTTCTCATGTTCCTTTTTCCTGATGTTGCAATCACTTGGTATTGCCACATCAACCACAACGGCTTTCCTCTGCTGTTTGTCCACCGCCACGATGTCTGGTTGGTTCGCCATTACCATTCTGTCAGTCTGAATCTGGAAGTCCCACAGGATCTTGGCTCGGTCATTCTCTACCACCTTTGGAGGTGTTTCCCACTTTGACCTCGGGGTTTCCAGTCCGTACTCCGTGCAGATGTTCCTGTACACTATGCCAGCCACTTGGTTATGGCGTTCCATGTATGCTTTCCCTGCCAGCATCTTACACCCTGCAGTTAAGTCCTGGATTGTCTCAGGGGCCTGTTTGCAGTCTTGGGTCTTGTCTGGTGTGGTAGATCTGGGCCTCTATTGCTCTGGTGCTCAGGGCTTGTTCCTGTGCAGCCATGATGAGTGCCTCTGTGCTGTCCTTCAGTCCGGCCCGTTCTAGCCATTGGTAGGATTTCTTGATATCAGCCACTTCAGTTATGTGCCGGTGGTACATCCCATGTAGGGGTTTGTCCTCCCATGATGGTCCCTCCTCCAGCTCCTCTTCCGCTGCTCCCCATTGCCTGAGACATTCACTAAGCACGTCATCTGTTGGGGCCTTATCTTTGATGTACTTGTGGATCTTGGATGTTTCATCCTGGATAGTGGCTCTCACACTCACTAGTCCACGGCCGCCTTCCTTACGGCTAGCGTACAGTCTCAGGCTGCTTGATTTGGGATGGAACCCTCCATGCATGGTGAGGAGCTTTCGTGTCTTAATGTCTGTGGTCTGTATCTCTTCCTTTGGCCACCTTATTATTCCCGCAGGGTATCTGATCACTGGCAGGGCGTAGAGATTGACATACACAAGTTAGCCAGGTGTTTTTTTTAACCTCAGAGTTGTAGACTCTATGGTTCAACTTTGTTGTGCTCTTAAAGAAACAATAAAAGGTATGTAAACATAGACAGACAAAGCTTTTGTGATTTTAACTAGGATAAATGTACTGATCTTTGCCGACCACAGTGCAATCTGTCCAACATCCACTGGAGGTTAATAAATCTCCTGGACTTGGTTGTCATCCAGCTCCTCTGCAGGAAGTTTGGTAAAAAGACCCACTAAGTCTCACTAACGGCTTGTCGGGTGTAGGCAAGGCAAGGCAAGGCAATTTTATTTATATAGCACAATTCACACACTGGGTAACTCAAAGTGCTTTACAGAAATAAAAGACAATTTACAAGATTTAGATTTAGAGACATAAGAAAAATTAAAAGCATTATAAAAGAAGAGTACAGATAAAAAACACTTTAGGTTGTAGAGTAGGTGGAGCTAAAAAGGAAGGTTTTTAACCTCCCCTTGAACATTGTTAAAGTTGCAGTTGCAGTTGCTGCATGAAACTTAAACGCTGCTTCACCCTGTTTAGTTCTAACTCTGGGCACGAGCAGAAGGCCTGTAGATATCTTCTTTTTCTGCTTTAGAAACAGTAATGATCAGTGTTTCTGTGGCTTGCTATTAAGTGGTTTAAGGCACATTTCTATGAAAAATAAACCACATTTGACACCAAATGCATCCAGAATAATCCATTTTGACTGATCCCTTGGTTTTAAATAGATTTTATTCCCTCAATATATTTTTTAAACCTACAACTTAACATTTGCAGAAAAATGTTTTGTTCCTTTTTTTTAATCCTCCCACACAAATATGTAGTACCAGATATTGGTCTCTGAAAGCAGAAACAGAATGGGTGTGACGTTTACTAAACCAGGCTTTATGGACATTACCCCTTTCTGAAAAATAGAGGAATTTACAATTTTATGGTTTGCATGAAAATATAGTGATACAATATTTACAGATGCTAGTTAAATCACCATATGAAAACATAACTATTAAAATAGTCCACATTTGAAAGGCCTAAGGTGGTACTCTATTTGAAAATACAATTACATTAGAAAAAAATAACTCTTATCTCTTTGTTGTTATGTTATGTAACCAATAAATCTTGACATGCATTTAAAAAAGATTGTTAGCAAAAATATTAATGGCTCTGTGTGGAGGCAACCTCTGCTTTGGGTAAGTGGTTATTTGACATCATTTCTAATAGAAGTATCACTTTTTGGATTAGATAAGAAAATTTCCTGTAAGTATTTGGCTGTATAGATTCCTCAAGCAGTCTCAACAATCACCAGAGACAAATTGCTTGTCCTGTCTTCATGCAGCTCCTCCTCTGAGCCCTCCTCTATGGGTGACAGCATTAGAGCCTATGGGAGTCAAAATTTTACAGCGGTGGTCTTTGACACCAGCCTCAAGAACTTGGTGAACAATCTGCTGCTGGGTTTGGACAAGTTGATAATGGTTGGCTGGATTGAACATGTAGAAAGGAAGACAGGGTCTTCATCATTGTGCAGGACCTCCAGATAAACAGGGTATCAGAAGTAGTTGGTCCACCAGTCTTTTTTTTGTTTTTCTAACCTTTTTCTTGGTTAGTTTTACAATTGGGAAAAGAGGTCTAGCTGTCTTCATTGTGAAACAATTGGACTCCCTTTTCGCAGACTCTTGCGAGGAGGAAAAGTGTAATGTACTTTATTTTCCTGTTAACTGTATACTTAAGTAGCCAGTGTTGTTGTAGAAATGTAACAGTCCTTGTATGAAGATTGGGCCCTACTCATTAAACATCTTAAAACTTATTTCCAATAATTTTATGCTAAAATCCACAAAATGGGTTTCAAGTATTTTTTTTTAAATAAGTATGGAAATGATAAGAAAAATTTCCAACGACTGTTAGTGAGTTTTGAAATGAGCACATGCACATCAAGACTTCCAAATCTTATGTTTGAGCATTGAAACACGAGTGTGTGTTTACCATTGGCATTTACTGTGTTGCTTTAGTGGATTCACTAAATGTCAAATGTCAGACTCACCGCTGGACAGTACTCCCACTATTAGCATTACCAAACTGCCTATTGCTTTACAATGCCAGAATTCAAGTTTGTATCTTTCCCGAAATCCCGAAAATCAAATTATTTAACCAAAAAAATTAACAAAAGTTACATGTCCAGTAGAACTCTGGAGACGGACACGTCAGTAGGAAGCCCTTTCTCTGTCTTTAGAGCACACCTTCGTGAAAAAGAATCCCCAAGACACACTCTGGTTTTGTTGAGCTCTTGAGACGTTTTCCTCCTCTTCTCATATTCTTCAAAAAGAGATTTTCTTTTGCCACTACCTGCTTCAGGTTGTTTCTCAGCCATTTTGCAACATCGCCAATGGGTCAGACCGGCGGAGCAACAATGCATGAAAGCTAAGGATATCACTGGAGCTACATGAACACATGCATGTGCAGCAACTGCAACAGGCATGCATAACGTAATGCACATATTAACAGTGATTGACAAGCCAGAGGGCCAATGGATAACTCTTGCCAAGCCTCTATGATTGGTTGATGTTTTTTTGGTCCCACACATCACAAAGTTTATGAATATTAGAAAACAAAATTGTTTAACTGTTTTAGGCAATATACAGCAAAAAAAAAAGAAAAACATTAAAAACATTCTATGTAAAACCTTCAATGCATGAAGCATCCAATATAATACTACAGCTCTTACAAATATTACAATACAACTCATAAAAAAATAAGTATTTTTAACACAGTTAAAATTAAATTAAAGCGTGTGACTGAGAATATGAAGCCTAATAGTGGGCATTTAACACCATATCAATAAATGGTTTAGGCCATAAGTAAGAAGAACACAAAATTTCTCCATCAGTCTTAAGAACATGACATCAACTGCAAAGTTATAATGAAACATTACATTTAATTATTTAGAGGCTTTTACCAAAAGTAAAATAAGAAACACTGTGGCCCTTTAGTAAATCTCAAGTTTCCTTTGTGGTAAAAACAGGTTTTGCAATGACACTACACATTATTAAATCTGGTCCTTAGAAATATATATATATATATATATATATATATTTTTTTTTTTCCTTAAAGTTTCCACACCATAGCGATCTGATTCAGTCCCATGTCTCAGGAGTCAGTTGATGTGTTGGACCCACTTCCGAACTCCACTTCTGAAAATCTACTTCTAAAAAAAACGTTGTCAGGAGCTGCTGTAGTGCTCTCATTTAACATTCTCTCCACATGGTCACCTGACTTAAAATTCTGGTTGCGCTCATTCACTTCACGTCTACACTTCCTTCCGCTGCTGCTGCTGTCCTTCATGGCCGCTCGCCTCTCGCACTCGCCACCGTTCTGGGGTCAGCCTGCGGTGTCGCCATTAGTCACGTCTCATTTATTCCCTGCTCTTGGTCTCTGATCCAGGTTCAGGGTCTGCCCGGTGGCCATTTCCCCTTCCTCGCACTGAGGTGTTGTCCATGACCCCGCTTCTTATCTCTGTTTAGTCAGACACTCACTGGCGGTGGTCCCCTCTTCTGTCCCCTCGCCCTGCTGGAAATGACTACATCTCTTTTCATGTCAGGCTGACACGGTCCTGAGAGCAGTGCTCATGCTTTTACCTATATTTCTCTCAGCACCATATCTTTATTAAAAGTTGTCTATTTAACAGCAGGGGATAAGAGTAATGCACAACAACCTTGTATGGAATATATCTGGAAAGTTGTATTAAAGCTTGCATTTCCTCATGAGAACTCAATTCAAACAGTATGTATCTATATATGTTTAGTATAAATAACATTTATATTACTGTAGTCCATCTTTATCAGTTGCTTAAGTTGTTGTCCATATTTAAAATCCTCCAACAGATGACCACCAAGTGAGGGAACAACATAATCAACAGAAGTGAGACATAAAAAGAATTTAAAATAGTTTGCTATTGACTTGAGTGAAGACCCACCGGATTTTTTGAAGGTGGCGAAACTTGGGCTCTTTATAAACACTCATCTTCTGAGATTTTCCACAAGATATGCATTTGTCAAAATTAAATTGAAAAGTCAGTTTAGTACAGCAAAACAAATGCATGATGGGAGCCAAAAACTGTAGATCCAGTCAGACCTTGAGGTAAAACATTAGCCCGAGGGAGACTGTTTGTGCACATTATTCAAGAAATCCTCATCACTCTCAGAAAATGTTTTACCCTTTTGGTTCAATGGTGTCCTAATGTGTTTCCACTAGTTTTCTTCTTTTGTTGTACTTCTCCCACTGCTGCGTCTCCAGGCTGACCTTCTCATCTGGACCTCCACAGAGTTAGCAGGGTCGCCGCATGCTAAACTTATTATACACCGCTCGATACTCCCCTGCGTGCTGCCACTGAGCGTTCCGGGTGGCTCTTTGTCTATGTGTTGTATTTGTGTGTTGATATTTCTACAGATTTTTTTTCCTCTCTGCAGTCCTTTCTTTCTAAACCCCTTGTGGCCATGGACCGTCTGACCCCAAACTTTTAATAAAGTAATGTGTAAGTTTAGTTGTGGAGTGAAGAAAATGAGCTCACATGCTCATATGATGATTGTGTCGGGAAGAGAAATAGAGTGTTAACTGGTAATTAGAAGAATTTGCTTGTAGATTCTACACCTATTACTCAACATTTTACCTTTACAGATTTCTGGTTAAGTGGTGTTCAGTCATTTTTTGGAGTTAAATAATTTATAAACTTTCACCTTCATATGTTATCAACGTACATTCTTTTGTAAATACTCACCTGGTATTCAGCTGTCTGGGCCATGTGGTTGGACATTTTAGTGTGTATTTTAGTGTTTATATTTTACATAATGGACTTTTATCTGGGAAAAAAATATTTTTTATGACATGCTCAAAAACTGAAGGCTAAAAACGTTTTGCAATGTGTGGCAGTGATCAACTGTCACTAAAAGTCAGTGGTGGCCATGATTTATTCAGGAACATAATCTAATACTACATCCATGCACACAACAAAGAATCAGCCATCTTAAGTCAGTTTTAAGATTTTAGATGGAGTCGGTGTGTCCCATTTTTACTTTGTGACTTTTAAATACTTCTTTCTGTCTACATTGTATTGAACATGAGTAGAACTTGAGCTTGGTAATTCCCTCAATTGTGCTGCAGCTTTCTGAATTGAAACTTTAATAAAAGTTGAGAATAAACTATTTATTGCAGTAGCATACACCTGAAGAGAAGCAAAGCATGCAGGTCTCTTAAGGTGCACACGCACTGGCCTGACCCGACACGTGCTTTTCCTGTTTCATGGCAAGGGACCCTTAAAACATCTTTGAAGGAACATAATTTAATGATTTTGGGACTATGTAGTATATGGCAAAAACTCCATAGTGTTATGGGGCAATACTAATATTTTATTGAACGATGCTCCCATGGCGGTCTGAGTAGAACTGAGGATTTTTTTTTAACAAGCAACACTGCCGTTTTGTCAAGCCTTGCATTTTGTTCATCCTTTGATACAGATCTTTCATCTCCTCTGTTCTTTTTGGTGGTGCAGGTCCGCTCTAGTGCTCACTGCATGTAGCCTATGGGCCTGAACAAAGCTGAATCTATAAAAGCATGGGGAGCTCCACGCAGAGTGTTTTTGAGTTTCCTGATTTTGATCAATAAGCAGACCTTGGCTCATTTTGAATCATTCATAGTCTAATCTTGAATGTAATAGTGGCTGCGGGGCATGATAAGCCGAGCACCTTGTCTATAAATGATGGCACGGCATTAGCCAAAGGGTGCAACATGACAGAGAATCGATACGGAGGGCACTGTTTGAAGTGCAAAAGGATATTTACCTGCATGGCTTTAAATTAATGATGGTGTAAGCACTTCTTGCATGATTTATGAAAGTCAATTCTGAAGATATTCTGTCTGCTATGAGTGAACTACTATTATCCTATTTGACAAAGGGAATGATTTTTATTAAACAAATATTAAAACCATTGCAGTAGATTTGACCTTTAACCCCAGGAAAATCATCCTTAAAACCCTATTAATTAAGCCACATTCTGATAAAAATGAAAATGGTTTACAGAGAAACACAAAAGACAGCTACACAGGGATCTAATACTTCCTGTTTTTACTCCCACTGTAGCCTGCACCAAGGTTAACACTAGATTTACTCTCTTTTGGAAAATAATTATGTTTTGCATGTCTGTCATCGAACCACCACCCCAGCTACAGAACACTATAGGAAGGACAAGCACACACCTACCTTTGTTCCATACTCTAAGAAACTCTGTCCCTCATGCTGTGTAACCAAAATGCTTCTGAGTTTGTTTGCGTAGAGATTTTTATTAGTAGAACAGATAATTTTTCCTGACATTGGTTATTACCTGTTCACCTGAGAGCAGTTTTCCCTCTGCAAACCAAAAATAGGGTTTCAAATTTGACCAAAAATTTGCAAATTTGACTGTCTTCATATAGCTTTTGTAGTTATCTGGAAATCTGACTGAATTAAAACAAACTATTACAATCTGATTCTGAAATGAGTGTTTTATCATGATTAGGGTCAGCTAACTCTTTTATTTGCACATAGATGATGCAATTTTTTAATGTTAACTGTTTAATTACCTAATAGCATAATCTAATAGGATTCATCTGTGAAGCTTTAATCTTTGATGTAATGTATTATTTTTTGGTTGTGAATTGATCCAGTTTCACCTTTGATAATAAAATCAAAGCTGGAAAGGTTGGTATGCTGTTGTTGGGGTAAGTTTAGTGACCGATGGGAATTTTTTCCGTAATGCATCTCTAACGTCAATGCATTTCTTAGAAGTATTTCTTCTGTTTTCTCAGTGCCGCTCCAGCCCAACTGCACAGACTAGATCAGTGTGCAGCCCCTGCTGTGGTGTGAACCTCCTGACAACCAGTGTGAAACTGCAACCTTGGAGTAATCCTGTAGCTATTCCCTCATCAGCTCGCCTTCGCTGTAATGTATAGTGCATGTACAGAGAAATATGAAAGACTTGCTACGCCATTCATAATTGAACAAAGACAGCTCCTATTGTGTGGTACAGTAGAAGTGGAGTGTAGAAGTACAGTGCACCCAGTGCTCCAGCACTCTGTGGAGATGTGTGCTGTTTTTGTCTGAGAGCAGAGAGTGAGTTATTAAGCACTGCTGCTGAACAGGAACACAGATCCATACTTTTTTCGACCGGTATCCCATCACAGAGACTAAACTCAACAGATTCTGCCAGTAATTAGTCTCAGGATGCACAGCAGTGAAAGGAAGAGGAGAACTAATGTGCATATGGCTCGAGATGTAGTGAATCCAGAACACATTGGACAATATAATTATGTCCAGATCTGCCCAGAGTTGTTTTAAAAATGGCTTATTAATATACATGTGTCTGCTGAGCCTCTAATAATGTAATAATTTAATTAATTTTGACTCTTTAACAAGCCCTTTTTAAAAGGTTCAAGATAGATGCTCAGTGTGACATTCTCTATGTAAATTAATAATAATAATATAAACCAAAATAAACAACTTGTCTAGATTACTGGAAAGCACTTTATGTTGCAGTTTGACTTCTGCAGTTAGTTGTTGGTGCATGTCTTTTAAACTGGTGTACAAAAACAAAAGCAGATTTCTCTTTAGTTTAGTGCTGGTCCGAACCCTGGACACCTAAGCCAGATAAAATATATATTTTTTCTATCTTTGTTAGAAAAAATGAAAACTAGACCATATCTTCAAAAGTGCACTTTCTAACAAGTTGTTTCCCTAAATTTATTTTATTAATGTCCTTTCAGCTTTCAGCAGAAAATTGGAATAGCAATGCTGCTGTTCACAAAGGACTCAATCATTACTTTGTGAAGTTGCCTACCAGTTAGTAACAAGCATATCCCAACTAAGATGACAGTTATAAACCATTTTGTCAAAAAGTTTCAAGCTGGATTTAGTTTAAGACGTTTTATCTCTTGTCTAAAGGACTTTGTCAATACTGGTTTCAAAATACAGTTGTAAATAGT
The DNA here is from genome assembly GCA_024349245.1 of Neodontobutis hainanensis. NCBI lineage: Eukaryota > Metazoa > Chordata > Actinopteri > Gobiiformes > Odontobutidae > Neodontobutis > Neodontobutis hainanensis. Next base: position 47,350 of record JALDNG010000137.1, read on the forward strand.
AAGAAAAATGTATCTGAGGCCTCAGATACTGTTACCAACACTGTTTTGAAACCTAAAACATGTACAACCACACCTGAAGGGAGCAAAAACTAACAACTCTTCCATCAAGAGTCACACTGCCCTTTCAAGGTAACACTGAGACCAGAAAAGCCTGGTCCAATCAGAGATAGTTTCAGGTCAAACCCCTCCGTATAGAGCAGTGCTTCTCAAAGTGTTGGGCCGCAGAGAGCCAACACCTCAACTAATGTTGAGTGGTGCTGCGACACAGACTCTTTTAAGGTGACACCGAACATACCGCGCTTCCATGGTGACTGTCATGCTCTGGGCAGAGAGACTACGACATGGAGAAAAGCAAGCAAAGAAAACACAAATCCAATGGTGACAAACTAAGTCACGCAAATATGACAACACTTATCTTGCTCTCGGCTTTATTGTGTGTTAGTCTAAAAACACTCGCTGCAGACAGTATGAAACCTTGTAAGTTAAGAAGGCACATAGAAACATTGCAGCCCTCACATGTCAACATGTGTTGACATGTGAGGGCTGTTTCCTCCCAGACGCAAAAGAAAGCCAGGCTTCAGTTTTAAAGACCAAAGTTGTAATTGATATTATTTCTAAATACAGTTTATTTTTTGTGTTGTTTGCATAATTTTTTTCTTTATTTCTCTGTAATTACTCTAAATGTAACTAAAGGGTTTGTGTTGAATGAGCGAAGAAGCACGGTGCCACTCTGAACTCTCAGAGGAGGCCAAGATAAAGTTGGCTTTCCTTTATGAAAAAAAAAAGGATTTTTAACCAATTAGGTGAGTCTTTGTCATAGCACTGCCCCTCTGTGATTGGTCAGAATTGCGCCAGAGGAACGACACCACGACAATGGTGTTGTAAATGTGTTAGCTAAAGTGTTGATATTAAGGTAGTTTTTTATTAGTATGGACGGTTGCCATTTACAAAACTTAGTAGAGAACACAAAGTTACCCATAGAACAGCAGTTTACAATAAAATCTGATGTCAGGACAACATTGAAACTTGACTTGCGTTCAGAGAGGAAAACAGGTTTTCAGACATTTAATACTGGGAACTCTACCCGCACTGTCTGCCAACGCTAAACTTCAGCGGCTGTTCTGCCAGCCCTGGATTATTTTTGATGGCCATGTCTGAAGCTGGAGCTGGATAAGTTTCAGGTAGACAATGGAAACGCAGATGACTGACCAATCAGCAAAAGAAACGAGCTACAGGTATCATATGGAAGTGTCAAGGAGGAAAAAAGCAGCGAAAACAGAAGAAAATAACACCGTTTGCCATTACTGGCTACTGAATTAATTGAGCACTTTCTGTTCTTGTTATGCCTTCAACCTGTCCTTTTTTTGAAGCTTGCAGTTTTATTGTGTTTTTAATGCCATGTTAAAGCACATTTCTAATTTAGTGACACAATCAAAGTTACTTTTATTAAAAAGTAAAATGTTGTTATCTTATACAACTCGTAAGAGGATGTGATGGAGGGCTCAGATTATTTTTTCCATCCAAAGGGAAGGCATTAAAAAAAAGGTTTGAGAAGCACTCCAGAAATATAAGCTCAGCTCTTGAACTCAGAATTAACAGTCTCATGGACAAGATATGCAACGTCTTCACAGCTAAGTCCAGATGCTTTTGCTTTAACCTTTACATCAAGATGACCTGGATAACTGAGAACCTTTTAATACATACAGTATAAGAAAGGTTAAAAAAATTCAATATATATATTATTGCCTTCAAGTAATAATGTTACTCCCTTTTCTAAGACACAAAGTTTGGCTCACCGGATACACTAGGATGAGACTTTAAGTGACAGGGCACACTACCCTCTCACAAGAATACCTAAACTTTTTCTATAATCACAAACAGGAAAAACAGTAAGTGTAAGACAGTGACAGTACCAGTGTAGATCTCAAACAAACAGACTTCATTAAGCATTTTAATTCCATAAAATCAATAAATCAGTCTCCTTGAGCTTTATTCTGACTCTTTAGACCTCTTTAGATTCATGTCAATAATCATAGACTGTAGAAATGAACTCCTGTTAATATCTGTTTTACAGCTCACTAGTTGCCAGTCAGCCCTTATTACTTACGCAGAGTGCTAAATAAACATCAACAGACTGACATCTATCATGTATTTGCTCTGTGTTTTCTTCTGTTCATATGGGGAATAGGCTGAAGTGTTAGACATGTTACCACAAATCTACTAAGAACGGAATCAATGCTTTTCTACATATTCTTTTTATTAATATAGTTCATTGTACAGATGTACATTTCAATTGTGCTTGCTCTGATTTAAGTGAAAAATTAATGTTAGTGCTGTGAACTTTCCCAGCATGATCTCAGCATCAAAAAGATTCATCTAAAAATGAAGACACTCTGATGGCTTTTATTAGCTGATGACTGTACTCTGTTGGCACTCAGCGCCACTTTTACAGGTGCAGGTAGAACTTTTATGGGTCACACTGTAAATTAAGCAAATACACTCTTACAACTATTATGACACATTTTATTTCCTTGCAGCGCATAAAAATGATAAATTAGGAACACTGTAAAGACGTCTGGGACAAGTACCTATTTCCACTGGCCGGTGCTGGAACTCCATTATAGAGATGTTTATCACTAATCATTTATCACAGGCAAATTTGCTCTTCTCTGGCTGTCTCATAATCACAACAAGATCTGTATTCGTCCCAGCTTTCATTTCAGGCAGGTTGAAATTATTGTGTGGGGCTGTTGAGAAGGTGAAACTTGTGCAATCAAGCTGTCAACTCTCCCATTTGTGTTGTGGGATGTGTACCAGCACGCCCAGTTATGTTGTTGCATTTAATATTCTAATAATGTTAGATACGCAGAACAGAGTGCATCAAATAAACTGGTATAACTTAAGGAATATGTTGGTTGAAATACCTTGTTTTGATCCCAGGGTTCAATGTAGAGATCCATCATGCAATCCTGAAACCTCGGTACTTGTCTGTACCAAATCTGTTGAATTACAGCCAAACTTTTTACTGAAAGTTGTCTTCATACATGCGGCAAATATCTGGAGGTTCATGGCTGCATAAAAAGTGGGCAACTCTTTCGCAGTAATGACAAATAATATGTCAGTGTTGATACTGCATGTATTTATAGGTTTGTGCAAATTATCTAAAGTAATGATTAATTAGGGTGCAGAGGGTAAATGGCTTCTGAGATCTGTGCATTCCACTTAAACTTATTAATGCTTTTATCTCCAGCAGGTTAGATTATTGTAACGGCTGCTCACTGGTCTCTCAAAACGAGGGTTAAGACAGCTGCAGCTTATTCAGAACGCTGCTGCTCGGGTTCTAACTAACACCAGGAAGTACAACCACATCAGTCCAGTTTTAAAATCTCTGCACTGGCTTCCTGTTGCTCAGAGAATAGACTTTAAAACAGCACTGCTGGTTTACAAGTCTCTAAATGGTTTAGCACCAGAATATATTTCTGAAATGCTAGTAGCTTATGAACCTCCTCAGACTCTGAGAACATCTGGGACAGGCCTTCTGCTCGTGCCCAGAGTTAGAACTAAACAGGGTGACGCAGCGTTTAAGTTTCATGCAGCAAAAACCTGGAACAACCTCCCAGATGAAGTAAAACAAGCCTCAACAATGTTCAAGGGGAGGTTAAAAACCTTCTTTTTTAGCTCAGCCTACACCACAACTTAAAATGTTTTTTTTTTATCTGCACTCTTCTTCTTTTATAATGCTTTTAATTTTTCTTATGTTTCTAAATCTAAATCTTGTTAATTGTCTTTTATTTCTGTAAAGCACTTTCAGTTACCCAGTGTATGAATTGTGCTATATAAATAAAATTGCCTTGCCTTACAGTACACTCACACAAAAAAAAACCGTCTCCAACATGCAAGTCAATGGCAGGCCTGTTGCTCATGTTATCCTAGAGGTAATAGTAGGTAGCTAGCATGATTTGGTGTAACATGGTGTAGAGTGTTTTGAACTCCTGCGTTAAAGTAAAAAAGGTCTGTCTGCAGATGCTCCCTGTGTTACCAATGTATAGGTGCGCTGGTATAGGTGAATGTTTGTCTGTCAGTGTATGTGCATTAGTGTTGGCCCTGCAATTGATTGAATGAGGTTACAACCTCATGGTCAACAGCCACAACACTTAAATCACAGCAAAAGATTTACAAGAGAGCCATAAATATTCTGGCTAAAAAAATATATATGTAATTGGGTTCAGAGGTTGCATTCACCGAATATATTTCCGTCATTGATGTTTTTTTTTGGCAGGGACATAAAAATCTGAATGCCATACTTTAATTACTCTGAGGGTGATCTATTGTAATTCCTACTCCTGACCAGTTGGTGGCGATTGTACATATCAATCAGCAATTTTCTTGAATTGTGTCGTATTTGTCACACGGCAGCTGAGTGTGAGTAGTTTTCCAAACCACCAAATAGTTCTGATATTGTTAATTGGAAGGATGAAGGAGAACAAACGAGAAGTGAGAATAGGAGTTCATGTGGCTGAGGTTGGAAGGTGGAAAAATGTTCTGCGACATCTGTAGAAAAGTGAACACAAGTAACGGACTTGTCAGGGGGTGCACAACAACAGCGACTGACTTAAGTTCAGTTCATTTTTGTTATTTCCTTTTGTCAGAATCATTTTGTGTAATATACTGCGTTTTCCAGAGTTCAAGCTCAAAATATCTTTTCAATTTTTGTGTATCTGTTGTTCATAAATAAAACGAATAATCTGTCCTCTATGCTCGTCCTAAAATTTCTTAAAATGTGAGTAAAACAAAAAGCCATTATAAGTATTATTAAAAATTTTTTATTTAAAATGACAGGTAATAATAGTCGAGGATGGAAATTATACGACTCTTTCTGTCAGAATTATCAAAAAAATTAAAAACCTTCTTGGTTTTTGGCTCAAATTGACCGTTACATTTTTTTACAGAAAGAAAATGGGTACAAGAAACTCTAAGTGGCCTTAGCTTATTTTCTGTGATAAACTATTACAAACAACAAACAAATCAAAAAATTTAGCACACATGCTACTATACCCCACACATTTACTTTGGGTCAGTTTGACCCACACACTCAAAATCCTGCCCATTAAAACTGAGTGCCTCTGTCTGTTGGACAGTCTGCATTTTCGGTTCAGGTCACTAATGCAAAACTTCCTTCCTCCTGAATTATAACTTGTGTCATTTTATATTTGAACTTCAGTGTTAAAGACCTGCAGCAACCCAATATAAATCTTGGGTGATCGGGCAAGATTTACATGGGCTCGGGAGCAGGTGGAACCGCATCCCAAGTCCCAAGTTAGTTGGATCGACACAGCAAAGAGAAGTGCAGGAGAGTGGTAAAGACCTATAATATCTGTCCTATAGCCAGGACTACACTGTTTGAATTGTAAAAGTTATTAAAACTATAATTAGGCCCGTAGCCTAATAATTAACAAACACCATTACTCGGTCAATTAACTTGTTTTTCTGCTCTTCTCCAGAACTCACCCTTAAGAAACTGTTATAAAAGCCATCAATAAAGATGTGAAACAGACAGAGCTCTTTATTCAGACGAGGAGAATATAGTTTAATTTAAGATTGATTTGTTGTTCACATCAACATCACCTGACACTATTTTCTCTATACAACAGACAACTAGCTACTTGGACACGTTTCTGTAGATTTCAGTGGTAGAGGGGTTGTCCTATAACCGGAAGGTTGGGAGTTCGGGTCCTACTTCATACTGTCGTTGAGCCCTTACACTTAACTTAAGACACCATGCCTGCAGTAGTGTTCTAGCTGAAACACTGGTGAATAGAAGCTTCATGTAAGTCGCTTTGGAGCGTCTGCTAAATGACTAAATGTAAATCTTGCTTTACACTGGACCCAACGGGCGAGAAAGTGGAAGTTGGTATCGGGCGGGAGTCGGACATGATCGGAAAGAGAGGCTTCGGGAGAGGGCCGGACCGGAATTGAAAAGTCAGCCCCAGTCTTCTCTTCAGTGAACCCATCAGTTCACTTCTTTGCAGTAATAGCACAAGAGTGTAATAGCACAAAAACAACTAATTTTGATAATTTATTCTGATTCCCTTTCCATGACTTAGTTCATGGTATTATGTATCTTTGTAACAAATAGGTGCATGCTTGGATCCGCAGGAAAAGAAACAAAGAAATAAAAATGGAATAGTAACCGTAGTCTTAAAAGCGTAAACAAAGTAAATATTTTTGTAACTAAAAAAGGCTTTTTTAGTAATATAAACTTTGTTTACGCTCCTATTGTTTGCTTTTGCAAACCAAAAGTTACGATTAGGAATAATACTCATTACCTACTCATGAGCCTGTGTTGAGGCAGTGATGGAACCCTGTGTTACAAACCAATTTTTATCTAAAAAGAAAAGATCCACCTGCAGATCTCTCATGAGGTGTGGAGCCTGCACCACCTCAGCAGGCTTATAACTATTTAATTAATAATATATAAAGTTCTTCATTATAACCTTTGGATTGTAAAAAGAAAGGCCATGGGGCATAATTGTAGTTTATATTAGTAAAAAGGTATTTTTTTAGTTCCAAAAATATTTACTTTATGCTTTTAAGGCTATAGTTGTCATAACCTAACCTAGTGTTCTGTGTGAGTCAGGCTGCTTATGTAGTGTATTTCATTTACTGTATCTTATTGTGAAGTGTCTTACCCCTGTCTGTCTTTCAGATTGACTTCCTGCCCTTGTGTCTTTCCCTCGACTGTGATTACCTGCTCCGCCCCTAATGTGTTCCACCTGTGCCTCATTGTGTTCCCCTTATAGTCTATGTGTTTTCCCCTGTTCTGTGCCAGATTGTCACTTTACCTTTATGTGTGCTAGCCAACGGGTCCTTGTGTTTCTTGAATTAGCCTTCTAGTGATTTTGACTATAGCCTTGCATTGACCATGTCTTTTGGATTGTGAGACTGTACTTTTGCCTGTAAATAAACTCTTTTAAACATATGCCTATTATGGGGTCTGCATCTCATGTCCTTTTGCCTGTTCCTGAGAGTATGTTCCTGACAACAGTGGCATATCAAGATGCTGATTAGAGAATGGCTCAGTGGTAGAGTGGTCATCCTATAACAGGAAGGTTGGCCTGATCCCAATTTTCCCACAGTTCATACTGTTGTTGTGTCCTTGGGCAAGACACTTAACCCTCCTTGCCTCCAGTGCCACCACAGCACAGCACTAGTGTATGAATGCGTGAGAATGCTGGGACAACGGATGGAAATTACCGCAAGACTACAATATATCATGTTTACATTCATGTGGCAGTGTCTCATGTATGTTCATTAACATGCACTGTTCCCATCAAATAAATTTAATTAAAAAGCCACTCTAAAATATGAAAATCAGGATTGAAGAGAATTTATAAAGAGAACATCTCTCTAAAGTGCCAGACGCCATCAAAATCAAGTCAGTTAAAACAACAAACTGAAGTCAGGTCGAGACCCCGATTAGGATGACAAGCAGATGAGCTTCCCTAAGACAGTTTCTGACACTTTGTGCAGACATTGTTTGGTTATGTAAACTGATTGTTGCAATAGCTGTCCAGGTGGCTGGTCTCAGAGTATCTTAGAGGTAAAGATGCTGGATGTTGAGGTCCTGGACTGGTGTGTTCACACATGATTTGCGATTGTGAGGCCGTTGGATGTACTGCAAAATTCTCTGAAATGCCTTTGGAGACGGCTTATGGTAGAGAAAAAAACATTCAATTCACGGGCAACAGCTCTGGTGGACATTCCTGCAGTCGGCATGTCAATAGCACGCTCCTTCAAAACCTGTGACATCCGTGGCATTGTGCTGTGTGATAAAACTTCACATTTTAAAATGGCCTTTTATTGTGGCCAGCCTAAGGCACACATGTGCAATAATTATGTGCTCTAATCAGCTTCTTGATATGTACTCCTGTGAAGTGGATGGATTATCTCTGCAAAGGAGAAGAACTCAAGCTATGCATGTATAGTAATAGTACAGTATATTGGTTTAATGTGCCGTGGTAAAGGAAATGGTCTCTAAATCTGACCACGGCGCGCACACACACTCAACAGACTTTACTCTGTCTGACGGTTAGTTCATTCTGTCTGATGGGTCGTTCATTAGATACACGGCAGACCAAATCCACAAAGCGTTGTAAAGGTTATGTAGTGTGCGCGGGGTAAGCAGGTCAACATTCTAATTGGAAACAAAGCATTCAGAATGGTGAGTTATGGCAGCCTGTTTCCCATACATAAAATAGCTGCCACAGAAAGGTTAATTATGTCTGAAACTGGGACCTTTTACATGTGTATGTTACAAGCACATCTGACACCATTGAGCCAAAATGTCAAATGGTGCTTTTTTCCACCCTGAAGTGATCATTTAGTCTTTGTGTTGTTCACTAAAATGGTTGACAACAAATGACCTATACCCAAGGTCGGCGTTTGTTGTTCTGATGTAGTCGTTTGGTCAGTGCTATTTTATGAGTGTTACTGCAGTTGCACAAGCAATAAAACAAAATAGTTCCTTTTATGAAGCCAAATGTTTGCACTCTGCTTTTGTACCATGTTCCAACTACAAGAACTTTCTCATTACTGGCCCATTTCATATTTTGGCATGTGTCATTGTTTCTTGCTGCTAACAATGGTTTAGAAAATGTTGGAGCATGTCCATCTAGGATTATGCATCAGGTAATGGATTTTGAATAGAAAACAGATTGGCTTTTATTGTCTTTTTCTCTCTGCGCCTCTCTCCAAACTCTCACTCGTCTGTCCCATTTTTCATCTGTTTTCTTATGGCCATCCTCACCTCAGTCTGAGTGCTTTTAATTACAGCATCTGTGTTGACAAAAGGAGAAAGGGATGTAATTAATGTCTAGTCTAAAGTGGGCTGGATCCCGGGGCACGAACATTTCTTGTGTGTGTGTTTTGCTCTTTTTAATGTACTGTAAAAAACACAATTGTGTCTCAAGGAGAGTTGGTAAAATGACAATGTCTTGCAGATGTTTGAATGGCTCATATACATCTGATTTGTGCTCTGTCTTGGGTTTACAATTTAACTTGCGGTGTCTGGTTGGAACTGCTCATCTTCCTGCTATTGAAAATGAACTGGCGAGTTCATATCAGGATTCTCTAGATGATGTACAGTAGTTAACAATTCCTTCCAATACCCTCTAACAGCCATACACTCTGGCTTACAAAGTAATCAGAAATGGAACTTGAACACACAACACAAATAACAAGCTCAAATAAAGATTTGTCCCCAACTCCAAAATGGTTTGCCTTGTTAACTGACTGAACAAGACTGTGACCTTTGAGACTTCAGTGCTTTTCCTTATCTAAAAGACAGGCTGTGCTATGTTGAGTTAATTGAGCCAACATAACCATATTGGGAATACAGAGTCCAAGAAGTGCAAGGCATTGTGATCACTAAGTTAGCTGTAGCTACCTAGTAAGTACCACAGAGGGTAATGAAACCAAAAAAAAGATAACCTATTGCAGCAATTACGTAAACACTAGAGCAGCCTTTCTTCAATAACTGTGTCATGTCTGAACAGTATGAATGTACTCGTTAATGCTACAACACTTCATCCAAACCTGTAGCGTAGCAGTCCTTAAAGCTCCTCCCACACTTGGGCAAGATACTTAACCCACCTTCCCTACAGTGTTTTTGGGCACTGGTGAATGAATGTGTGAGTGTGTTTGGAGATCGGAGTCTGTAGGTGCACAATGGCTGCCACGTCTCTGCCACCAGTGTGTGATAGTGGAGCAAGCGAATAATGTAGTCTTTAAACCGCTTTAAAAACCTTGAAAAGCGCTGTATAAATCCAATCCATTACTATTATTAACAGTTTATCAACAGAAAGGCCGTTTTCAGACCTAGCAGGTCAGCAAAGTATGCACCAATAACAAATAATAAATGACTTCTATTTTATCTGTTTGGTTTGATAACTTTCAGTTACACATTACATCACACCAATGCTGACACTCTTATTTATCAGCACTGGAAGATGTACTGTGAAAATGGTATTGATTTTACAGAACTGGGCAACAGGAATCTGTCCTGTACAAAGTCTTTACTCACTGTGACTATAGAGGGTGTGGGACTTTCTGTATTTGGTCCGAAAGTTTGAAATATAGTCTAGTTTGTATTTGCTTTTTTGCCTGGACTTTCTGATTGCAGTTGGTTGAAGAGAGACACGGAGGCCACAAGAACGAGCTATTGAACGAGCTCTGGAACTTTTTATACATGGACACGTGTTCAATAGCATTTCAGGTCACTGTGGGGTGAAGTGGCTCAGGTTGACGTTGGTAGAGTGGCCATTCTATAACCGGAAGGTTGGTGGTTCAATCCCTGCTCTCCTATGCAATTCTGTTCGTGGGAAAGCTACTTTATTCACCTTGCCTGGTCAGTCTCCCCCAGGAAAAGTAGCTATAAGACTTTTAACACAGCACCAGGTGCTCTTTGCGACACTGCTTTGTGTTTAATCCCTGTAAAATGAAGGTATATAAATAAAAAATTATATCCAATCCATTCATTGTTATAAATAAAGTATGTTCAGAGCAACATGAGAGATGACACTGAGATATATACCTAGATATACCTATTTCTATCATGCAGAACAGCTGTCTAAACCATAAATTGAGAAGTCAGGACAAGTTGAGAAATGTATGAGAAAAACCCTTTATCAACACCAAATAAGAAACAAACCTTGGTCTGGACCAAAACTACCACTTTTTGTTGAACATAAGACCAGGGCTGTCTCAGCCCTGATATTGTATCCACATTTCTCTCACTAACATCCTCTGCGCACATTTTAGTCCCGCCCTCAGAGGAGCCATCAGAGGAGCCATGAGAAAAGAAATAAATGACGAAAGATGAGCAAAGATACTCTGTTTCCTGGCTCATGTATCCTCACAGAAGTCTCAGTCTCGTCAAGAGCTTTGGGATGCACCACAGCTGTTTTGTCCAAAGTACAGGCTGATTAAGCTTTAACACTTTAACACACATATGGCCCTCATAATCCTGAGAAGATGATCTTTAAATTTTATTGGAGAATTGTTGGAATGAAAAATCAGGTATAAAGCGTGCCAATAATTAGTACAGTAATACAGTTGCTTTGAACTTTTATATCAAAAGCCTTTCTAAGCGTTAGCCCTGTGATTGTCCAGGATGTACATAGCGCCCAGAAAATCTAGGACAGACTCCACAAACAATAAAAGGTAGAAGATGATTTTAAAACGTTTTTGTATGAATGGATGCCTCATCTACCATGTGGCACAGATCTTCATCAACAAGTCTTTCTATGGAATCTCTGCCCCACACAAGATGAAGTTAGAAGCATTAAGGTGAAACCATTAAAACTCTACGCTTCCTCTCAGCAAAGGAGGCACAGTAAATTCACAGCGCCGTTGCACTTGTCATTACCCACTTCCAGCTGGGACAAAAAAAGCACAAGCAACCCAAACAGGCTTCGCTACAGTGCTATAATCTTTTGTAGTGTGTCCTCTCTGTGTCGGCCCTTTTTCCTTCAGAGGATGGAGCTTGGTTAGACTTTGTTATTGTGTCTTTATGTAACTGTGCTGAGCCATGGAAAGAATGGGCCGTGCGTACACCACAACAATGCGGTGATGGATGAGGGTGGCTGCTGTAATTATATGAGGACCAACAGGTAACGGAGCGCGGCGACAGAGCGGCGGCCTGCCTGGGGATGATAGCACAGGTCTGCTCTGAGCTGTTTTGTTTGGTTTTGTTCTACTGCGAGGCTGCCGCTGGCATTGATACCATGCTAAGACACATTCTATTTAGGGGAAAGGACAGTGATACATTTATGAACTGATACATTTCCAATACGTCTGTCCTCAAAACTTATAAACACTATAAGTGCTCTGAGAGGTGTGCTTGCAATAACATCATTTAAGCTTGCGAAGTTGTTCTACTTATGGTGACAAATGACATCGGGGTGACACTGCTCCAAGGCGGCAGTAGCTCAGTGGGTAGAGCAGTCGTCTTTCAACCGGAAGATAGGCGGTTCGATTCCCACTCTACCCACAGTTCATACTGTCGTTGTGTCCTTGGGCAAGACACTTAACCCAACTGTGGCACTGGTAATTACTGTAGAACAATATAAGTTGCTTTGGATAAAAGCGTCAGCTAAATGAATAAATGTAAATGTAAACCAAGTTCATCATCTGCATGTTTTGACGTAATTGAGTAGTGAGTAAAAACTCTTCTTATTTTCATTGTTTGTTGGCAAAGTTTCATGGCTGAATTGTGTTTATTGTACATTAACACTTGTCCAGTTTGCCCAAAAGAGCACGCTCATCAGTAAGTCTGACGGTACTGATGGGCCAAAATACTGCCCCAGATAAAAAGAACACTAGACTTTAGATTGCTGCCACTCTTTTTTGTAAAACTTTAACTTTGACCATTCAAGCTCTTATTTGAGATTATTGGCTAGGATAACACATGTCACTGAACCCATTTCTATTGTGTCTGGTAATCATCATCATGAAAATACACAGTTTCTTTGTCATCTCTGCTCCAACTACTCCTGTAATTCTGGACCATCCATGGCTAGATAATCACAACCCTGTTATTGATTGGTCCGGAAAGATTTCTGAGTGGAGTACCTTTTGTTAATGCCAATAGTCTGCAGTCTTCTCTGTTGCCAGCAGGGAAAGCTCTGTCCCAGAGTGAATCGCTCCAGGCAAGGCCGGACCTCCCCAATGTGCCTGATGTTTATCATGATCTAAGAGATGTTTTCAGCAAGTCGGGCACTTTCTCTCTACTCCCCACAGGCCTTATGATTGTGCTTTAGACCTCCTTTCTGGTGCGCCCCTGCCATCAAGCCACCTCTACAACCTCTCTAAACTAGGGATAGGCATTTTTCACAAATCAAATATTTGAATATTTAAGCTAAAATTTGAGAAATATTGGTTATATTTGTTTATTTAAGTGAAGTTTAATGAGAGAGGCATTTATTTATGAAACATATTTCTGAAGGGGGTTTTTCAAAACCCTTTATGGACGCTTTAAAAACAAGGACCGTTACGTCGCCCGGTATGGCGCAACCGGGGCCCCACCCTGGAGCCAGGCCCGGGGTTGGGGCTCAAATGCGAGCGCCTGGTGGCGGGTCTTCCCCACGGGGCCCGGCCGGGCTCAGCCCGAAGAGCGGCGTGGGACCGACCTCCCGTGGGCCCACCACCTGCAGGAGGAACCGTAAGGGGCCGGTGCAATGTGGATTGGGTGGCAGTCGGCGGGAGCCTCGGCGACCCAATCCCGGACACAGAATCTAGCTCTAGGGACATGGAATGTCACCTCGCTGGCGGGTAAGGAGCCTGAGCTTGTGCGGGAGGTTGAGAGATACCGACTAGAGATAGTCGGGCTCACCTCCATGCACAGCTTGGGCTCTGGAACCCAAATCCTCGAGAGAGGCTGGACTCTCCACTATTCTGGAGTTGCCTGCGGTGAGAGGCGGCGGGCTGGTGTGGGTTTGCTCATTGCCCCCGGCTCAGCCGCCATGTGTTGGAGTTCACCCGGTGAGCGAGAGGGTCGCTTCCCTGCGCCTTCGGGTTGGGGATAGGTCTCTCACTGTTGTTTGTGCTTACGGGCCAAATGGTAGTGTAGAGTACCCGGCCTTCTTGGAGTCTCTGGGAGGGTGCTGGAAAGTGCTCCAACCGGGGACTCCATCGTTCTACTGGGGACTTCAATGCTCACGTGGGTAGCGACAGTGACACCTGGAGGGGCGTGATTGGGAGGAACGGCCCCTCTGATCTGAACCAGTGGTGTTCTGTTATTGGACTTCTGTGCTAGCAACAGTTTGTCCATAACGAACACCATGTTCAAGCATAAGGGTGTCCATCAGTGCACGTGGCACCAGGACACCCTAGGCCGGAGGTCGATGATCGACTTTGTAGTTGTTTCATCTGACCTCCGACCGTATGTCTTGGACACTCGGGTGAAGAGAGGCGGAGCTGTCAACTGATCACCACCTGGTGGTGAGTTGGATCCGATGGCGGGGAGAAGGCGGGACAGACTTGGCAGACCCAAGCGTACTGTGAGGGTCTGTTGGGAACGTTGGCCGAGTCCCCTGTCAGAGAGATCTTCAACTCCCACCTCCGACAGAGCTTCGACCAGATCCCGAGGAGACTGGAGACATTGAGTCCGAGTGGACCATGTTCTCCACCTCCATTGTCGACGCAGCCACTCGAAGCTGTGGCCGCAAAGTCTCCGGTGCCTGTCGTGGCGGCAATCCCCGAACCCGGTGGTGGATACCGGAAGTAAGGGATGCCGTCAAGCTGAAGAAGGAGACCTATCGAGCCTGGTTGGCTTGTGGGACTCCTGAGGCAGCTGATAGGTACCGGCAGTCCAAGCGGGCTGCAGCACGGGTGGTTGTGGAGGCAAAAACTTCGGGTCTGGGAGGAGTTCGGTGAGACCATGGAAAAGACTATCGGTCGGCCTCGAAGAAATTCTGGCAAACCGTCCGACGCCTCAGGAGGGGAAGCAGTGCCCTGCCAACACTGTTTACAGTGGAGGTGGAAATCTGCTGACCTCAACTGGGGATATTGTTGGACGGTGGAAGGAATACTGAGGATCTCCTCAACCCCACCGACACGTCTTCCAATGAGGAAGCAGAGGCCGAGGGCTCAGAGGTGGACTCGTCCATCACTCAGGCTGAAGTCACTGAGGTAGTTGGGAAGCTCCTCGGTGGCAAGGCACCGGGGTGGATGAGATACGCCCGAGTACCTCAAGTCTCTGGATGTTGTGGGGCTGTCTTGGTTGACACGCCTCTGCAACATCGCGTGGCGGTCGGGGACAGTACCTCTGGACTGGCAGACCGGGGTGGTGGTCCTCTTTTTAAGAAGGGGACCGGAGGGTGTGTTCCAACTACAGAGGATCACACTCCTCAGCCTCCCGGGAAAGTCTATGCCAGGGTACTGGAGAGGAGAATGCGGCCGATAGTCGAACCTCAGATTCAGGAGGAACAATGCGGTTTTCGTCCCGGTCGTGGAACACTGGACCAGCTCTATACCCTCTCCAGGGTGCTGGAGGGTTTATGGGAGTTTGCCCAACCAGTCCACATGTGCTTTGTGGATCTGGAGAAGGCATTCGACTGTGTCCTCGCGGTGCCCTGTGGGGGTGCTCTGGGAGTATGGGGTCCGGGGCCCTTTGCTAAGGGCTATCCGGTCCCTGTACGACCGAGCAGGAGCTTGGTTCGCATTGCCGGCAGTAAGTCAGACCTGTTCCCGGTGAATGTTGGACTCCGGCAGGGCTGCCCTTTGTCACCGGTCCTGTTCATTATCTTTATGGACAGGATTTCTAGGCGCAGCCAGGGGCCGGAGGAGTCTGGTTTGGGGACCACAGGATTTCATCTCTGCTTTTTGCAGATGATGTTGTCCTGTTGGCTCCATCAAGCCAGGACCTTCAATGTGCACTGGGGCGGTTTGCAGCCGAGTGTGAAGCGGCTGGGATGAGGATCAGCACCTCCAAGTCTGAGACCATGGTTCTCAGTCGGAAAAGGGTGGCTTGCCCCATCCAGGTTGGTGGAGAGCTCCTGCCTCAAGTGGAGGAGTTTAAGTATCTTGGGGTCTTGTTCACGAGTGAGGGAAGGAAGGAGCGTGAGATCGACAGACGGATCGGTGCAGCTTCTGCAGTAATGCGGTCGATGTACCGGTCTGTCGTGGTGAAGAAGGAGCTGAGCTGTAAGGCAAAGCTCTCGATTTACCAGTCGATCTACGTTCCTACTCTCACCTATGGTCATGAGCTTTGGGTCATGACCGAAAGAACAAGATCCCGGATACAGGCGGCGAAATGAGCTTTCTCCGCAGAGTGGCGGGCGCTCCCTTAGAGATAGGGTGAGGAGCTCCGTCACTCGGGAGGAGCTCAAAGTAGAGCCGCTGCTCCTTCACATCGAGAGGAGCCAGCTGAGGTGGCTCGGGCATCTGTTTCGGATGCCTCCCGGACGCCTCCCTAGGGAGGTGTTCCGGGCATGTCCCACCGGGAGGAGACCTCGGGGAAGACCTAGGACACGCTGGAGGGACTATGTCTCTCGGCTGACCTGGGAACGCCTCGGTATCCCCCCGGAAGAGCTGGAGGAAGTGTCTGGGGAGAGGGAAGTCTGGGCTTCTCTGCTTAGACTGCTGCCCCCGCGACCCGGCCCCGGATAAGCGGTAGAAGATGGATGGATGGATGGATGGACATATTTCTGAACGCTATTTCCAAACAAGCATATTAGTATATATTTAGAATGAAAGGCTACATACTGTGTTTTGTAGCTGAAAATTATACAGTGTTTGCTATTGTAATAACTTAGTTTCACCTGAAACATTTTGCACACAACGTGCAAAAATAATTTTCAAATATATATTTCAAAACAAATATTCAAATATTCATGACCATCCCTACTCTAAACCTGGCCATGGAAAAGTACATTTGAGACCCTGGTATAAACTGACCATCTTCTTCCCCTGTGGGCACAGGGTTCTTTTTTGTTGACAAAAAGATAAAACCTTAAGACCATGCATTGATTTCAGGGGCTTTAACAATATACAGCTGTGAACTGTGAAAAATAAGTACCCATTACCACTCATTGACTCACTAAATTGGACCTCAAGAATACATACCACTTGGTATCTAATAGAGATGGAGACGTGTGGAAGACCGCTTTCAACACTCCACTGGGCCACTTTGCAAATGTAGTTATACCATTTGTCTTTCAAGCCCTCTTCAAGGACCTCTACCAGATTTCCTGAATAATTTTGCTTTTGTCTATTTAGATAATATTTAGATATTTTCTAAGACCCTAAAGAGAACCAGCAACATGTACACCAAGTCCTCCAAAGAATTCCTCAAGTTGTGTTGTGGCACCCCTGACTAACCTCACCTCTCCTTCCAAGCAGTTTTGTTGGACCATGCAGAGTCAGCCTTCACCACACTGAAGGAACTATTCACTACAGCCCCAGTCTACGTCATCCCAATCCATCACACCAGTTCATTGTGGAGGTGGACGCATCAGATACTGGAGTAGGATTGGGTCCATCCCAGAGGTTTGACCCACACAATTGATTGTATCCCTGTGCTTTGTTTTCGCACCGTTAATCTCCCGCAGAGATAAATTACAATGTGCGGAATTGGGAACTACTGGCTGCGAAACTAGCCCTAGAACAATGAAGGCATTGGTTGGAGGGGGCAAAATCTGTTTTCTGAGTCCTCAAATAGGATGTTTTGCCCATACACATAATTTAGCTTCACAAAAAGCCATTGGACTTAACCAGGTGTCCAGGATATTGGGTAAAATCTGAAGGATTGTTTTTTTCACCGTCGTGCCAAAGCTACACATGTGCTGTAGAGCAATTAGTCTCCCAAAACACACTCTAATTCAAGATGTTACCACACATTGCAACTGCAGTTATGGAATGCTAGAGAGGTACCTCAAACAGCAGGCAGCTATATATTAAGCACTAACTGAAAAAGTTCTAAAGAAAAAAAAAAGACATAAACCCAATTAAATAGCCAGGATGTGAGTATGGCAGAGGAAGTTATTGAGGTTCTTAAACCTCTAAAAGCACTAATGATGATTCAATTCAACCCAAAGAAGAGGACAGTCATACTGCGAGAGAAGTCATGGCTGCCATCAGCGAAACCTTAAAGGACAGATACTCTGCTTCTTTTGACTTACTCCACAAATGTACAACCCTGAACCCAAGGCTCATGTAGAGGATGTTTGTCGAGAAAGAATCTACAGCAGCCTCATCACTGAAATAGTGACCACAGGGGAACAGGTGTTGTATTTACTTTCATTCAACCCAATTTTTTAATTCCACAATATTTATATACAGTATTTGTTAATGCATTTATTTTATTTTGTGGACTGAGACAGCCTCAAGAACAACACAGCTTCTTCCCCAGGAAGTGACTCAGAGACATCCACATCCTCTCCTCCTGTCAAGAAGTGGCTGAATTATTCAGTAAACTCTTCCAGGCTCAGCTGGGAAACAGCCTACTCTTTTGGTGCAGGTCAAAGAAGAGGTTACCAAAAACAGAGCTCCGGGATGTATTTCCCTTGAAGCTGACCCTCTTCTGTGATGGAAGACCAATGAGGCCACATATCCCCATATCATAAGTGTTATCTCTCCATCCCTTTTTCCTCTGTCCCTAATTAAAGTTTTTTTGCTGGCAATAGTGTAACAGCTCTTTCTGCAGACAATGTAAAAATTAAGGTTCAATAGTCTTATAGAGCAATATTAAAACTTTCTACAAAATAATCAACCTGTAGTAAAAATGTTATGCTACAGGGACACTGCCAGAAATTTTGGGCCCCATAAAAAGAGCTCACATTGGGCCCCACAACCAAAACTATTTCTAATATTACTATTACTGTTACTGTTACTATAATTCTTGGTTTATAGCTTTAGTGAGGCAAGAAACACACAAAAACAGAGTGGTTGACACATAAAGATATAGCAATGTAATATCAGAATAGATGTTATTTCCCCCATGCTGCTGTATTTTAACAGCTATTATGACTTTTTTTATTGACTCACATATTTAAAGTTAGACTGTTAATAGTGACAACCTCAACAGACACTGGACACAGACATTTATCACATTCTAAAACATTTCAAGGTAAAGAACTGACATTTTATTATCTATAATAATATATGACTATGGACTAGGAACTACTGCCCTAAGCCTGCTTTTAATAGGCCCTACAATTAAATAATACTAATTATTTTGTATTTAATGGATGACAAAATAATTTTTAAAATACGTTTGTAATGTTATTTTTACAGATTGTATTTCTACATTTTAGACTTGATTTGTCTGAGTGTTATTAGCCTTAAAATTGTCTCTAAACATTAGAAAAGTTGGGATACTTACGATTTCTTGCTGTAAATGGCTCTGAATCCTACTTCTGACTAGGTCTTATTCTGACTGTGCTCTGTCTCGAACCTCATGTCACTAACATCTTATATTAGATTGATAAAGGTGAATATTGTATTTATTTTATGACAATAAACACAAAGCCTGCGAGTATTAACAGAGACATGCAATCAGAAAGCAAAGAAGTCTAGTACAAACAGGTCTGAGATCAGTCTGACTGTCACACAAAACCGCGGGCTCAGATCAGCGTTGTGAGAGGAGAAACGAAGGAGCAGAGAAACTGGAGAGGGTTTGAGGGAAAACAGGCAACTGGAGTTAAAAATCCAGACCAAATAAAAAACTTAACTTGTAAAATCAAGTCCTTCAAACAACTTTATTATTGTGAATGTGAGTGCATCAAGCTGCCCACAGACAGAAACACTTTGTGTGACAGATTTGAAAGCGGGACCGAACCACAGCCGAGAATTTATTTACTATTTGAAAAGGTTTAAACAAAAGCATCTGGGATGAAGTTGTCTGTGAAGGTTCTCAGTATATCAGGTCATCTTGAAGAAAAGGTTAAAGCAAAACCACATTACTCTGTTTGTGCGAGGTGATCTTGTCTTAAGGATGGACCAGTTTTTGACACAGAGTGTTCCCAGGTTTAAAGTGGGCTGAAAGGAAAATCATTTCAAGTTTTCAAATAGACCGGACACATAAGGGATAACTACACCCTTCCCTTTTGTCCCTGGTTCCTGTCTGTTTAGTTTCTGTGTCCTCTTGGTTTTGTTGAAAGTCCTTTTGGGGTATCCACAGTCTCTCTGGCCTTTACGGATGTGTTGTTCTTCTTTCCATTTACCTTCTGAGGTTGTGGGCACCTCTTGTGCTCTGTGCTGAAGGGTCCTGATGACTCCCAGCTTGTGCTGCAGTGGGTGATGGGAATCAAACAGCAAATATTGATCTTTGTCTGCTTCCTATAAACTTCTACTTGGAGAGTCGTGTCCTCACAAATATCCACTGCACAGTCTAAGAAAGCCAGGCGGTTGTTTTTGGCATCTTCCCGGGTGAATTTTATGTTCTTGTCCACTGCGTTCATGTGTTCTGGGAAGGTTTCTACTTCTTTACTTTCAGGTCAAACCCCTCCCTCTCGAGATATAAGCTCAACTCTCTTACCAGTTGATCTCAGAATTGACATTAATCTTGAAAACTGAGTCTAGATGCTTGTGCTTAAACTTTTCTCAAAATGACCTTAATGACTGAGAAACTTCACAGACTCTTTTCCTATTTGTTTGCTTCAAAATGTACCAAACCAAAACCTCCAAAATAAGTTTTTAAAGCAACCCTGTGGAGCTATCAGAGGATTATCACTGTTAGCGTTTGCCATCTCTGTTTACAAGTAAAGACGTTTAAGACAGCAAGTTTGGAAGAAGGAACATGTTTTCTGAAACAACTCTGCTAGGGTCCAGTGTAATGGCCTCATGTAATGGTTTTCTGTCCAGTTGAGTGTACTGTGGGACTCAGTTGTTAGAGCGGTCATCCTATAACTGGAAGGTTGGAGGTTCGATGTTTGATTGGTGTTTTCCAACTGCATATAATCCTATTTTATTAGGAGTAAATGTGTCTAAATGAGAGTACATTTAATAGTGTCATTTACCTTTTAATATTAGATTTGGTGGCTTTATTTTGTAAGTTTTATTTGACAAAGTGAAGGAAAATCATTGTGTGTGAGTTAATTACCTGCATTAAAATCTTTATGGTTATTATTGTCCAGTAACTAACTTTTCCCAGCCTTTACAACCTTGTTATTTAGTCATACAATCCCTTGACCAATAATAATAATAATAATAATAATAATAATAATAATAATAATAATAATAATATTTTTAGTCTGCACTCTAGTCTCGGTAAATGAGGTCTTGACTTCAACACTAATACGAATCTGTTGTACACAAGTCGCTCATTTACAATTCTGCTTTGTCATGTTGTCACTCATAAACAGTGCTGCCAATAAAGCCTGTAGGAGCGGAGGAATGAACGCCACTTCAAGGTATTCCTGCTCGGGTGTATTAGAGAATTATTGTCGCAGACGCTCGCTAACAGAGACAGACAGATTGGGGTCGTTACACAAGAGAGGCAGATGAGAGAAAGACGATGAAACGCCGTAGAGGGGCGCACTCCCCGCTGTTTCAATACAGCCTTGCACTGAGGGAACAAGCAGAAAGAACAGAGAAGATCTAACGGGAGGAGCAGGGAGTGAGGGACATGTTGTGTCTTTAAAGTGAGACAAACTGCGGTAAAATGTTACACAAATAAAACAGAAATTGTATGAACCAGTAGTTTATGAAGGAACTTGTGGCAACACTTCCGTAAAGAAACACAATGTCATTTTTTTAGGATTTGTGCCAACTAAAGGATTTGCAACAATACTTGAGCAAAATCACATTGCACTGTCATGTGACTCAATGCTCACCATCCGCCATGTTGGCAGGCAAAAGCAACAAAAATTACAAACATTTTTGTAGACCAAGCAACCTAAAAATCTCTTTTCATTGGTTTGTCTTTCTCCAAGCTTTTAACAACACTATATGTAATACAGCATGGGCAAATGCTTAAACCACTCTTTATCTGATAATATTAGATTTATTTATTCATTAGATTTATTTATTCAAGGTCTGCTGTCAAAAGGTTATCTATATATTCCTCACACAGGTGGGATACCTTAAAAAGTGTCACTCGGAGCTAATGTGGCCAGTTTTGTTACAAAGTGTGAATGTGCTAAAGGTGGCCTGAATGGATCCTATGAGATCAGAACTGAGAATACACTTTAGCTCTTGTATTTAAATCACATGTGTCAAACATAAGGCCCATGGGCCAGATTTAGCCCGCAGAGCAATTATTTCTGGGCTTCAAGGTGATTTCTTTTATTAATGGCCAACCGATATATCGCCCCAAAAGTCCCAAAATATAACCTCAAAATTATAAGAATTTTTATTGAAGTACTTTTAATCACTCTCAAAGGAATAACTTTAACATGCCACTTGTCACATAATATTTCTTTATGATCAATTTTTTTTTTAATTACATCTGCTGCAAGGCTTGATAAATTCAAAGTGAGAATAATGCATCTCACTGAATTAAGCTCCTGATGATAGGTCAAAAGTTCTGATTAATAACACTTTTTACAGTGATGAATTAATAAACAATATCATGTATGACGGTGGTGATAATCTATCAAATGGCATTCTCTCTGTAAATCTTAGTGTCATTATGAAGACCAAAAGAAAGAGACTGTAGAATAAACAAAGATGTATGTATGGTTTCTATCAGTGGCCTAGAATTGTTTTTGTAGTGAGCTTAGAGAGTGGATATGAAATTGAAATTTAAAGTATAAAACAATCTTAAAGATTAAATGTAGTTCCTTAAATAGTCAAAACTAAGAGAGCTTAAAGAATTTTCATTACTTTATTGTACTTATTTTGTTTACTATCTTCTTCTCTGCCTCAAGACTGTCCAGTTCCAGTCCAACTACGGAGTGAGCCATGCTCAGCCTGCTGGCCTCACAAGTTGTGATGCCACCTTCCCAGCTCACAACTGAAATGAACAGTGGACTTGCTTCACAGACTGTCTAGAAAACAGAATTTGTGTTGTTAGAGCAGTCCATCCCACTCTGCAGCCCCTCTTACGTCTCTTGGATGCTTGGGTTATCACAGTAACCAAGGCCATGCATTTGTCCTCAAGCAGTTTCCATAAGTCTTCTCGTAGACAAAGAAATAATAAAATGTAGATCCCAACACCTCTATTTTAATCCAGCAACAAAGATAAGGCAAAAAACTCAAATTGCCTTCAGTGAAAATTTCTATAAAAAACATTAATCCTACAAAGAAAAGGCAAACTTAAAGAAACTGGCAACATTGTACATATTTGAGCACTTGCAGAGTGTCTTTTCAATATGTAATGCTAGAGCTGTCATTTTTTTAACTGTTCTGAGGACGTTAATTACCCAGTATACTTTAAGATTTTGCAAATGAATGGCTATATTTGCCTCATCTTCTATAATTATACATTTCTGTCCTGCTTTTCGGCTGTGGTCGCCAGAGATGCCACATACTACAACCTGCAGTACTTAATCCTTGGAGAAAATAAGTGCCACTGTGACCTCCTCCAAACCTTGTCTTCTTTTTTACAGTTCTGTTTGACCCTAAAGTCATTGAAGTTGAGTTCACCCTTGTTTATTAGCCCATCTCTTTTTCTCTTTTGAGCACTTTGTAATCCCGGGCGAACAAGGTTGTCGCTCTGCCGCTGCCCCGTTCATCATCATGCATATGTTCGCGAACTAATCTCATCGCAGCGTAACAAATGAGCTGATTATCCACACCTTGTGTTATGGCAGGAGATGGTGGATGAGGGGGTTGGGGGTGGGGGTTATGTATGCAAGTGTGTGCCATTGTGTGTAAGGCAAAGATAGAAGAGGTAACGGGAACAGGTGCATAAAGGGGTACGGACACTCCATATATCAAATTGTAGCAGCTATAGGCACTCCCCTAAGCAGACGACTACCCCGGAGCTCGACCTACATTGTGCGTCCTCCTGCCTCAGATCTGACTATTCATCACAGTGTGGCACCATGCCCCTACTGGGAGAGAGCACAGACTTTTTTTTTGGTGAGTGAGGAAGTGTGAGGGGTAGTGGAAGACAGGGCATTCTTTTCACCTGCCTCACGGTGGGACCTTTCTCATCAGTGCTGCTAAGTTAGACTCGGTGGAACATGGAGAGCGCCAAGTCAGCCAAACTGAGTCATTAGCTCATCTTTTCTGAATTTTTTTTGGAAGGTTTTCAGATGGGGTAGTAGTATTACTTAGCTGGGATCCCAGGACTGAACTTACAGTCAGTCAGAGGTTTGGTACTAACTGCAAGTATATTTTTAACCATGAAACTTGAAACATGAAGCTTTTTATTAGTTCATACTGTTTATATTTTTACACAAAATATGGGAATTTCGGGTTCTATCTATTAGTTACTTGTCTTACTTTGTGCAGCATGTAGAGGCGGGAGGGATGGCAAAAATATTATGTCACCTTTTGAAGTCAGGATTATGTTAGCGTTCCATTTATTTATTTATTTAGATTGCCTATGTATCTATCTATATAATGTATACAGTATATAGGCCTATTACTATATACAAATAAAATATATGCTGATTCTTTTCTAAACAATTGAAAATAAATATTAGCTTTTATCTATTTAATGTTGCTTTTGCACATGTCTAATACAGAAACTGCCAATATGCCTGGCTCACAAATGGTTATATAGCAGGTGTTCTTTAAATTTCTGTAATTTTACAAGATTTAGACAACTCTGTCCTTCAGAATTATTTACTTAGCTAAACTTCTCTCATTTGACAATTTTTCTTGTTTACCATTAATTTGTAACTTTTTTTTTGTTGTCTGTTTTCATCAGTTTGAATTCCCACATCAGAGAATCATAAACTGGCTCACAACAGTACTACAAATGTTTTGGACCGTGTATGAGACTCTCAGTATTAAGCCAGGAAATATCTGAAGTCAGAATGCCCCTGGCGACACACATATCAATTTTATTGGTAAATTCTTTCTTATGTGCTCTTGTTATTTCAGTGTATTGACAGTCATTCATTTCTCTTTACATTTTTAACCCATGAATTAAGATAAATGTTCTAGACCTCTGAGCGAGAACAGGAAAAAGAAATGGAACTTGAAAGGATTCTAGGTCTGGTCTTCTGACTGGTGCATTCCAACTTTTTTAACAATCCACAAACAATATTATTAATCAACTTGTGACTTTGAATAAAATGGCCATAAACTGTCTTTTCTTACAGCAAACCAAATTTGAATCATCCACTTTAATTGTTTGCAGACAATGTTCTGCTTTTAGTCTTCCAGTATTCCCCAACATTTATTCATCACTAGACATCCATCTCAAATCACCAGAGCCCCACTGAACTCCATGCCAAAGTGTATTTTATAGTAAGTGTAGAAAAGTTGCATCTGATTATAATTTATTTCAGTCTTATTCCATGTTTCCATTTGACATGTGTGCTTCTATATGAAAACCCAGCAGACTAATTGGTCACAGAGTGTAGTCCCAGTTGCACTGACAGGAAGAGTTTTGATCTATGTGGACAAAACCAAACAACCAGAACCTGAAAGGACTCAAATTTGGTAACCTTTTAAAGAAAATCCTAGTATTATTAGCTTCCTTGAATCTGTCAGCGAGATTAAAACTAGCCAAATGTTGTTTTTTTTGGAGATAATATAGCATCTCTTTAGGATACAGACTGTCTGAACTAATCAGTTTTGCTGCATTTGTTGGGCTGGGTGATTGCAGCATTTCTGGCTGATTGCACTGATTGAAGAGTATAAAGATGATATGGTAAAAGAAGATTTTAGATGCAAGGTGACTGTGAATTTTTTTTTAAATGATGGCAAAGGTAGTCAGCCAATTATTCGCCGGCATTTTCTGTAATAAATACTTTATTATTTATTATTCCTGGAAATCTGCTTATCTCATTTCCATTCTCCAAGGAGACTCACTTAGCGGTTTGTAATAATAGAGGGATGCCCACTGAAAGCCCTCATAAAAAGAGGTACTTTACACTGACACACTTATGCTTGTTACAGTTTTTGTTTATTAATTTTGTATCTACTGTAAGATTTGCTAATGTGACCTAGTGTGCTATTTAACATTTATTTTGAAATTAACAGTAATGCTTTAATGTAAGTGCGGAACATAAACTGTATAAAAAAGTGGACCATGTGATAAATGTAGAAAAAAAATAGATGCCGTGTCACCAGTTCAACCAGTGGCAATTTGAGGTACTACAAAAAGATATTCCCCAATGAGCACAATATAATAAAAACAAATATGGGATATGAATAAACCCACACAATGTGGTTAAATGGCCAGCAGGGTTAGAAAAACTCCCGAAAGTAGACGTATTCTTACATTTATGGCATTAAAGATTCCACTCTACCCCATAGCAGCCTAGGGACCTCTTCCTGCTTCTCTTTTATTAATAAAATAAAACAGGATAGATTTTTACTTCACAAAATACTAAAAAATTAGACCAAACTGAAGTTTAGCGCATAGCGTAAGCTAAGCATTAGCTTAGCTGCGACATAGGCATCAGGACAGTCATTTTCTGCCTTGTTAAACCTTACGTAATTGAACTGACAGTATATGTCCGCATTTTATGTTGCCTCCCTTTTCTCTGTTGATTTTTTTTTTTGAGCTGTTTCTCTGTGTTAAAATACATTTTCAGTGTTGACAAAACTCTTTATTGGCAGCTATTACACTTTCTGGAACTTCACATCACAAGCCGGTGTAGACCAACTTTTATGAGCATGTGGTATGTACACACATGATTGTCCAAATTTTTCCGTTCCTGAGTTACTTACTTATAGCTACTTATAAAATCCCCCATAATAAATAGTAGATCAAAAGTCTGGCGTCAAAAAGTCTGTTTTTTATCACAATTGATTGCTTTTACAATATTGTATTAGAGGTTTAACGCATTTTTCCCAACTAGAAAAAATATATATCAGGTACAGTATGTTTTATATATTTCATCATTATATATGAATATGCAATTTTATTGGCCATAAGAGATCATGTGGTAGATGATGGCAGAACTAAAAAATATCTACATAACACTTAATACATTGAGGTTTTTGTATAAGTTACTACCATATTGAGACAAAAAAGTCCAGAATCATGACAAAGCAGGGCAGACACAATGTAGCAAAAGCTAACAGAGGTTAAACAAAATATCAAAGCTAATTCACAAAAATTCATGCTCTTACAATGCAGCTTATAACCGCTGGTAGCTCATTTGACCAATTAGAGAAAACTTTTCGGTAATGATTAAACAAGACACTTTAGAGCAGGGGTGCTCACACTTTTTCAGCATGCAAGCTACTTTTAAAATGACCAAGTCAAAAGAATCTACTCACTAAAAGAATGCAAAACATATATTTATTTACAAATATATTGAGGATTCTTTATATGTACAATGTATTTTGATGTACCTTGTATAACCGTATGAGCCAATATTGCACAACACAACATAATTAACTATAAAAACATTTATTGTCATTACTTGAGTTTACTCTGATGACTTGCACTGAATTAAATCAGCCAGATATGCATAGTCTGGACAGTAGCTGCTGACAAATGAGGCAAACCCACATCAAAAACGTCATCATGAAAAAAAAGTCCTTCTCCCATTCCGTGTGAAAGCAATATGTTTTTGTCTTCCCAACCCTTTCTTAAGTTTAAGGGAAAGAACAGAGGTCTAAAAATTGGAGTTAACTCGCTGAAACTTATTAGTTTTGCTCTACTTAGTGCCGTTGTTTGAGCATGCGCAGTGACCTAGGCAACCTGCAATCTACCAATACTACTTTTGTGATCGGCTGGTAGAATGCGATTGACGTATTAAGCACCCCTGCTTTAGAGTGTTCAAACAATGTGAATATGCAACTATAATTTAAAAAGTATATAAATAAATTGGGAAAATATACTATGTAATAGTATAGTGATAAGTAACTGTAAAAACAATTCAACTGTTGTTAAAACTCCAGTCTAGTCACTAACTCTGATGTGTTTGAAACTGTGGGTGACAACAATTTATTTAATAGTGCTTTTCACAGCAGACGTTTCCAGTCACAGCACAGGTGTTTCCAATAACACTAATAATTCTCTTCTAATAAGTAAGGCACAACAGAGCAGCCACGTGGGCCACACAACAAGCGAATAATAAGCAGACGAACACAGCCATCCGTCAGTCATTTAAGTATTTTCACTCACTGTCATGAGTTTGAGTTTTTGGCATCAAAAAACCTGTCTTTGTCCAGTATTAGTCAAATGCAGCAGGCAAAAAGATAGCCTACAAAAATATTTTTTTTTCTCAAAGTTGCACTTGAAAAAAAGAAGAGCAGTTAAAAAAAAAAGAAAGACGGCTCTGTAAAATAGGTTTTTGACCATTAAATTTAATACCTCACGTATTTTACTGTTCCACGTGAGCGCTAACAAATGAAATGCACCAAAAAGAATAAAGTCCAGTAAAAGATATACCAGGTGTTGGGCTTATACTGTTATGATTGAATTTCTATGTACCCTTTTTAAGAATTATCATAAACCAATTTGTGTTACATTGAAAACATATAAAATGTGTATATTTATTCATTCAGCTTATAGCAGACACACATTTAGAAATGCTTAGTGTGACCCACCAAATGGAGAAGTAGTTTAATGTTATGTCATCCTCAATATGAAGCTATATCTTATCTGAAAGCTTTGATTCACCATAATTTCACCACTGCCACCTCGCCAAACTCCGCCAAATGAGTTTCAGCCACGTCATGTCAATAAAAGAGCGCCTAGGCAGTCTTTATCACAGCCAGTCAATGGCAAAAATGTATGCTCTTCTTCCAAAATATCCAAATATTCATTGCTGTCATGACACTACATAATGATACACATCCTCCGGGTTTCTGGCATCAAAAAAACTTTTCCAGTAATAATCAAATGAAGTCAGCCAAACCTCTACTACCTGCACAGTCATTTCCACTTTTGTGTTAGTGAGCACTTCTCCTTTGCCAACATAATCTACTCACCTCACAGGTGTGGCATATCAAGATGCTGATTAGAGAGCATGATTATTGCACAGATGTGCATTAAACTGGCCACAATAAAAGGCCACTCTAAAATATGCAGTTTTACTGTTTTGGGGAGCATGGTCCAAAAATCAGACAAAATCTGGTGTGACCAACATTTGCCTCACACGGTGCAACACATCTCCTTCTCATAGAGTTGATCAGGATGTTGATTGTGGCCTGTGTAATGTCTGTCCACTCCGCTTCAATGGCTGTGTAAAGTTGCTAAATATTGGCAGGAACTGGAACACGCTGTTGTATACGCTGATCTAGAGCATCCCAAACATGCTGAATGGGTGACATGTCCGGTGAATATGCTGACCATGAATCAGCTTCCAGGAATTGTGTACAGATCCTGGCAACATGGGGCCGCGCATTATCATGCTGCATCCACAAAGTTCACATCAACAAACCGCTCCATACAAACACTGTCTGCCATCTGCCCTGTCCAGTGAAAACCTGGAATCATTCATGTAGCATGGGGCAGTAGCTCAGTGGGTAGAGTGGTTGTCCTTCAACCAGAAGGTAGGTGGTTCGATTCCCGCTCTCCCCACAGTTCAAACTGTTGTTGTGTCCTTGGGCAAGACACTTAACCCACTTTGCCTCCAGTGTCTGTAACACTGGTAATTACTGTAGAACAATGTAAGTCGCTTTGGATAAAACGTCAGCTAAATGAATAAATGTAAATGTAAATGTCATGAAAAGAACACCTCTCCAAAGTTCCAGACGCCATTGAATGTAAGCATTTGCCCACTCAAGTGTGTTATGATGACAAACCGGTCGAGACCCTGGTGAGGATGACGAGCAGATGAGCTCCCTTGAGGTGGTTTCTGACAGTTTGGGCAGAAATGGTTTGGTTATTAAACGTTGAAATGTTTGCATAACTGTCCAGGTGGCTGGTCTCAGAGTATCTTGGAAGTAAAGATGCTGGATGTGGAGGTCCTAGGTTGATATGGTCTGTAGTTGTTAGGCTTTTTGGATGTACTGCCAAAATCTCTGAAACTCTTTTGGAGACGGCTTATGGTAGAGAAATGAACATTCAATTTACAGGCAACAGCTCTGGTGGACATTCCTGCAGTCAGTATGCAAATTGTATGCTCCATCAAAACTTGTGACATCCGGTGCATTGTGCTGTGTGATAAAACTACACATTTTAGAGTGGCCTTTTATTGTGGCCAGCCTAAGGCAACCCTGTGCAATAATCATGGTCTCTAGTCAGCGTCCTGATATGCCACTCCTGTGAGGTGGATGGATTATCTCAGCAAAGGAGAAGTGCTCATTAACACAGATTTGGACAGATTTGTGAACAATATTTGAGAGGCTTTTTATGTACATAAAAAAAGTCTTAGACCTTTGAGTTCAGCTCATGAAAAATGGGGGCAAAGACAAAACTATTTTTGTGCAGTGTGTATATTAGGTTTTATTTGTAACTTTGATTAGCTCTTGTAAATTAATCTTTGTGCCATGCTTTTCTTTTGTTGCTCCTAAAAAACTCATACGTTTTTCCAATGTGCCCTATTTTTCCTATGCCAGTCTTTTGTCCTCAATAGGGCTCAAAGTGCTTCTCATCCCTTTAAAATGTCTCCCTCTGATTGAGATAAGACAGTCTTTTTTCACTCCAGACACAATCCGTCTGCCGCTTTCCCCACTGGATTTGGACTCAAAAAAAGCAGAATGTGGTGCATTTTAATTGCTCTCCTCTCATCCATCAAATTCATCAGCTTCCTGCACCGGGAAAGGAAGGACTGGCCATTTTATTGTATCATTTGGGCTCAATGGAATCCTCTCCAGGGACGGGATGCACGTGGGAAAGAAACAGTGATGGCGGGTGAAGGGATAACGCTGCGAGATTGGAATTGGTGTGTCTACATATGAATCTGTATGACTGTGCCTCATATCCCATGGGAGACACTTGACTAGAAAGGGTCTCCAATCCTTAGGGAGGCTGTGATTGGGAGGGAAATGGGGAATTGGGACTTGGGGAGTGGGATTTGGAGACAGAAAAAGAAGGAAGGCAAAGGGTATAGTTGAATAGATAGAATAAAAAAGGGCATATTAATGCATGGGTGCAGGGGAAAGTCACAATTATATACCAAAGACAAGTGCGTTTTTCAAAAGTTGCACTTGAAAAGAAGAAGAGCAGTTAAAAGAAGCAAAAAAGGGCTCTCCGTTGATCAAAACTATCATTTTGAATCATTACTTTCAGTCACGGTTCTTTCGGCATGTAAAGAAAAGAGCACCTGGGCGAGAGACACATTCGTCTAATAGCAGTCTTCATCACAGCCAGTCAATGGCAAAAATGGATGCTCTTCTAGTTTTTTTGACAAGACTCTTGCAAAAATAACCAAATATTCATTGCTGTCATGACGCTACATAATGATACACATGCTCCTAGATGTGCGTTTCGAAGCCAGATGGTTTTATGGTAGTGTTTTATTCCTCGGTTTGCAACATGGAATTGGCAACAGCAAGACATGGAAAAGGTATTTTTTAACACAGTTTACTTTTTTTGTGCTTAATTAATTGTTGTAGTGCACAAAATTTGATTTGTGTATAACCTGACTATCAGCATATTTACACGAGACCCTGGTTCGGTTCTGGAGACCAGTGCAGTCCATGTTTTTAGTTTGTTTTTTTTTTTATCATCAATGTTCAGCATACACCAGGGTTAGGCAACCATCTCCTTGTGAGGAGGAATTCTGTCCCAAAGCTGATTTTTTAAGCTATTATAAGACTGTGAATACCAAAGATAACATCCAGTCAAAGCTAAAAACAACTCTGCCTGGAAATGTTTATAATATACTATTTATGGCTATCTACACACACCATGCCTTGCGAACGCACCGCTGTGTGTAAGGGTTGAGTATAGTCATTCACCAAGAGTCATTGATTAATTTGCAGATTCCAAGACATTTAAAGCAATATTTCTAATGAAAAGAGAATTCATACTGTAATTATACTCAGTAATCCAGATGCCTATCACTGTTGCTTGTCTATGTGCTATGTAGCTGTAAGAAGTTTACTCTTTTCAGCAACAGACTGACAGTGGATGATTGTAGACAAAGAGGTAAAGAGGGCTCAGAGGATGGACAGTTCAATTCAGAAATTCAAAAAAGTCTGTGTGGCAACAAGTTCTCCCGATGCATCTAGGCCCTCATCTGTACATGTAACTACAGTCTTTATGTGTTCCCTCTCGTGCCCCATGTGCATAATCATTCAAGCTTGGTGCGGACGCATGAATCTTTCTATGTCCTCTAGAACACCACTCAGTACACAACCTGACATTACACATCTTCTTGGAGAGTTTACCGTCTAACCGTTGTGTAACTGGCATGAACCTGCTACGATCAATTGTGCTTTGGAACACCATTTACCATTTACTCTTTCATCTTTGTCATAAAATGCATCTATGTGAATTATTTATTAAAACAAAGCAAAGCATGTGATCATGACATATTGAGTTATTTATGATATCGATTTCAGAAAACTATAATTTTCTAACTCCAATTTTTAAAGTTGGTTTAGATGGCCAAATTAACAGTACAGCATCTATTAACATAAAAAAAATGGCCTGTAGACAGTCAAAGTTGCCCCTGGTTAACAACAATGTCAACAAAAACGTAAAGCCCACCAAGGATACAGAGAAGGTATAATTCTATCACGCATATCAAAAACACGGTTGTAGCGCCTCAACAGAAGGCACTGATCAACAGTAGCTAGACATAAAAAAAAAGATGAGAGAGAAGGGAATTACACAAGGGAAATTGACCTGGGCTGGAATTGGACCTGGGTCTCTTGCTTATGTCTTATGTGCTTTACCCGGTGAGAAAGATCCCAGCTTTTCATTATGCTAGCTACATGTGAACAAAACAGTAAGCACCTAAAACATTCATCAGGTCGTGAACCATATTTTTGGGTTCCAACTTAAGTTAATTTAGTGTTTGTACAAAATTAAGTTTGGGAGTCATAACTGGCACAAAAATGATCAGTGTAAAAAGGGTTTTGTTTGTTATGATTTTTCTCATTACTCAACCACTCATCTCAATACCTGTTTAAAAGAAATTGTGAGAATAAACAAAATTATTTGATTAAAGAGCCCTAGTCTAGTGTAAACATTTTTTTTTATTATTATTGCGTCATCTTCCCAGTAGGGAAATTCACTGTCAGCATCTGCCACCAGGGGGCTTTAATGTTATACCTATAAAACAAAGGCGCATTTTAAAAACGCTCATACATTTTGCCAAAATTTTTTGGGGGAGGGGGTTCAAATCTGGCGTTGAAACAAAAATAATGATGACGAGGAGATGATAATGGTGAGGCAAAAGGATAGAAGAGAATCATCAAATCATACAGGGAACGGGAGGGGGAAGACATGTAGAGGGACTCCCAAAGGCTGCGTCCCGAATGTAGCTGGGCCCCAGAGGACCCTTAGATGATTATATGTGACCTTCCTTCTCTCCTTGCACCATTCAAGGGCATCCCCTGTCGACATGTTTTTCCACACACAAAAACATGGTCTGGTGCAAATGGGGTGCATTCAAAGACATTAACCAAACATAACTTGAAAAGGCAACACATAGGTACTAGATCTAGTACTTACCACGTAAAGTGGTAAGTACTAGATCACAAGTGTTCATGAATAACTATAGGAATTGCTGAATTTAATATAATGTGGTTGCATTTCCAGTCTGGGTAAGTAATTGAGAATGCCAATCAACAGTATTCAAACTCTAATTAAAAAGTGAATTAAAATTGTTTGGGATGCAAAGAAGAACCCACACATACTGTAACTTCAGCTGAAACACAGAACTCTCTGAAAAAAAGTGATGAAGCTGTTTGAAGATGCACAATAAGAAAATGGGCTTCATGGTCAAGTCGCCCGAAGAATGTCTTTACTATGCAAATACCTTAACCATTGTAACCTGAATTTAAATTGTTACACTGTAACCATTTGGGGACAAAAATGTCCTCTTAGAAAACGTTATAAAAATAGTATATGTTAATATTTTTTTCTACTTTTTTGCATAAATCTCTTAATCCACTTCAGTCCTGATCATAAATGTCAAATATTTGAATATTTTCAAAATATTAACCCTTTATATGCCAGTGTATGTAATGGCATCCCAAAATACAATCACTTAGAAATAGCAATATTTTTCATAATCTGAATGTAAAGTGCAATTTTCTTGGGGTGATTATTAAAGTTGTGGATGTGCCATTGGTTGGCATTAAAATGCATTTTGATCAATTATAATTTTTTATGCTTTGTATGATTTAATAAATAACTCCCAATGGATCTCCTCAAAACTGCAGTTTGGAACCTTAACTTTTTTTGTTTTGATTTATGTGTTTTTGAAGTGAAAGGACAAAAGGTATAGTTCAACCCCCTTTGTTCCATGCGTGGGGTCGGCAACAACTCTGTTGACACAGGTGTGACCGTACACTAAACTTAGAAATACAGCCAGGTCAAAGGCTGTGTGTTCATTTCTTAACTGGCAGTCATGGCCTATCAATTCTGTAAGAAATCTAAATTTAACTGCAAGCTCTGAAACAGGTTATGGGCTCTCGTGAGGCAGGACTGAGGAGGACAACCAGCGAGCCCAGTCCCCATACTCTTCCTCCCCAGAAGATACCTTTGACACTGACTGGGCTCGCTGCAGTTTCAAGCAGTACATCCCCAGCAAACCAGCCAGGATCAGAGTTTACATGGCCTGTGACGTCCTCTTAAGCATTTAAAAGGCAAGTCTATGTGGGAAAACAAGAGGGTTGTCCTGTGGAGGTCAACCAGGAAAGGAGAGTGGTTCTGTAGCTGACTCAAGGACTGGCAGGACATACGGTGATGTGTGATCATTTTTTCACCTCATATGGACTTAGGGAAGAGCCGCTAAAACGCAAGTTGCCAGAGCTTCCCCCAATCCTGCTCCAGACCAGAAAAAGAAGCCTTCAATCCACCCTTTTTGGCTTTGCCAAGTCTCACACAGATGTATCCTACATAACAAAGCAAGAACGTCCTGCTGCTCCCTGTTCACCGGGAGCCGGCTATCTGACGTTTTACAACATCCTAGATGTCTCAGCTTTGAACTTCTTTGTGTTATGGATGACTGTGAATCCAACCTTGAACAAGAGCGCCGTAGAAGGCCACCATTACCTGCTGCAAGTGTGAAAAAATATATTAGCAAAGTTCACACATCTTTCTGTGCACGGATATGAACTGAACTCACTCAGGTGAGCGTGTTCATGCACACATCCACAGGCAGGAACAGCTCAATGCAGCTGGTTTCAGGTTGTAAAAGCAGTATAAATGTCTGTTCCAAATTTGGTAAATCTTTGTTTGTTGAAAATAAACTTTTCTTATGTTTTATTTGTAATTTATTTATAGAGCATCTAAGCTCTTGCTTTGGAGGGGAATCTGACACTGTTCTGATGATGGCTGATGTAATGGCATCATATAAACTGGAATATAAAGGGTTAAAATTCAGATTTTTTTTAAATACTTGGTATTTATGATGGATGAGGACTGAAGTGGATTAAGAGATTTATGCAAAAAAATTGAAAAAAATATTTACATATACTATTTTTATGATGTTTTGGAAGAGGACATTTTTGTCCCCAAATGGTAACCGTGTAACTTTTTTGTTTAAATCTGACATTACAAAAAAAAAAAAAAATCCATCAAAATCAGTGCCCATCAATGGCACTACCACGACTCTAATAATCCCCCCAAGAAAATTGCACTTTGCATTCAGATTTTTGAAGATATTGCAATTTTTTTTGTGATTTTTTTAACAATATTTTGGGATGCCATCATATACACTGGGATATAAAGGGTTACAATTTTGAAAACATTCCAACATTTGACATTTATGATCAGGACTGAAGTGGATTAAGAGATGTATGCAAAACAAAGTAGAAAAAAATATTAACATATACTATTTGTTTACGTACGACGTTTTGGAAGAGGACATTTTTGTCCCCAAATCTTTACAGTGTAACAATTTAGGTTACAGAGTGCAAAAAAAGAGTAATATTGGATTTGTGTTTAAAATTTCAAAATTTGTTATAAAATGCATACCTTTACCAAATATCATAGAAAAATACAAAACAATCTCCAAGTTATCAAAAAAATAAAAGTTGAAAAGGACACTTTTGTCCTCATCAGGGCACAAGGGTTAAAGCATCCTGTTTACAATACACCAAACAGCACAGAGACAAGCCTCAAAACTTCTGGAACAAAGTCATTTGGAGTCAAAGAGACCAAAATTATACTCCTCACAGAAAGCTCGGAGTCGGCCGAGAATGTTTGCACTGTTTTGAACTCATGACTTTTTTGTTGTGAGGCAGGAGTGCTAACCACTCTGCCACGTGCACCCCATATTTGGAGAGGAGTCAACAAGGCCTATGATGAAAGGTACACCATTCCTACTGTGAAACATGGAGGTGGATCACTGATGTTTTGGAGATGTGTGAGCTACAAAGGCACAAGAAAAGATGAATGCAGTATGTTTTCAGAAAATACTGGAGGAAAATTGCCCGGAATCAGCCTAGAAGCTGTGCATGGAACGTACTTGGACGTTCCAACATGACAACAATCCAAAGCAGCATAAATTGAAGGTTCTCATGCAAAACAGCCCAAGGCTTTAAAGGAACTGGAGGCTTTTGGCCAAGAAGAATGTGCAGATTTACCATCTGAGAAAAAAAAGCACATTATCCACAACTTCCACAAAAGACTTCAATCTGTCATTGATTTTACTTTTTGCACTTTACCTGTCTAAGAGCTGCTGTAGAATTGAATTTCACCTTGTGGGATAAATAAAGTCTTATCTTACCTTAAAGGTGGCAAAACACCATATTGGAAATGTAAACTTTTGATCAGGGTCATTAGAGTAATTTCTGTTGTCATTATGATTTAAAGAGTAAACACCGTATGCCAGAAAGTGTCCGCAAAAAAGAAAGGTGCATCATTTAAAACTGCATGAATATGAATATATATATATATATATATATATATATATATATATATATATATATATATATATATATATATATATATATATACACATGACACTATGTTTGTTTAGAAGGGTTCAAATTGAATATGTTCAAATACTTTTGTGTGAAACAGGTCTGAATGTTTTATTATGCAGTAAAAGCAGAAAAGCCCGGATGTAACCGCCATTTTATTGCCTTGTAATAAGGACAATGTTGATGAAGGCAAGGCAATGTTATTTATAAAGCACAATTGAATGGATGAATAGGGGACCTATGGTTGGAAGTTCTCCATAGTATATACTAGAGGTGTCAAAATTAATCGTTTCCACGGTGCATCGCGATGCAGACGAGGACAATTCGGTTTCAGTTCAGTAATAGCCCATAACCGGTTATAATATACTGACGCAAAAATAAAATATGCGGTGGGTAATACCACCAACATGAGAAACCACGTCAGTCGTTTTCACCCCGAGCTGCAAACGCCTGTCAGTGCCACTGTGGATCCAGCTCAGCCAAAAATTGATCAACTTATTTCAACGTTGCCGCCAAACTCAGTGAGAGTGCAGAGAATTACCAGAGCAGTGGCATATTTTATTTCAAAGGATATACGGCCCTTTTTTGTAGTGGAAAACCCCGGGTTTCGCCACCTGTTAACAACACTGGAGCCGCGGTATAAGCTTCCCTCTCACAGCCACTTTTCAGAAAAAGTTATCCCGGAACTCTACCTCGAAACCAAAGCCCAGGTAATAGCGTCAATGAGCCAAGCTCATCGAGTTGCAATAACATGTGATTCCTGGACTTCGGTCGCTACAGAGTCGTATGTGACAATAACGGCACATTACATTAGCGGTGACTGGAAGATTTTGTCTCATGTGCTGCAAACGAGAGCCGTTTATGAGTCTCACACGGGTGCTCATCTGGCAGAGCTACTGTCTCATGTCGTGGATGAATGGCAGCTATCACATAAGGATGTAGTGCTTGTAACAGATAATGCGTCGAACATGATCGCTGCAGCTCAATTAGGAAAATTCCCTCACGTAACATGCTTCGCGCATACGCTGAATCTGGCATCCCAGTGCTCGCTTAAAGTG
The DNA here is from genome assembly GCA_024349245.1 of Neodontobutis hainanensis. Classification (NCBI taxonomy): domain Eukaryota; kingdom Metazoa; phylum Chordata; class Actinopteri; order Gobiiformes; family Odontobutidae; genus Neodontobutis; species Neodontobutis hainanensis. The sequence goes on from JALDNG010000137.1 coordinate 84,981, forward strand.
GGCGCGCTCTCCAGGCTTTTGGGCAGGATCCGACGAATATCAACATTCTTTCATCTCAGCACCACAGCGAGCCACTGTCTGAAAGTGAAACAGCAAGCTCTTGGCCTGAAAAATCATAAACTGATAACTGATGTTGCAACAAGGTGGAACAGCGCATACGACATGGTCGAGAGGTTCCTGGAACAACAACCTGCAATTTGTGCCACCTTGCTGTCACCAGAAGTCAGAAAAGGAGAGACAGATCTGTGCACTCTTACTAAAACAGATGTAACAAATGCTGAGGATGCTGTGAGGGCATTAAAGCCAATGAAGGATGCAACAACACTGATGTCAGAAGAGCGCAATCCGAAAGTTTCCCTCGTTGCTCCTCTACATGTGCAAATCCTCCAGAATATGTCAGACACCAACAGAGACTCGCACATGATCCTTGAGATCAAGAATGCAATCAGATCAGATATCCTGAAGAGGTACAACAGTGAGTCACAGAAGAGGATCCTTCATACAGCCTCTGCCCTGGATCCCCGATTTAAGGGAATGCCTTTTCTCACAGAAGAGGAGAGATCGGAGGTATACAGAGCACTGACAGAGGAGGCTGCATCCTTGGAGGTAATTCTATCACGTTTCTTGTACAAAAGGCTATATAAAATTAAAAGCTCATAATATTAATAGTAGGTAAAATTTGTTCAAATGTTAAGTAATTTTAATTTATTTATTATTATTTTTATTTATTTTTATTAAAATGGAAAAAATTATAATTCTCATATATGTGAGCTGTTGTATTGGCTGCCACTGTCCTAGTTTAATTGTATTTTCAAATACGTTGTTAAACACAGGGTACACCTAGAATGACAGAAGTGGCTGAAGCACCTGAGGGAACAGGAGAAGAAACCTCCATTGAGGACAGGCCCTCTGCTGCTCCCAAACGAAAGGCCTCATCGCTGCTTGTGAGTTTGCTGGGACAGTCTTTCACTCACACTGAAGGTACAGTAGAACCCAAGACCCCCTATGTCCTTGCTAAGGAGGAAATGGAGGCATACTGTAAAGCTCCATCTCTGCCTCTCACTGAGGACCCTTTGAACTGGTGGTGTGTCCATGAGGTCATGTTTCCTCTTCTCTCTCGGCTGTCAAAGTGATACTTTTGTATCCCTGGCACAAGTGTAGAGCGAGTTTTCTCCACAGCAGGAGATGTGGTCACTGCTAAAAGAAGCACTCTTAAACCAGAGCATGTGGACCAGTTAGTGTTCTTAAAGAAAAATTTACAAATTCACACATGCTGAGCAGTTTGTGATGTTTCAGGAAGTTCCAGTGCCCAGTGCTGTTATTTTGTTTTATTTTATTTTGTGTATTAAAAAACACTGCTGAAGTGCAGATTTATTTTTTTGTATATTGATTATATTCAAGTAGGTTTGGCCTCTTGTTTATTTTGGTTTGTAATTTAATTTCATGTTTATACATTTGTCAATATTTAAATGTTTTACAAGAAAGTACACTGCACTATATAAGTATTTAAGTACACTAAATACTTTTAGTACTTACATTTGTGTGTTCTAATCTAATGCTGCTGTTGTCTTCTGCGCCCAGACTTGAGTTTTATTTGATGTTTGATACATTCAAGAAGCGTGTTTCAGGTAAAATTAAAGGTTCAGTTCATATATCTGACTGCTTGTATCTATTGACAAAATTGTATATATGTGAAGCAAAATTGAAAAATAAGGATGCAGTGCACCATCAATGCATCGTGATGCATCAAGATAATCTAATCGAACTGAATCGATGACTTGATAATCGTAATCGAACCGAACCGTGAGACCAGTGTAGGTTCACACCTCTAGTATATACTGTCATTGGTTAAAAGCCTAAAGTTATGCAGTGCAGTTAATGGAAATAAAAGCCTGCCTATTTGGCTAAACTTGCAATTGCCTTTTTAAAGTTAAGGAAAAACAGGTGTCCCTGTATACATGGCGCCAAAAGCAGCCTTTCTCAAAGAGTTGTTCTCCATGAGCGCCCCCTAGTGATCCACAAGATCACATGGAAAATGGAATAAATCAGGTTTTGAAATTACAGAGTTTCTCAAAGTGTCTGCAATTGACATAAGTGTGTTATTTTTAATATAAATCAACAGGAGCGTAAGATCAAAAGTAATCTGAACCTGCTGCAGATTGGCTACAGAATTTCAGTCCCGATGCACAAAACCTCCTTTTTACAGCCGACCAACTGCTCTTCTGTGCTCTGAAAGCACTAACCCCTACCGAGTTCTGAGCTGCCCCAGCCCCGGTATCTTTGTGAACTTTAAAACTGTAAGCTTTAAATTTGTAAACTCTAAAAGGTGGTGTATTGTTTTGGGGATTATTATGAGTTAGGTGGTCTTTGAGTTTTTGTCTTTTGGGATAAGTGGTCCTTGGTCTAAAAAAGTTTGTGAAATGCTGGCCTATAGTAATAAGACTCTTGGCCTTACCCCTATGTCCTGACACACACATATTCTCAAAAGTGTAGTCAAGCCACTGTTCTTTTGTTCATCTCTGTGTTTAGCCAAAATTAAGGCTCCAAATTAGGAAGATGATTGGTTCTGAGGTCAAATGGTGCTTTTCTGGTGTTATTTGTGCCATCAAAATTATACGCATTATTTACTAAGCTCTTCTACTAGATATATTAACATAACATAAACATTTAAGTACATATTCTAACCATACATTACTACAGGCAGGAGGGGGCTTCGCTCACCTAACTAAGATGATTAAAGTTGGTATTAGAAATATGATGCTCATAAGTGTTACTGCATTAATTTCAGTTAAATCACTTCACAGCCCTTCTGTATTTTCATAAACTAACATCTCATGTATATTTCAGCGTGTTTACCAAGAGGAAGATGACTCAGCCTTTGAGGGGGGTGGGGAGTGGAACAGCGGAGCACCAGATTAGTCCTCATTATGCAGTGTTAATCATCTATAATCTGCCTTTAATCCAATATCTCTACTTCACCTTATTAATGAGCTGTACGTGGAGACTGGATTAGACGGCTGATTTGGATGGAGGGATCTAACGGAGAGATGGAACAGGAGGGGTGTAAAACAAATAAACAGATGATAAACAAGATAAAAATATGCTCCTCTAATTTAGATTTATAGTTGACTAGTAGCAATATTCCTGCCTTTTTATGTTATGTATGCAATGTAAACGTAATTGTTCATACTTATGTGTGTGAAACAGTGCTGGTTTTAGATCTGCAAAACAGTAAAACTGTATTTAAAAAAGAAAATGGAAATGTTTTTAAATGATAAAAATGCATAGTAGATGGTTCTTTTGAGCAGAATCACGACATGGAACAAATTATATACAGTAAAAGAAAAGGGATGTGACGACTAGTTGAAACTGAAATGTGCCTACATTTATAGAACATTTACATTTATTCATTTAACTGCCGCGTTCATCCAAAGCGACTTACATCGTTCTAAAGTAATTACCAGTGTTACAGCCACTGGAGGGTAGGTGGGTTAGGTGTCTTGCCCAAGGACACAATGACACTATGACCTGTGGGGAGAGTGAGAATCAAACCGCCTACCTTCTGGTTGAAGGGAAACCGCTCTACCACTGAGCCACTGCCAGCAGTAGGAAGTACAACATACCAATAAGTCAGACTTATTGGTAGACAGGGAGTCAATGGAGGGTGGCATATATTTCTTTAAATCCTTTAATGCAGAGGTCTCAAACTTGCGGCCCGCAAGACGATATGAAAGTTTAAAGTTTTAATGGCATGTTACCAAGTTGTGTGTGGAAGGTTCCTTTTTGTGCAAGCTGGAACTGAACCGACCTACGATCACAGTGGAGTATATGGCTCCTGGGGGCAGGCCATTGGCTGGGCTTGATGCAGGCAGAGAAACATTTAACATGGATTTACTATGGAGGAGCCCGTGCAACATCACATAGTTGTCATAAAATCACTGCTTCGTACTGAGATTGAAATGAGCATGTCTAACCTTGAGCTGGACAAATTCAATGTTGCTGGCATTGGATTTGGCTTCAGAGAGATTGTATTTTGTTTTCCCATCATTTGAAATTGGTTGATTTGTTTGAAAGCTGATGGCAATTTGATCGCAACAATCCATGAGGATTTGTTATCATGACGAATCTCAAATTAACGCCGATGTTATGTTGACAATATCACGAGGGGAGTGGACATCCAATGTGGCCACTCAGCCAGCTCATTCATGTTCTTCAATATTCCATTTAAGTTCAGGATAGCTCAAAACCCATTGAAGTTAAAGAACTATTAGTAATGACGTTTGAGAGGATTTAACAAAGCTATTTTTGTGGAATACCTGATCCGGCCCAGCTGCACCCAGACTCTGCCTCCTGCGGCCCCCAAGTAATTTGAGTTTGAGACCCCTGCTTTAGTGTCACGCATTTGATGTTTGTTGAGTTTAAAAAGAGAAAAACAGCCAGGACTGATCTCCCCAGAATATCTGCTTAGGCAATTTCCCTCATCAATACCTAATATTAGGCAGTAATTAAATGTTGTTGGACTGGTCTAACAATTTTGGTACTTTTGCTAAACTAAATACTACACTGACTACCCAATGTTTGTTCTTTTTGAAGTTAATATTGTAACTCAAATTTATAATAAAAAAATTTGTAATAATAATTATATAATATATTACTATATGCTCTCACTCCTGCTCCAGTTAATACGTTGACATCAGCAAACCGCTGACCCACACAATGCTGTCTGCCATCTGCCCTGTCCAGTGAAAACTGGGATACATCCATAAAGAGAACACCTCCAGATGCCATCAAATGTGAGCATTTGCCCACTCAAGTCAGTTACAACGACAAACTGTGGTCAGGTCGAGACCCTTATGAGGATGACGAGCAGATGAGCTTCCCTGAGACGTTTTTTGGTGGTTTGTGCCGAAATTCTTTGATCGTGCAAATGGATTGTTGCAGCAGCTGTCCGAATGGATGGTCTCAAAGATCTTAGAGGTAAAGATGCTGGATGTGGAGGTCCTGGGCTGATTGTTGTTACACATTTACTGTGGTTGTGAGGCCGTTTGGATGTACTGCCAACTTCTCTGAAACGCCTTTTGAGATGTCTTATGGTAGAGAAATGAACATTTATTTCACGGTTAGCAGCTCTGGTGGATATTCCTGCAGTTAATTTGCTTCTGATTAATTTATATGTATTTCTATAAATACATATACATATTGTGCAAAACATAACTACTACAGAAATATGTTAATATCTATTGCTGATGTTGTGGATATGATGATTGTGTATCCATAAATTAGTATGTTCATACTCTAGGTCAAAGGTCAAACTAGCAGTAGTTCAAAGTGTGTGCAGTTGGCCACAGTACAATATGTGCATGCCTTTTTATCCCTGGCAGTATTTACAATCCAGCCTTACCTTGAGCGTTACCATGGTTACCAAATCATAGCGTATTCACCTGGCTTCTCCCGTTTGTGTTTCATGCTTTTTTAGTTCATAAGCACAAACCAAGATAAGAGCTGCGCAAAGTAAACACCTGAGGAAGACGAGGATCAAAGAGGAGGAAGACAGTGATCGAGCGTAATCAGTCTGACATCTGTACCTCTGCCTCGGGACGCTTCATTCTCAGACGAGATGAGAAAAAAAAATATTCATCAAAAGGGTAGTCTTTTACTGGTCCAGATCTTGGCCGTAGGTTTAACTCCAACAAAGGACAAAAAGTGTTATGTAATACTAATCATACAAGGAACAAAAATCTTCTGACTTCTTTTGAGTTTTTACACTTTTTTTTTACTCAGGAGAACAAAGCCCTGATTGAATTTGCTTTCCAAATGCACTGACATCAACCGTGATTGGTCACTTATATAAACTGTTATTGTTATCTCCTAAAGTCCAGTTCTTTGGTAAATGCACTTTCAAACTCTGATACAGACCAAACACACACAATGTCTGGTCCGTCTAATCTTTTAGGTCTCAGTTCAGTCCAAAGCCAAAAGTGGTACAGCACGGGTCCAGTTCAGAACAGATGAAGGTTCAGGAAAGAAACTTATATGACTTTAAAAAACTTCATGCATTACCATAAATTTATTTAAAGAAGCAGGTCCATCTGTGTGTATGGCACTGCTTCAGTAGACTGTTAACACAAAACCAGAAACAGCTGTTAGCAGGTTGTCGTAAAAAATGACAAAGCAAAGCTACCCTAAAGTAGGCAATACAGTAATGACAATGAGAAGACCAGACAAAGCAATGTTCATCTTTGCGTTTCGAATGTGAAAATAAGGAAAAATGTCTTAAAGACAGACATCAGGCTGAATGGGAATCTGAAATTACGTTTGTTGAAAATGTGTTCTATTTATGTTCAGTTTCGTATGAATGCTGGGTAAAACAACGTTCAAACTAAAAATAACTAGTAGACCTGCATTCTCTGCCTGATTTTACTGGAACGGTCTTTTTAGCAGTTCTGCTTTGTGTGGTTCTATCTTAACACTATAGGCTCTAAAGGGTGAAGTGCAAAAATCTTTTCCTTTCATACCTTGACAGCCGCAAAAAGTATTATAGTATTTCAGTTAAAGTCCCCCTGCCTCTGAAAAAAAAAAATATACAAAAAAATATATATATTTAGTTAAGAAGTTAGAGAAATACAGCTTAAATTGTACCTACCTTCACAGATTTAGTAAGAATGTTTTTTTGGGCATTTGGCACATGTGAAAATAAGATGGTTAGAATGCTTAGGGCTCCTGTCTCACAGCAAAAAGATTTTGAGTCCTTACTCGCTTCCCCTTCCCCTCTCTGAGCCGGGAGTGCGTCGTCAGTGACATGTTCCACTGCGACAACAAATCTACACAAAACTAATACCATGGCGGGCACGTGTCCGGCTGCTATGGTCCCGTTTATTATAGGTTTTGTCTATGACCAGTTTAAACAGAGCCAAATCTGTGGAGTACAAATAAAGGACATCAAGACTAACAACTTTAAACTTTATCAGACATTTGAAAACACACTCGGATAGGCGAGTTAGAAAAGTGTGAACGTTAGCAAACCTGAGCGACCTTAGCTAAATTCAACATGATACGCTATTTAATGTTCTACATTTAAACTTGTGTTGGCCGTATAGTATGATTTTTATTCCTCTCCATTGTTGGCTTTGCATTATAATATCTTAATTTTTTTTATCTATGGTTTACTATAAAAGAACAATTGAATTAGAAGCCTGTAATATAGAAACGTTAGGTTATTTATTGTTTTGTAGATTAAGCGGACTAGGATATAACATAGAATTGCGAATAATGCATTTTCAATTATAATCTAAGTTTAATGAATATGTGAAACAGAAAAACGGGTCCAGTGCAGCGGAGGGACAGCAGAACAGAACAGAGAACCCAACAGAGCTGTACAGTAGTAGTTTTTATTAGTGTGCTGCTGTAATAACACAAGCTACACTTTGCATTCATCTATTTTATAAACTATTCAGTTAAAGCTCCACAGAACCCAGCACAGTTCAGTTACTTTGTCCTCCTTTTGTTCTACATCCGTCCAGAACCTAACACTGCGAGAGAACCACCCTCCTGTTGAACACATTCTTGAAGATTTAGGACAAAAATTTTGTTTGTTCTGTTGTTGTCACTGGTGAGATCAGTTTTACCAAAAGAATGTTTGATGTTCATGTATGAAGTATATGTTTACAAAATACAATTAAGATTACAAAAAAAAAAATCTTTCTATTTTGAAATGAACTATACTCTATAGCTTAGCTACTTTTTCAAAATTATACATTCATATAGAATAGGTTTATTAATAAGACCAGAGTATTATATAGCTTTGTATATTGTGCTAGGTTTTAACTGACTAGTTTTTTGTGCACTTATGCTTTTTGTTACCTTGTGTTGTTAAAATTGCTTCCATTGTTTTCCTCACTTGTAACTCGCTTTGGATAAAAGTGTCTGCTAAATGACTAAATGTAAAATGTAAATGTATTATGCTTCATGTACTCACATTAAGCTACGTATGCAAATAGACTTGGGACCAAAATAAAGCTCTCTGACCATCTATTATTTATAAATGTAATGTCTACTGCTGTAATAATAATAATAATAATAATAATAATAATAATAATAATAATAATAATAATAATAACAATAATAACAACAACAATAATAATAATAATAATAATAATGACTGAAAATGTATCTGGACTTTATTGTTTTAAAGATTTATTTTATTGATTTATTGATTTATTTTTTCACTTTTGTCTCAAATAGTAAATCAATGTGTATTTTGTATGTAATGTGAAACTTTTTAACAGTGGATTTCCATCAAATTTAAAACTTCTTGGGTTGTATTTCTGTGCATATCAGTGTTTTGCATATAACATACAAGAACTCCATTGATTCTGGTGGTATAAAAGAGCGTTACAAGCCTGCAGAGAACACAAACTAAGCCTGTAGTGAGAGATGGAACAGTGTGCGAGGTCTTATCCGCTGAGGTTATTCCCAGGTTTGTATTTGGTGCATACTATGTGGGAGCTGGTCCAATATGGATATTCAAGACTTATCTAGAAGTGTTGCCGAGCACAGGTCAGTCTGTCTAACCCCCACTAATGCTCTTGTGGCTCAACAGGATTAAATCCATGTAGTAAGTCTCCAAATCTGGTGGAAAGCCCTCTGAGAAGAGTGCAGGCTGTTAAAGCAGCTTCGTGAACAGCGGCACTTCTCAAATCAGATTGCCTGCCCGGTGCGGATTAAGTCTGAGAGAGTAGAGGCTGAGAAATAGACAAACATGGGTCCTGAGGTCTGCACCAAACGGGAACGCTCAGTGGGGAGTGTAGAGAATGTGATATTAATGGAACATTTTTGTATCACAATGATTTAATAATAACAGCAAGTTGTGGTTTTGCTTTGCACATGGATCTATACATATCAAATATTATTTCTGCAATGTAATTAACAAAAATCATTAAAACAGATGCATTTAACAGTTTATTTCAAATATGATCTTGCTTGTGTCAACCATCTCTATGTCTCTATATATGCTTTGAGCCTGCCTTGTGCCTGAGGGAAGCCTTAGCAATGATGAACAATGTTGTTTAAAACCTTTTATATTTTTATAAGCTAAAAGTTACATAACATTTTGTTGCCAGTTTATGGCGCTTTTTTGGGTTCATTTAGATGTTTGCAGTCTGACTTAGCCAAGTGAACCATACTAATAGAGCAACCACAGCAGAGTTCACTTCAGCTGGACCGGACATGGCAAGTGTGAACGCACCTATCATGTTAATGCAGGTTAAAGCAGAATAGTTGATACTTCATGTCTGTATATTAGTTTTGGAACTTCACCTGTCTGGAGCAGATCAATATTATTATTATAATAACTATTACTATTCTTATTATTAGGGATGCAGTGACTCAATGGGAGAGTAGTTGTCATATAACTGGAAGGTTGGCGGTTTGATTCCCACTCTCCAGAGTTCATAATGTCACCTTGCCTCCAGTGCCACAGTACTGGTGTATGAATGCATATGAGTGTAGAGGTGAGTTTGGAAGTGTTCGGAGAAGGCTGTGAGCGGTCTTGTGTATGGCAGCCTCCCTCTCTGTCTGCCATTATCCATCATACATATGAAGTCAAAAGTAAATAGTTTTAGGATCACATAATTATTTCTTGATCTGGGACAAATCCAGACATGATAGACTTAATTGTTTGCCCCACATGCTTGTAATTTTAAATGGGAAAACATCTTAGTGCATTAGTTACGAAGAAAATGCACATTAAATGTTTTTGTTTTCTAGCTTCTTATTTTTTAACATTATAGATTATTTGCCACTTGCGCTTTATGCGTAACCGTGGTGACAGAGAGGTTCTGCTTCTGTCAGACCGAGGGGAGGGCATCTGAAAGGGGAGTCCAAGAGTTAGACCTTACTCTGTGATTGAGGGAACTCGAGATGGGAGAGGAAGTGGGTAGGGATTCGATTGTGAAAGGGCTAAAGACTGTGGAAAGCTACTGCACCCCGCTCTACCGTTTTAAATTTTTAGATTGTATGCTTGGACACTATAAAACAACAAAAAATGCTGGGATAACAAAATATTTTCATCTGTTCTAAAGGTCATTTTTAATTATAATTTTCTCCCGCCCTACACTTTGAAAAGAACTGCTCTACAGCACCCATGTTTTAAAGACTATGCACACTGCTTACGTAAAACCACAATCAGCACAATATGGATATTATGTCTAGGACAAAATTGTAGGCTCCAAATGAAGCCTTACAGAGTTAGGAGGTCCAGTGGAGTTTGGGTTTTTACACTTTTTAAACTTTATGGGGATTGCTAAACCAGAATAAGGGATGATAAGGCCATTTGAGACTATAAATAAATTGTAAGGTCTCAAACTTGAGTCAGTGTTGCCAGATGCCTTTACAAGAAGCTTTTCTCTGGAAATTTATGGCGTTACATAGTCCTTTTTTTGTGAAATAGGAACAAATACTTCTTCTGAAATGCAGCTTTTTTGCATCAAAATGTGTTTTGTGATGTGACTTTGCCTTTGTAGATCGGGCCTTTAGAATTAGCTCCCCCATGTTAGTGTCACTACATAGCCTCTGATCTTTGGATTGCTTCTTTACCTTTCAATTTAGAACAAAGGTAAAAATGGAAATGTCTATTCTTTATGAAGTTTGGACCATCAGACTTTTAAGCAGACTTAAAATATTCTTCAATTTAATTGCCTTTCTTCCATCAAACTAAGCATTTTGACCCGACCTGTGACAAGATCCAGACAGAGAGCATCTCCACATACTTCAGACCGTATAGAGAATGTTTTTATAGTGAAGATTTCTCTGTTCTTTCTTGTAATGCATTATTCATTGCATTTCAGAATCCATTTTCTTTTAGTGTGTGTCTTCCTGCGCTGTGTCTGATTAATTTTCTCTCCTCTCTCAGTCTGGTTGTGCCTCTTATCCTCAGCCCGACACTGCTTCCACATTGTGCCTCTCCTGAGCCGCATCCATATCAGCTGTGAGAAGAGGGTGTATGTGTGTGTGCTGCAGAATGGGGGCATTACTTTAGCCAATGTGCCTACATAAAAATGGTGAACATTGACAACAATGCAGCTAGCTCAGTCCGATACACATTTCAGTTCAATGATCATGGTGTTCTTTTCAGTTTGATTTTTGTGGCGTTTGATTAGTATTGCTTTAGGACATTTAGTAAAATCTTAGTAGTATAACAATAAGGAATGAAAGGAATATATTTTTAGGTCAGAGAATTACTAAAGTTTGCTTAGTTTTAAAAATAGTGCACAGATTAGAGTGGGACAAAAAGAGTGGATTTACTGCCTTATTGTTGTATTGTGCCTAATTTTCCTTTTTTTAAAGATTATTGCACATTGACTACGTGCCTCATCTTTGCACAATTAACAACATTCTTTCCTCCACTGTTTTTTGTAGGGTGAGGAGTTTGGTCACTCGGGAGAAGCTCAGAGTAGAGCCGCTGCTCCTCCACATCGCAAGGAGCCAGCTTATGTGGCTCGGGTATCTGTTCCGGATGTCTCCTGGTCGCCTCCCCAGGGAGGTGTTCCGGAAGCGTCCTTCCATGAGGAGGCCCCGGGGAAGACCTAGGACACGCTGAATAAATTATGTCTCCCGGCTGGCCTGGGAACGCCTCAATAGTGTCCTGGAAGAGCTGGAGGAAGTGTCTGGGGAGTATGGACGTCTGGGTGTCTCAACTTAGACTGCTGCCCCCGCGACCTGTCTCCGGGTAAGTGGAAGGAGATGGATGGATGGATATTTTCTATTTTTCTAACATATAAAAAAGTGACAAAAACAAAGAATTGTGTGTGCAAATTAGCCATCTGTTCTTTTAGTTTCTTTTTTTTTTGTGGATGTTTCATATTATTTATTACCTTTGCCCCATTGTGGAAAAAGCTTGTGTCAGGTACTGATTTAACTGTGTAAGATATAATGCTAGAAGCCCATCTGCTTTTTTACAGAATGTCAGGATGCAGCAAAAATAGGAAATGTCTTGTCTTTTTACTGTGCCCCATGATGAGGTAGTCGTGGTAGAGAACATAACTAAGACAATAGTTTTCTGTAGCTAGCACACGAGAGGGTCCTTTGTACAAATGCACAGTGTTTTGATTAAGGGCTAACTTTGACTATTTTACTAAGAAGTAAATATTGGAGTAAATATTGGAGGTTACCATTTTGCTGTAATGTCTTTGTTTTATGAAAATGAAAAAGTACATTTGTTGACTGTGTTGCATAAAACATTAAATGTTTACTACATGAAATAATGATTGAAAAATGGAAACTTGCAACTCTGGAATTTTTGTTTTTGAAGTATACATTGCAGCATTAGTAGTTGCACTATGTACAACATACCATCTAAACCTACAGTATGATTTCACTTCTTGGATCAGTTGGGCAGTTCACCAACACTCCTCTTCTCCTCCTCTGCATTTATTCCCCTTTTTGCAAAAATATTTTATTATAATTTACGCAGCTCACCACTACCAACACCAACCAGATAACCATGTTGTATCTGGGTTTGCTGTTTGGAGCTGAGTACAACTTGATGAAAACAATGCACAGGCAGACCCTGCTGCAGAGATGTCGCTTCTCTGATTTGGTCTTGTGGCCGTGGTGACCAGCAGAGCAGAGAAATTGCCTGTTATCTTGATGGTCGATTCTTCATGGGGTCCTGTAAATTGCTTTGTATTGACACCCTGTCAGGGTTGGGTTCCTCATGTTAACCCCCAAATGTGGCCTCAGGTTAAGATAAACCCTTCTTTGCTTTCCATTTCTTCTGAGTGATTAACTATGGAGATAAAAAGGGCAAAAGGTTTGGTTATATAAGGTTTATATATATATATATATATATATAATATTTATTTTGGCAAAATTAGGATTTTTATGTCAGATTTTATGTGTGATCATTTTAATTGTGCAAATCCTCTGTGCAAAACAAAACTTACAGCTGCATGTCTGGACATGCTCTGTATCAACATGAGAGAAAAAAGTGGAGTATGAGCACCGATGAGTTCGGGACTGTTTTTTCATGCTGCTCCAAAACCCAGATTCAAGCTCCTGATCAGCCTGTGTCCTGTGAGTTTCCTGTGTTCTGCTTCCAAAGACCCGCTTTTACCTTGTTTAAGCAAAATTTTTTACTCTTCTCCGCCTCAATCACAACATGTATATTTTCATTTAGCTATGTTCTGTCTGTAGCATATATAGCAATATGCAGCAATATTTGTTTTAAAAGAAAACCCAGTGCTTTTGTGCTTCCATAATACCGTGGTTGTAAAACAAATAATAAAGTAAAATGTTGTGAGTGAGTCATTTGTTAATAATTTTTCAGGATACAAGCCCACATTTTGTAGAGAATATTTCAAATAATTTTTTATTTATTTTAGGCTTCATATTTTAAAAATACATTTTTATTTTATTTATTTCTTTATTTAATATATTTGATTTATTCTCTATTTTCATTAACAGAGCATGTGCACAATAATAAGAATGTGTGTAGCAATAATTTCCTAATTGAATTTAATAATGTTTGTGCTTTGACTAAGATCAACGTCACAAGATAGCAAATACCGCACTGTCTTGATCACCGCCAGGCCTGCGCCACCACAAGATACAGCCCATATTGTTATAGATCTGCACAAAGACCTGCATATAGACTATCACAGAGACTGGTCAGGTCAGCTTGTACTGGCCCTCTTTCCTCTAACACCAAAGTCATAGCTCAAAGGGCCAACGCCAACTCTTTATAATGATAAAGCTAAGAAACATCAAGTCATTCCACATCATTTTATATAATCAGTCATGATGGATATTATATTATAGACAAACCTGAAAAGGGAGAAACAAAGCCTTACATTAATAGTGTTACGTAAGCGTTTTTAAATGAGTTCAGGCATATTTTTGTGCAACATAAAATGCACACCTTTTGCTTTTTGCTATCCTTCCTGGAGCCTGCTCTGTGCTGTCTGTTAGTGGCTGCTGTACTGTTGCAAACACAGATAACTTGGTGGTGGAATGGATCCGTGGTAACTCTCTTTTTTAATTCCATGACATATGTTAGATTCTACATTGTGTAAAAAAATGAGAAGTTCTTAATAATACTTGGAGACCAGCTTATTGACATTATGAATCAAAGCCTACTGCTACAATCAGGTTCTAAATTTGGTTATAATAATTTAATTCCCACCAGCATTAATATCTCAGATGTTTTAGTCCAACTTCAAACTCCCTTGGACTATGTTTGCATGTAGAAAACACAAGTGACTATTATCATGTGAACTTACCAAGCAACATGCATAACTGTGACAGACATCCATGCTGTATGACCCCTGACAGCCACTGTACTTCTTCATAATCCTGTGGGAGGCTTTCATCCACATCCATCACTGAAGGATGACAGACAGTTCTGGGGGCTTTGAGGGCTCACACTGCCCACACAGTGATGTATGGGTTGTGTTCAGATTGTCGTTTTCTCACAGTGCGACAGAAACGAGACAATTGAACCAGCGTCTGAACCGGCACATTGCGTCTGGCAGGTGTTAAATAAGATGTGTTTTTACTGTTGAGGTTTTGATGTTTAAAATCGGAGGTTAATAGATATGACAAAATTATTATTTTTAATGTTGTTTTTGTGACGTTTTATGGCATTATAATGTTTACACGTAAGCATCTACAACTTTGATCCTACTTTCAATAAACATAAGCTGAAGTATACAGTATACAGTACCTCTGAGATAAACACAATGAAGTATCTCCAGAATTTGTTTTCTATTTAATAGTAAGTCTGATTGTGTTAAGCATAAATCACCACTAATTGATAGTTATCAAACTGGGTTAGGTTTTGCTAATGCTACTGTTTTATTAAATGTAATACATATTTTTCATCATATTATGAAAAGTGTTTCTACAGCTCTGCTTTTTGACAATTATCTTGTAATATTTGACCATTTGGTTGTTGTTAAAGTCCAATCATCCTTTGGCATGTTTCACAGACTATTGGAACAATGGAACAAACACATATATATGAACAAAAAGAGGAAAATGGTAAGGGTGTAACGATATTCAAACCGAACCGAAAAACCGCAAACCCACAGCCACAGTTCGAATCGTGATACTCGCATGTCGAACCGAACGCACCCCGCCCCCTGCTGCACCGGCCCAACGTTCATTTTATTTTGTCACAGGTGTGCTAACTGCTCTAAAGAAAACGTGAAGCCAATGTATAAAGTTAAGTAAATAAAGATAAAGTTAATACGTTAAATTATTGTTGTTGTTTTTATTAAGTTAAAGTGAATCTAGTGTTATTATTGCTGGTGCCCTGCAATGAACCCTGCCCCCACAGCAAACAGAACCGAACCGAACCGTGACTCCAAAACCGTGATCTGAACCGAACCGTGGCATTGGTGTATCGTTACACCCCTAGAAAATGGCATTATAAATTTTATATACTGTATAAAACTTAGATGCCAAGTAAATAAAATATGTCACAAAACAACTTATCCAACATATTGAAGCCCTTAAATACTTCTCATGTTTGTGATGTAAACACCTGCCAGTACTCTCATACCGCTTTTTCATCATTTAGTTAATTTGTGTATCAGGCAATAAAAAAATCATCATAACTGGAAAACTGCCCAAACTTCCCCCATTTTCAAAAAATAGGATTCAATGTTTCTAACTATTGACCATTTGCAATTCTCCCTACCATAACCATGCTACTCAAATAAAATTGAATAATTAGTTAATCACTTTTCTTGAAGACAATAACCTGCTCAGTGACTGCCAGCATGGCCTTTGACCACTGTGATTGACCATGTCAGCACTGCTTTCACTTACAGAAGATTTTTGAAAAGCCTTTGATACAGTCAACAATCATATTTTGTTAGACAACTGTTTTTCTTTTTACTTATCTTCTCCTTCAATTAACATGATTACCTCATACCATTACTATCTCACACCAACAACTTTCAAATGTATCCACCTATAAATACCTGGATGTCACACTTGACTGGCACCTCACCTACAGTGAGCATGTACTTACCTTATCACCGTTCAGTGCCTTAACATTTCAGAACTATTTCCTAAACCATGGGATTAAACTGTACCACATACTGCTAAACACATGCCCCTCAGCAGCTCTTTTAGCTTTGGTACCAAAATCCAATGCAAGAGCTGAGCGGACTCCTGCCTTTAAGAACCGCTATGGACAGAGCTCTTTCTTTTATGTGCTCACTAAAGCTTGGAATGCCACTCCATAGGTCATAAGGCCTATAGCATCACCTAGCATCCCATAACCGGAAGTTTGGCGGTTTGATTTCCTCTACTTCAAGTTCATAATGTTGTTGTTTCCTTGGGTAAGACATTTAACCCACCTTGCCTCTAGTGTTTGTAGCACTGGTGTATGAATGTGTGAGACTGTAGAGGTGTGTTTGGTGGTGGTTGGAGAAGGCTGTAAGCGCCTTGTGTGTCTGTCTGCCCCAAGATTGAATGTGTGTGAATGGAAGCATAATGTAAAGTGCATTGGGTGCCTGAGAAGGGTACAAAAAAAGCACAATATAAATCCACACCATTTACCATTGTTTTCTCTGTGTTTGTATGATTGTTCTAAAGATGTGTGTCCGCTCTTTATGTTCTGCAGAGCAGGAACCTGTTAAAAAACAGCTCATTGTGAGTTAGCCCGATTACTGTTTTTAAATATTTCCTGCCTAAATAAATAAAAAGAGAGCACAATGCCACTTTAATATGATGATAATAATGCTACAATAAAAATAAATAATAATAATAATAATAAATAAAAATAGACACCATGAAATGTCCATAAAGTCATAAAATTGTGCCATTAAACTTTATACAAGTTCTTGTACAGTATAAGATGATAAATGCAAATACTGTTTCTCAAAAATGCAAGTGTTCCCACGTGTCCTGTAAAACCTTGCAATCATTCAAATTACCAGAAAAAAACAAACGTTGGCGTAGAATTTTTTAAATTGTGTTAAAAAAAATACTCTTTTCAAGACTGTGTCTGTAAACCTTTGACTGCATTTTGTCAAAACTGAACTGACTTTATTATCTTCTGTAAACCTTTATTGGAGTGTTTTCTCTGAGGCAGCTTATGTATAATCCAAACCAAAGCAAAGAGGAATGGTTGAGATAAAATTCCAGGGATGGCTACACATCATTTACAATGTAGGAAAAAATCTGAAGTGTTTATGAAAGCATGTTGTCCTTGACAGGTCAAGCAAGAAAGAAAAAATCCTGGAACTTTGCTGAAAAAATACATCTTAAAAAGAGTGTGAACCCTGTAAAACTATGGCCCTTCATCAAGTCTGCGATAATAGGAGTCAGGTAACAAGTGTAACACATTGTGATTGGAAACCTACTGGGACTTTCATGACGAGCTCTGCATATCTCACCAGCTGGACTAGTCCTCCCACTTTGTGTTACAGAGTCTCTGTCTGTCTGCAGGCCCAGGTGGTTCATCCAAATCTAAAGGACGTCCTGTAAGGTGCCACGTGTTCTATTCCCGCCTCAGACTCTTGACAATGCAAGTCTACCAATGCCTTTTGTGTTTTGACAAGAATGTTCTCTAAAGAAAATACGGAGTTTTTGAGAATGCTGTTTTTTGTATGATGCAAGAATGTAAAATGTAAAAAAAAAACTTGAAGAAAAGGCAGCTTCTGTGGTGTGAGCTGTTGAGCATCTCTCCCTCTCTCTTCATGTCTGCATATCAGCACAGACAAAAGCCGCACACAGTAGACTGGTCAGGGGCTACCACAATGTTTCTGAGGGTGGGAGTTGGGGAGTTAGACTGGGATAAAATATTCAGTCCATGTGATCAGGAATGAGCTTTCTGTATGAAACTTGCCTTTCCTATTGTGTTTTTTCTAGTTTTCTCCCATCATCCAAAGACATACTGTGGGTGAACCTAAACTGCCAATAAAAAATGGGTGTGTAAACACCTTCTAAACATGTGCTATCCTCCAGACGTTAAACATAGCTGGAAGTTTTACATATAAAAATATGCTGCAATTGAAATAGTGTAACCTTTGGGATAGAATCATATATGTATGATTCTGATTGGAAACCTACTGGGACTTTCATGACGAGCTCTGCATGTGTTTGTGTGTATATATGTTTGTGTGTATATATATATATATATATATATATATATATATACACACAAACATAACAAAAAATTGCAATGTAACCCTCCTCGAAAGCTGCTGACATATATATATATATATATATATATATATAAAGTATTATTAGGAACACCATACTAATACTGTTTTTGACCCCCCTTTCACCTTCAGAACCGTTCTTAATTCTACGTGGCATTGATTCAAAAAGGTGCTGAAAGCATTCTTTATAAATGTTGGCCCATATTGAGAGGATAGCATCTTGCAGTTGATGGAGATTTGTGGGATGCACATCCAGGACACGAAGCTCCCGTTCCACCACATCCCAAAGATGCTGTATTGAGTTGAGATCTGGTGACTGTGGAGGCCATTTTAGTTCAGTGAACTTATTGTCATGTTTAAGAAACCAATTTGAAATGATTCGAGCTTTGTGACATGGTGCATTATCCTGCTGGAAGTAACCATCAGAGGATGGATACATGGTGGTCATAAAGGAATGGACATGGTCAGGAACAATGTTTAGGTAGGCTGTGGCGTTTAAACAATGTCCAATTGGCACTAAGGGGCCTACAGTGTGCCAAGAAAACATCCCCCACACCATTATACCACCACCACCAGCCTGCACAGTGGTAACAAGGCATGACGGATCCATGTTCTCATTCTGTTTACGCCAAATTCTGACTCTACCATCTGAGTGTCTCAACAGAAATCGAGACTCATCAGACCAGGCAACATTTTTCCAGTCTTCAACTGTCCCATTTTGGTGAGCTCATGCAAATAGTAGCCTCTTTTTCCTATTTGTAGTGGAGATGAGTGGTACCCAGTGGGGTCTTCTGCTGTTGTAGCCCATCCGCCCCAAGGTTGTTTGTGTTGTGGCTTCACAAATGCTTTGCTGCATACCTCGGTTGTAACAAGAGGTTATTTCAGTCAAAGTTGCTCTTGTATCAGCTTGAATCAGTCGGCCCATTCTCCTCTGACCTCTAGAATCAACTTGACATTTTCGCACTCAGGACTGCCACATACTGAATGTTTTTCCCTTTTCACACCATACTTTGTAAACCCTGGAAATGGTTGTGCGTGAAAATCCCAGTAACTGAGCAGATTGTGAAATACTTAGACCGGCCCGTCTGGCACCAACAACCATGCCACGCTCAAAATTACTTAAATGACCTTTCTTTCCCATTCTGACATTCAGTTTGGAGATCAGGAGGTTGTCTTAACCAGGACCACACCCCTAAATGAACTGAAGCAACTGGAGTGATTCGTTGATTAGATTCTTGCATTAATGAGAAATTGAACCGGTGTTCCTAATAATCCTTTAGGTGATTGTATACATATATAGAGCGAGAGTGAGAGAGAGAGAGAGAGAGAGAGAGAGAGGGTCAATCTTAAGTTGTGATAGCGGTTCCAAGATCATGGCTAGAATGAAAACCTGGCAACCCCAAATCTGACTACAAAGGCTGAGTGAAGTACCATCAGAAAGTCTCCTAGAAGATGTGAATGCAGCATTGAGAATGATCCATACAATGACCATCACTGAAACCAGCGGGCAGATAAATACCTTAGCAACAGTGATCCTTGAGCAATCATGAGGCTCAAGTTCCACCACAGAAGAGAAGGGTGGAGGCTAAAGGCAGCACAGAGAGAAGTGAACCAACTGTCAGAGCTCTGAAAAGGTGCAATTAAACGCCAGGGGCCCAAGAGTTACAGCCAGGTTCCCACACCTAAAGCATTGGAAACCTTGGCCAGCTGCCTAAAGAGCTGTATTCTACTCAACCAGATAGAGTCTACTCATAATGGAAAAGTAACAACAACAGAGCAGACCAACCAAGGCTGGAGACTGAACAATACTGGAAAGGTATATGGTAAAGGGAGGCATCACACAACAGCAATACACAGTGGCTAGTGGATCTAAAAGAAGACCACAGCAACCTCCCAGCAAAACACTAGTTGCTGGTTGATAGAACAGTCGCTCACGACTGCAAAACCAGACAGACCATGCTGTGCACCGGCTGGATTGATTACAAGAGAGCCTACAACTCAATGCCACACACAGGGATTGTGAAATGCTTGGATATGTACAACATCAACAGGACCCTGCATTCATTGCAAACTCAGTGAGGCTGTGGAAGATCACGCTTGAGGCCAATTGCACAAGTGTTCATCAAATGTGGAATATACCAAGGATATAAGGGGTAAAAAAACATATCAGAATGTTTAATAAATAATGTTTATGAAACTGTATTTGAGTATTTTTGTTAAGAGCTACAGAGGGTTACGCCGCACAACTTGCTCCCACACTCTTTATCCTGCACCTTTAGACCATTGACTTCATTTACTACAAACTAATCCATAAAACATTAATGTATTCAGACCCTTTATAAACTGTTGTTGAAAAGTTACAAAGTTTAGTTTCTTTCCAGCTGAAGCCTCAATTCCCACCTGCTGTTTACAGAGGAGATTCTATTTCACACTCTAAAAAGCCCTTTTAGACTCCAGCATTTATCATCATTGGGTGTTTATGAAAAGTTTGAGCCTGTGTCATCAAAGTTTGTTTCCATTATCCACCTTTTCCCCTCCTAAAAGTGCTGGAAAATGAGAAATGATGGGAAACAAAAAGCTTCCATTTAGCGCGCCGGCGTCTGCTCTATTTGTGGCATAAACACACCTCTCCGTATGGCGATACACCAATAGTGAGCAGCAGCATTGGCCGCAGTCCAACTCTATTTGTAAAGGTCAATGTCTTTACTTTAAAGAAATGTCCTCCTGTGGTGAGCGGCGCAGTCTCTGGAGAGATGTGCATTGAGAGGAAAACCGGGAGAGCGCAGAAACAACATTTCCCTCAATACAAAAGTATGGCTATTATTCATGTGGAGTGTTGAAATGTACTCCCCGCAGACCTGCCGTGTGTGCCGCACTGGGACGCAGCAGGAGTCAACTCCATTTTCAGCCTGTTGAACAAAGTGGCGTCTCGTTGAGAAGAGTGGCTGAGAGGCTGTGAGGTGATCCGGCGTACAGGTGTTAAACGCTCCACCTGCCAACGGCTCAGGCAAAAAATTCACACACTCAAGTACTTCAATATTTTAGCACTGTGTTTTTATTGACTACATCCAAGCCATAGTGGGATATACCACCTGGTCTTTTACAAGCCATTTGAAGAACTGTAAGTGATGCTTTGGAAACTTTCTTTATACATTAAGTAAAAAAATAGCACCCAGCAGTTCAGGTGAATGCTCAACTTAGATAGTATCTAGGTCTAGTATTGGAAGACCAAGGAGTTTGCTCTAGGAGGTTGAAGATCAGTATAATAAACACAGAGAGTGATGACTTAAATGCAGGTACCTTGTATTTTGTATATTAAAGTGAGTGTGAGTATTTACAATATATACATTTGGTCATGACCATGAAATAACAAAGCATCAAAGCATCAACGCAGCACACAGCAATTTTAGCATCTGTAAAATTAGAACACAACAATCACTAATCCCCACAAATGTATGTGTTATCTTTTAGCAGAGGGTGGTACAGTCCATACACACGTAGTGTAGCAGCAGACTGTAGTAGTATGAGCAATGGTGGGTAATGGGCTGATATCGCCTACCGCACAGGTCTGAGAAGTTGGTTGCTGAATGTTTGACTTCCTGGTTTGGGTTTAGAGAACCAAAGTTACAGCATTCATTGTTTGAACATGGAAACCTCATGCTACTGTTAGCATAATATGAAGCTAACAAGCGTCCATTGAAATACATGGTTTTATGGCTAAAGCTAAGCTTTGAAGTGACAATTCAAGGTGACAATTCAGAGCACATCACTTACTTCAAATACCCTAACCCTACCTTCAATATGTAAGTACACAAAATGCCATTATATATGTACTATGCATATACATGTTATAACAGTTTGTTACAAAAGAAGGTTCTGTACAGTGCTGTTTATTGACTTGTCAATGGCCTTTGACACCATCGATCATGATATCTTGTAAAATTGGCTTCATAAAATTGGTCTGTCTGACACTGCTATTGGCTGGAGCTCAAAGTGTACACCTCGTTGGCATGTCCTCCTCCTTTCGTTCAGTATCTATAGGAGTACCCCAGAGTTCTGGTCTAGGGCCATTGCTGTTTTCTATTTATATTAATAATCTTTGTCAAAATGTGTCAAATTCACTTTTATGCTGATGACACAGTTATCTATTGTTCCTTTTCTTCAATTGAACAACCGTTTGATTTCTTACAGTCTGCGTTTGATGCTGTTTGGTCTCATCCTAATTAGCTGAGCCTAGTGTTAAATGTAGACAAATCTAAAGTTATGGTCTTCTTAAATGGAAAACGGCTATTGTCTCAGTTTCTCAAAATTAAAACAGCTTCCATCTTACCTTCGAATCTTACATGCGTAAAAAACAACAACAGTATGTTCTGCATTTTCAGAAGAACATTCTGATATTGGCCACAGCTCACAGAATTGCAAGATTAAAAACTATTTAAAGACCAAACATTATTTATAAAACCAATCCTTTCTTAACTTGAGAGGTTTCAATAAATGGAACTGACACCATCCCAGATCTTATCTTCCTCTGCTACTGAGCCACACTCTTCACCACTCAAGCTTTCTGCACAAATTATCACTTGGATTGTTGCTGTTAATGGCTCAAAAAACATTATTGCTTTGGCTTGTTATGGCTTTAACAAGTGGTTACAAGAAGAAGGTTATAGACTCTCTGCACAGGCTGGAGAAGGAGACATTGATTCACCTCTGTACCACAGGAAGTGTCCTGGGAACGCCACTCTTTGTATATATGACTTAACTAATATAAATAAGGAAGAAACTCCACTACAACCCATAGTAAGCAGCACAGATTCAGCCACCTACAATATAGCCAAACACCTGGCCACACTCTTGGCTCCATTGGTAGACCACTCAAGGCAAGGCAAGGCAATTTTATTTATATAGCACAATTCATACACAGGGTAACTCAAAGTGCTTTACAGAAATAAAAGACTTGATAGATTAGATTTAGAAACACCACCTGCAACAGAGATGCATGTCAGTGGCTCACTGCCTTGTGCAAAAATGCAGCACTTGGTCACTACAGCATATAGCAAGGCACTTAGGCCACACCTCAGAGCTAGCTTCAAAGGAAGGACTAGAGGAGAATTGTCTGGTGGCTACAGCTCCACTTTTGTCATAGGACCTTATTCTAATAGGCCCACCTAAAATCATAGGCATGGCCTCTTTTGCTCTCAACTCAGACACAGAAACCTGTGTTGGTCAAAATCAATTATGGAATTATATATTTGATTTTAAGAAGATGAAACTTAAGTATCCATGAGAATGATGCTGCAATGCTTTTAACTACCAAGACATTTAATCACAAAATATAAATATATTAACTGATGTACAATACATGTGTGACTCCATATATTAGGATCACAGACAATACTGTTTACATGCACAAGACTCAAGTCAAACTGTTTTTATTTTAAACAGACTGTACCTTAGGACTGTGCAAAATAACACATTTAATGTTACAAGTGAATTTCCCTTCTGTGGGATCAATAAAGTCCTATCTTACTGTATCTTATCTTATTAGCGATGCACAGGTTTAAGGTGACCGCCCACTAATGAAGGGGGAGCGGCTATGGTTTTCATCTTCTCTGTTACAAGTAAATTTACACATTTTGTTTTTAGACTGTGATAGTTCCGCTCACATAACACACGTTTGCTCGTTGGAACGGTGTGAGAGAACTGTAGAACAAAGCAGTCGCTCGCTGAAGCATGCTGCTGTGAACGGCCACAACAAACCTAAACAGGTTTTGTCAAAGTGGTGTAAAGAGTAAGTTTACATCAACGTAATACTTCCTGTAACCACATGCCATCTCATTTTATATACACTTTAAGCACTTTATTTTGTTAGTGTTAGAGAGTGTTAGAGCTGTTCTGTCCTGAGCTCACTAAAAACACTACAGCAGTTGATTAACAGCAGTCTTCTGGAGTACAAGGACCCTGACTGTACAATTAGCATAAACAGAATACACTTACAGTAATTATACAATTGTACGTATTTAGGGAAAAACCTCAAACTCAAACCTTCAAAAACTACAAAAAGCAAATAAATGTATACAAAATGCTTTATGTATATATAAATATATATATATATATATATATATATATATATATATATATATATATATATATATATATATATATATATATATATATATATATATATATATATATATATATATATATAAATGTCTTTATAAAAATTGCACATCAATTATTGATGTGCAATTTTTATAAAGACATTTGTGTATTTTATTTAATATTCAGATTTTATTGTTAAATACCTGTGATTTTAAACAGGAAAGATATATTAAAATACTGATCAATATGGAAAAACATTCTGTAATAATTTTTGCCATATCACCCAGCTCTATTGTACCTAAAATGTATTTATTATAGAAAACAGCTTAAACCCCAAATAATTTATTGTAAAAGTAATCCTTTGTGAAAACAGGCCGTCTTCTTTTTTTTTTATAAAGGATTTTAATAGATATGAACCAGTACTTAGAAACAGAAAACCTTGGCCAGTCAATGCTTGCAAATCTTAGATGCTCAAAAAAGAAGTGCTCCCACCGGCTAGTTATATAACGTTCCAATAAGTTTATTAGCTTGTATTTTCAGCTGAAAATGTCTTTTACACAGAGAAACAACTCAAAAAAGAAAAACATCAACAAAGCAAAGAGAGACAACGTAATTTGTGGATAAATACTGAATAAAATTAAATCCAGTAATGTTTAACAAAGAGGAGATAATTTCCATCATCACAGCTAAACTAATGCTAAGCTGTAAAATTGGTCCGGTTTAAAAAAAAAAAAAAAGAGAGAAACAGGAGCGGCTCTACTAACATTGCTCACCTAAAGGTGCCAAACTGTGGGTATTATTCCATAGCATTGTTTTACAGCAACAACAACATGCTCTGTTCATGCTTGAACTCACAGTAACCATCAGGCTGGCTGCTCAAAATCCTATCACATCTCAGGAATACTTTTGCATTCCCACATATATCTCCCTTATTAAAGTCTGGACATTTCAATTGTAGGAGTGCATATGTGAAACGGGCCTTGGACACTCACATTAACAACATCCTTCCCCCGTCCTTCACAGAGCTCTCCCACAGGGTGTTGTCACATCAGCCGAGACGCTGCTGGAAGATGAGGAAGACGAAGAGGTGTGAAAGTGTTGCCTGGACCCTGCAATCACTGTTAAATCTAGCCAGAGCCGCACCACCACATATGAGTGTCATCCCGTCTGCTGGCTCGCATTGTCTGCTGTTTATCTGTGCATGTGTGTGCATGAATTTTGACAGTTAACTTGTTTGCCAGGAAAATGTCTCTCTAGAGACCAACAGCAAGAAGCTACTCTTTACTGAGGTGTCAGAGCGCTGTTTTCTCCAAACGCAGTGATGACATGCTGCCTGTGATGCATCCTTCGTAGATTGAACAGGCACTGCTGGCCTGTAATTCGAATGGATCATTCAGGTGAGCACTGGGAGATGAATCACTGTCACATTTTGATGATACGTCCATCTGAAACTACATGGTGGTAAATATGTATAGTGCATACCAGTGCAGGCTCTCATAATTTATGTTGCATTACAAGTGTTTCTCAGAGTTTCTCATTTACAGTCCTCAAAACTGTAGATTAACTTCTTTATGCAATCAATATCAAAAGTAAAATGCCAATTAATGTTCTATTTTCAATTTAAAAAGTTAACAGTTGCATTGTGTGAAACCTTTTAAAAGTGTATGTTAAAAGATCATTATAACTTTTTGTATTTGTCTGGATGGAAAAAATAGACTCCAATTGCCATAGAACCCAGTGGTAGAGCCATTACTAACCCAAAGTTACTAACCCAGTTGCCCAAAGTGGACAAACACAGAAGCACACTCATGTTTCTTATGGAGCAGACATTTTTGTATGAAGTTTTAATGCATTCATTAACCTAATTAATTTAGTTTAATTTTGTTAAATGCTTATCACAGTGATTTTAATTAGGTTGTTTATAGAGAAACATAGCTGTTCATATGGTTTAAACCATGTGTTGTAAAATATCTATACTTCCACTTCCACTACCAGCCTGGGTGAGGAAGCTGGACCTGAAAGAAACATTCCCAAATTTGTGTCCAACTGAAGAATTGCATTTAATGATGAAGTTAAGAGGAGGCATTAAGCAAGAGTGTATAATAGTTTTGACAAGCCTCCTGTGCTTGTTTTGAATAATGTCAAACTATTTTTATAGCCCAATTAAGCTCTGCATGTATACGACTGTTACATGGACATGTGGCAAATCTTGCACATATACAGTCCATGCCACCAACATAAGCTATCATCAGAATTTGCTGATATGAGTGGCTCCAGTAGATTGCCTTTTTTGCCTGTCAGTGTCTGCAGCTGCATCACTCAAAGCCATGCAAGGTCTTATTTAAGCGGGACCATTAAAAAAACGCTCAAGGACCAAAAATATTGAGATGTCATCAAAGCACAAATGCCAGCACTCAATGCTACAAGTCTAGGCAAAAAGGCAAAAAACTGAAAGCCTCATTTGCAAGCTAATGCACTGCCAAACCACATTGAAGGTGTAATTTGGCCTCAGTCACTGTCAGCCCATGGGCCCAGCTGATATTAAGCATCTGTGCCTCCACGACAGGTGTTAATCATAGTTCTGAGTGTGGATTCTGACAGCTCCCGTTCATGCCATCAACTTGATGAACGATGCATTTGTGACAGCACAATTTCAGCTGCTTCCACATGTACAGAGCTTTGACAAAAGTCTTTAAACATTCAAGCGTTTGGGTCTCAGGAGAATTTCTGCAGGAAGTCGACCTTTAACTCCTAATCTTCCGAGTGACATTCATATGATGCAGTACGAAAGACTTCACTGTGCTTCTTTGCTACGGATGATGGATCATGTTTTATAACCATGTCTGGATGATTAATTATTAATTTCCTAACATAAAATGAAAGACTTGAGGATTCCTTGGATAATACTGAAGCTGCTGTAGTTACTTAATATATATCAGTATTCGAAATCAGGCTTTATCCCAGGAAAGTGTTATTTCCACTGAACAATTTTCCATCACCAAAAGGGATCTGAAAGGTCCCCAATAAACGTTTAGTTCTGTACCACTTTGAGGATGCTTTGGTCCCAGGTCCCAGGTTGTCCAGAATTTGTAAAACCTCATTTACATTTGTGCTTGGTAGAAAACATCTGCATTTGTAGTATGCATTTGTAGCTTGATATTTTAAGTTAGATTTGGGTGCACATGGTGGTTAGCACCTACAGAAAGGGGCAGCTCTCCAGCTTCCTCTCATCTCTCTCTTACTCTTCCTCTTGTTACTGTCTATGTCTGAATTTTCAGCCCTGCAACTAACTGTCCATTGTCCAGAGTGTATCCCGCCTCAGGCCCAAAGCTGCTTTGTGAACTCTTATTTTTAAAACTGCTTTAAATTTATGTCCAATTCTGAATTTGAAATGTAATATTCAGTGCTGTGAGAAAAAAAAAAAACAACAGCATTCTTTAAACAGAATCAATGCACGTCTGAACAAAAATGTCCTTTATACAGTATTAAATGACAGCGGAAATGCTATATGTACTTTGTTGCAAATGTAAATGTTTCATTTATTTGAATGTCCAACAGTGCTGTACTATTAACGCCCGCAGCTTCATTCATATTTGATTTGTATGAATATGAGAATGCGCAGGAGTCTCTGATGTCAGCTTTGGTGCCATCATACATTCTCTGTATGCTGCAGAAGAAACACTGCATTTTCAGTTGAACCACTCTGCAGCTCTCAAGCTATCACAGAGGAAGAAGAAATGGACACATGTACACCTGACACCTGTACGTGAATCCAAAATATGGCATTTTGTCATAGAAGAAGCTGCAACAGGCTTTTTGTTATTGTTGTTGCATATAGTTTTTATAGAAGATATTATACATATTTAATTTATATTTTTTATTTATGTAAAATGTTTTGCAGTCCAGGGGTTGGGTTTTAAACAGATTTAACAGACTTAGATGTAAATAGATTGTAAAAAAAAGGGATGTAATCCGCCCATTGGTCCCCTATTCACCAGTATTGTCATTACGACAGGACAATAAAATGGCCGTTACATCCGGGCTTTTCGGCTTTTACTCTATAGTAAAACAATAGTTTTCAGATAGCGTAAACGGGCGTAATAATCAAAACTTACTGGATATTGTAGTCTATCATCAAATGTACTTACATTTGGACTTTAGTATCCTAGCAACAATAAGTGCCTGTCAGAGGTGTATGGACCTCAGTATGTTTTGCAATCCTTGTACACTTTTTATGCCAGTCTTATAGCCCTTTAACCAAATTTGTCTTTCTTTTGCAGCACCTCACCAGCATCCTTCACTAGAGACCAAACCTGTATCTGTCCATACCTAATGTTCATACACTAGATACATTGTGGGAGCATTAGCCTCTATGAAGGTCACCTTTGTCAGATTTCTTTGGAATAGAACTTTTTTTTTTTGGGACAAATGCGTGTATCTAGCCAAACCATCCTACATAGTAAGTATTTGATGTACCAGTAAGACTTCGAGGTTCCAACATTGTCTAAGCGTGTTTAGCTTAGCCAGATCATTGAGCAAAGTCTGAGCGCTGATAACATGAGAGGCCCTCAAGCATTTAAAGACACATGGTTAAATGAGTCTTTAGCACAATGTAATTATGTTATTAGCCTTAGATGTAATTTGTGTTAACTCGTGTGAGTTTTTTAACATGTTGCAAATTAAAAACATTACTTCTGTTGAACAATGGGGTTGCCAGTTAAACCGTGTCATTTATTTTACTTTCCTTTATTTGACATAATTGCTAACAGTTTCAGAGAGCTAGGTAAGTAAGGTGATCTTTCTGCCTCTTCTGTCTGACTACAGTTTAGTTTATTCTTTTTTATTATTTTCAATTTATTTTCAAATGTTGATCAGAAGGGGCAGAGCTGTGACTTAAATGAATAGTCCAGATTTTTTGAGGGTGGGTTACTTGTGGATAGATTTCCATAAAAAAACTTAAGTTGCAATTGCTTCACCAGCTTACCGATTTTTGAGTCTTGTATTTGTCTTACTTGCTCTTCTGGCTGCACCCACTCTAACCAGAATCTAACAGGCGTTTACAAGTAACCAATGAATGAAAAATTAAAGACAAAGAAATACAAGGGCCAAAGCCAAAGCGAGACAGAGCTAACTGCACAACAGCAGCTTCCAGAGAAAACAGTGAGTAGTGGAGGCCCTAGTGTCAATATTGAGAGATCAGACTGGTTTGACACTCCATCTGATTCTTACCCGGGAGCATTCACTCACCAGACAAAGATCACTTTACTACTACATGTTTTTTTTGGGTTTTTTTGTCTTATTTAGAGCAAAGCTGTGTTGGATACATTAGTGATGCAGTTACTTGTCTTCAAACTTAAAATATGTGCAAGAATTTCCTTTGCCAGACCTCCTTATATAGGACTTAGGCTTTTAAATGGTGTGTGTGCTTGAGTGTTTGAGTGTCTGTGTGTAGTACACTGCCCGTCACACACTCTTTAAAAAATTGAAGGAGTAACCTGATCATTGAGTATATTCAGGTAGTCAGCCTTGCTGAACCTAGCCCTGACCAACTGCAGCAGCCCCAGATCATTGCACTGCCCCCACAGACTTAAACAGTAGGCACTAGGCATGATGGGTGCATCATTTCATCAGCCTCTCTTCTGATGCACACGTCACTCTGGAATAAGGTCTGACCTCATCAGACCACATGACCTTCTATTGCTCCAGAGTACAATCTTTATGCTCCAGAACAAATAGAAGCCTTTTGTTCTGATTAGCCTCAGAAATATTTACTGTTTGCGACTTGTCAACCATGGAGAATTACTGTAATTGCAGGGCCATGTTTTCTTCCCCGTGCGTATTCGTTCTAACCCATAATGCATCATTTATTGCTCAATGAAACTCATACGTCATGTGACAACCACAGTGACTCTTATAATGAATTTATACATTTATCCATTTTACTTTTTACTTTACCATCTTTAAGTTGTTTAAGCATATTTTCATGGCAATATGAAATAAGTATTGAAATATAACACAATATAAATTAACTCAGAACAGTTTCTAAGACATTTACACTGATCAATATACCCCCTAAACTACTACTATCTTTCCTCGTGCTTGTGCAGGCGCCACACAAGTTTATTATACAAATTTGTGTTTTTATGCACAAACAAGTAAAAAAGGTTTATATAGATATACATATATACAGCGTCTTAATTTGGATCAATTTCTTGTGTGCATAAGTATATTTTAGCTGCACTGTTGCAATTAAACCAGTTTCTTGATAAATATAATGGCTAATAAAAGTTTCTGTGGAAATGTTAATTAAGGTCAACATCATAATTTGTTCCGCCCACATTTCATCAAACTTTTTGTAGCTACAGTTTGAATGTAATAGAACTTGCTCAAGCAGCACCATGTGCATTTTACTTCTATTAAAGTTTGGAGATATTTATAAAGTCTGGTCAATACTTCTCTTAGGGCTACTCTTACACTAACTTTTTTTTTCCTTTCACTATTCCCTGTTATAAAGTGTGACAGCTTGAATTGCCTGGAGACTTAGAGTGTGTTCTTAATAGAGACAACATAAGGTCATCTTCATGGTGCACACTATCCTCCGGAGGTCCCCGCCCACTGGAAGAATCAGCTGATAAACTTTGACTGTGTGCTTAAATTATACAGGAAACTTGAGTCTGTGTAAACCTCAGGACTCTTCTAACCCAATCATGAAAATATGGATTTTATCAGCCAAATAAAGAAATCTAGAAAATCTGGGCCATATTCTGATAATGTGCTGTATGCACTAACCACAGAAAGTGGTCTTTAATAATTCTGTTTACTAGTTGAACCTACCCCAGATATGGCTCTCCTACCCAGTTAGACAAAACCTAACAATCCTGGTCTGGATCAGTGGGTATTATTAAACGGATTAACAACTCATCGGGCCAATCTCAATAAAGAAAATACATACATACAGTATTTTTAATACATAATACAATTATACATTAAAATCAATATTGTATAATGCTTGATGATGAATGAATAAATAACTTGTATAAAATAAGTGAGGATGTTTTACAAAAACAGTGGTGTTTGGACCGTGTTCTAGTAACATCTCTTTCTTGATCCTGGAGACTTCTGGGAGTCCAGACCTGGTCTTTCTCATCTCAGGCCTGTGCACACATCCACCTGATCACAGCAGCACACTGACACACCTGTGTCTGTGCCAGTTCAGCTGTAGACAACTCCAGGGACAAGACCAAGGGCCCGAGGGTCATCTGTCCTCTTGGGAGTCCCCTGGAGACTTTAGACCATTCACCAAAATTCTGCTCTGCAGCCGAGTGATGTAGCTGTAGTCTTTGTCCACCTTTACTGTGGACATATTGGTGCTATAAAAATAATATTTTCATGTTGTTGTTTCATTGTGTTGATAATGTTGCATAAATATTCCTTATTCAGCTCTGGTATATACTAACAGAGAGCGCTTCACCATATCCACCAGCCCACAGCCCAACGCCCTCAGAGTGGAGGAGTACCAGGTAAGGTGCACACAGGGTAAGGTGAACGCAAGGAAAGCTGCGGGCCCCGACGACGTCTTCAGCTGGGGTTTGTACCAACATTTTCAACCAGTTCCTGAGTCAAGCTGTTGTCCTTCCCTAACTGGACAGGTAATGTCCTGTTTCACTCCTGTACACCACTATTGCTCTTCATTTATTCCAGTAAAACACATGCGTGACAAGTCCCTTGTGAACAGTGAGTTTCTATAAATAAATGACAGTGAGAGTCTGATTGACAGTGTCTTTATTTGATTCTATATTATCCTTTATTTATATTCTATTTAAGGTGTACTTATTTAGGTCATTTTTCAGACATGACGCACAACAGTGACTCTTGTAAAATAATGTATATTAATATCTGCCATTGTTCATGAAATATATTCATCTTGTAAATACAAGTCCCTCAGAGGTGAAAATAACCATTACAACATCTAAAATGACCAAATGTTGACTGTGCTTTCACTTCTGATATATGCTTGACTTGTCAATAAAAAAAAAAAAAAACTCTGACTTTGTCATGTCCAGCCTTTCTTTAAACAATGGACACGCACATTTTAAGATACCCTAAGAAACTTTACATCCATGTCCATTATTCATTCTCCACAGTCATACACTGGTGGTGGTGAGCTACATCTGTGACCACAGCTGCCCTGAAGGGAAATCTCACCTATTGAGTTAACACTGAGCTCTGCTGTGAAACAGGTGGAGCTGGTACTGATCAGACAATCCCAATGAGAGGCTGGAGAGGGTTAACATGAAGATATCTCACATATATATATATATATATATATATATATGTGAGATTTATATCATATTATATCATATATCACATAAACCCATTTTGGCATAATGCCATTCAGCTTTTCAAACCTCCAAGTTACAATATGATATGACTTTATAGTGTCACTAGTTCACTGTAGCTACATGTGTGCCACAGTCAGCTGCTGCTTGTGCAGACACCTCTCATTTTTTGTTGCTGATTGGTCAGTGAGCTGTGCTTCTATTAACCTGCTCAAATTTCCATAAAGATTTACCTCGCTAGAAGCCCAGGGTTAAACCTAAACTTACATCTAACCTCTAAAACCAGCTTTGTAGGACAGGGCCAGTTGTACTGAGCTCAGGACTTTTATGCATCAAGACCAACCAGTGTATGATAGCCCATGGAAGATTAGAGTTGTATAATCAAAACTGTAAAAATGTAACAGCTTCAACTCTAACATAAACAACTCCACTGTCCACCCCTCCCCTCAGGGTAAGAGTCTCAACAGAACACCATCCTTTCAGTCTTACATTAATATTGTCAGTTGGTCCGCATACTTTCACCTACGCAATATCTCCTGTCTCTGCTCTGCTCCCTAGCTCTCTGAGACTCTCTTCCCCCTGATCTCTGCAACATGACTCTCTTCCACTGTTCAAATCCAGACTCAAAACTCACCTGTTCCGACTGTCCTACACCTCTTAGTCCACCATGTCTGCTAATTTCGTCTTCAATTTGTTTTATTATGATATATTTTAATTTGCTTGTTTTTGATGTTTTTAACCCATGTGCAGTGTCCTTGGGTGTTCTGAAAGTAGCTTATAAATAAAATGCATTATTGTTATGAAAACAATACGAATCCAAACAAAATGGGAAGGTCACAAAATCAAGTTGTTCTCACAATAAAGAGTCTGGAGCTGAGATGGAGAAAGTAAAAATTACTTTTAAAGCTTTTTGACACGGTTGATGATCACTTTGGATATGCACAATGCACAACACACCTGGGTGGACCAGGGTGTGTTGCCCAAACCAAGGCCGATCCACTTGGAGAGCCTCTTCAATATTATCTGCTGCCTCATGCTCCAGTGCTTAAATATACGGTCAACAGTGTTGGTCATCTTACTTTAAAAAAGGAATTAGTTACAGTTACATATTACTTCTCCCAAATAGTAATTGAGTTAGTAACTTAGTTACCACATTGTAAAAGTAATTAGTTACTCAGCAAAGTAACTGAAGTTATTTTTTTAATGTTTTGTAACGCTAATACATTATATAACATCTTTATACAGTATTTTAGAACATTTGGTATTTATTTGAACTCAATAGATTGCAGTCTATATGATATGCATAGAAATAAAAACATATAAAACTAAATATTGAAAATAAAATTTAAGTGCAAAATTAAATCACACAAATGTAAACTTGGGTAAAAAGAAACAAAGAAAGATCTGGTCAATAAGTAGTGCAAATCTCTAAACCTGTAAACTATTGCATAATAAACAGAACATAGTACAACTCTCTCTGTAGAGATTGACATGTTGTTCATTCTCAAAAAAAAATTAATAATACATTAATCTTTACTAAAATACTCTTCTCATCTAACAACTAAGCCCGTGGTTGTAATGTAGGAGGAGAAGCAAACAAGTGTCGTGTTAGCATGTGTTGATGAGGTGCTTCATAAGATTTGAGTTGCTTGAAGCAGACGTGGATAAAGTAATATTACCTTGCCATAGCATGTTACAGAAACATTCTTGCTTTTAAATTCAATTAACGAGAAGTAGTGCCGTAGTTCCAGTTTGAGAACGCTACCTTAGAGTTTCCATGGCTCTTCGTCATTGTCGCTGACTCTGACTTGTCTTTAGTGGTAGTCAGAGTGTGCAGTGAGACCTCGTGAGCAGGGCACCACCCACACACCTCTGCTCTCTCCAGCAGCTGCTGATGTGTAGCCAAAGCACCTCGCACTTTATTCAACCCAACTGTAGTAATGCAACACTTTACATTCTCAGTAATGATAACGGCGTTACAACAATGGGAAAAGTAATTAATTAGATTACTCCGTTACTGAAAAATTAACGCCGTTACTTCCAACACTGATGGTGAATATTAATAATTATTATTTTGAACTGCCCACTAAAGCCATATATAGTTAGAATGATACATAAAGGCCATGTGTGTGATTTATTATCTTAAAACAAAGTGCAGTGTATTGTTTGATGGTATCTAGTGGTAACTTTGCATATTCCACATGTTAAACCCTACTTTAAGCTTAAAACCACCAAAGGTGTCTCCAGAAGAACAGGAAGCAATGGACTTAACAGAGTTCTAAAGAACTTCAAATATATCTTTTTCCATGACAATTGCGTGAGTTTTTTAAGGCATGACTGATGTGTTGCATTTTTTTTCAAATGAAAAAAGTTTCCACCGATACTTCTTAAATTCAACATTTAACATGTGCCAAATAAATCTCAATGAAACGACAACCTTCACCCTGAAATTGACATTGACAAAAATATTAGCTTTGATTTATTATATTTCCACAAATATCCAATTTCAAAGAATATTTAGAAACACATATGTTTAGATTATACAATTCTAATTGTTTAATCATAAAACTGAAGATATCAGGGATAAAATTTTGTTTTTGTCTTCTTTGGCTCCGGGTCCCATTCACTTGGATCCACCGACCTCTCGTCTCTCAGTCTTAGATCCTGTATCCCTCGATGAGTTGACAAAGGTGGTTTCTTCATGTAAAGCAACTACGTGTCTTCTGGATATCCTCCCAGCAAAACAGCTTAAAGAACTGTGGCCCATTATTATAATTATACATTACAAACATTATAAACTTGTCCCTGTCCACTGGCACTGTTCCTTACCTTTTCAAACAGGCTGTGGTCAAACCCCTGCTCAAAAAACCTACTCTGCATCCTGGATGCCTAAATAATTTCCGTCCTGTCTCCAATTTACCTTTTCTATTTAAAGTCCTCGAAACAGTTGTGTTAAAACAACTTACTCTATATCTATCAGAAAATTACCTCCTCGAGCCGTTTCAGTCTGCATTTAGGGCCTCTTATTCCACTGAAACAGCTTTAGTTAAAGTGACTAATGATCTCCTCCTTCAGATGGACGAGGACTCATCGGCTCTACTGTTATTGCTGGATCTCAGTGCTGCATTTGATACGATTGATCATGCAGTGCTAATCAACAGACTAAAATATTGTTTTTGGCATCTCTGGCTCTGCTCTTGCTTGGTTAGAATCCTATCTGTGTGATAGGTCTCATTTTGTCTCTTTTAATAAATCCTTCTCCTCCACGGCACCAGTGAAGTTCGGTGTGCCACAAGGGTCTGTGCTCGGTCCCATACTATTTTCTCTGTTACACCATTGGGACAAATCATCAGAAGTTATGGAGTGAACTTCCACTGTTATGCCGATGATACACAGCTGTATCTACCAATAAAAGCAAATAATACTACTGACATCATGCGTCTAGAGGCCTGCCTCGTTTCAATTAAAACATGGATGTCTCAAAACTTCCTCCATTTGAACTCGGATAAAACAGAGCTCTTGTTAATTGGTCCTGCCAGTCATCGACACAAGTTCTTCAATTTTACTGTCTCAATCAACAACTGTGTGTTGGAGCACGGCAAAACTGCAAGGAACCTCATTTTTGACTCCACACTATCTCTGCAGCAGCACATTAGTGAGGTCACTAAATTGGGCTTTTTTCACTTGAGGAATATCTCAAAAATTCACTCCTGCCTCTTTTTAACTGATGCTGAAATTCTCATTCATGCATTTGTCACATCCAGGCTGGACTACTGTAATGCATTATTCTCTGGACTGCCGAAGAAAAGTACTCACAGTCTACAAATGGTCCAAAATACAGACGCCAGACTTTTAACAAAGACCAGGAAGTTTGATCACATTACTCCGGTCCTGGCTTCATTAAGGTGCGTTCACACCAAACGCGAATTAAGCGTTAAGGTGCGTTCACACCAAACGCGAATTAAGCGTTAAGGCCTGTTCACACCGGGACGAATTTCGCCGACGAATTTCGCCGACGTTTAACGCCTCGCAACTAAACAATGGGCGCCGATGTGAGTGTTCACACCGAAGCGAAAAACGCCACGCGTAAAAGCGTCAGTTTTTTAAGAACGTCGCGGGTTCGTTTTTTTGGTTTGACGCGCGGCGTCAAAAACTATACAACCAATGAGATTGGCACTGTTGCTCACGTGTCTGGAGCTTCTGAAGTTACAGTAAAACACAACTTGGGGGCGCTCAAACACAAAATTGTCTTGCCGAGTGCACATACGCAACGGCGAAGAAGATACACACCAAGTAGCGTCTACACTTCCGGGAAGAAATAAGACGACGAAAGACCTCTAACGTATAGTCTTCGGTGAAATTAAAAATTTATCAACTGTTGCATGATGCTGAGTTTGGCCAGGCCTCTTTCTTTCCACAGCCGTACCATCAGGTCACACCGCAGACCCCAACAAACTATGGACGATCTCCAACTCCTTGGCAACCCTTATAGATGTTTGATTTATACATTTTATTTCTGTTTTTAGTGTGTTTTTTTTTACATTTATGCACTAATTTGCACTATTGTATACTTGCACTACAGTTGTGACTTAATAACACTGCCTTTTGTGACTCCCTTTTTTACTTTGATTGTTTTAGCAAGTTGTATACTATTAAAAGTTAAATTTCTCCCAAAAAAAATTGTGCATAAATGATTTTAAAGTAATGTAACATATTTTGGTATTTTGCATACATTTGCACTTAAGTATTCATGAAATAGCTATGTGCCTAATTATGGAGTCATCACATTTATAGGCAACAGTTATCATTCTACAGGAACATGACCAATTTGCGCACAGCATTGTGCAGGGAATGACATTTAAAGAAAATGCTAGCAAATATGTTTATTAAAAATACACATTTACCCAAATACAACGTAAACTTAACTGTTTGGGACAAACCAAATACTTTACATTTTGCAAAAAAGCTAGGCTTTAGCATAGCACATGTTATATCATATATGAAATTTGATGTGGTGAGTGCTGACATATTGAAACAATCAGATGCAATAGATCGGATAGTGTAATCAAGTTCACAGATATATATATATATATATATACACATATAGTAAATTTTCGAACTCACTGACGGACATTCTAAAATACCACCGAAAACGCTCATGATACATTTTCAGCTCTTGCACCAGTCGATAAAACTCCCCATGTTTTTTTTGTTTGTTCTTCTCGTAACTGCGGGATGTATCCAATATCGGCGTCTTTTACGACGTCTTTCCTCATTCAACAGAACAATAATTTCTTCATCGCTGGAACTGGAGCTGGAGCTACTGGTGCTTGAAATATTCATGTTTTGTTTGTATGATTTTTAGACAAGCAAATACTTCCTCTCTTCTTCGGAGTGGCGAGGTCAGAAGTGTAAAGTTGCGCAGCGCCACCTTGTGTACCGGGATATTTCTGCTTTACATTAAGCGCCCCCTAATGTCAGGCAATGAAGTTGCATGTTCACTCGGCTCATCGTCAGCGCAAATCGCTTGGATGTGAACACAGAAAACGCGTTGAAAAACGCTGACGAATTAACGCTGGCGAATATTCGTCCCGGTGTGTACGGGCCTTTAAGCGCGAGTGATTTACATGTTAAGTCAATGCAAAGACGCGAATTGACGCGCGTGAAAATCCTGCGGGGCGTTTCGCGCGAATTAGGCGGCGCGAATCACGCGGCGCGAATTGAGCGAATTGAGCCCGAGTTGAAAAATCTGAACTTTGGCGAAAATTCGCGCCGCGTTAACCAATCAGGAGCTTGCTCTAGTAGTGATGTGCAATGACGGAGGCGGGCCATAGAGGCAGAAATCCAAAACAACAATGGAGGACGAAGTTATCGCTGCAGCCTGTGGGATACGAAACATTTTTGTCATTTTACAGAGCCGGGAATCTTAAAGGTTCTTGCTCAAAGGAAAGTGTGTGGGGGGTCGAAAAACTCTGGTAAGTTGCAAAAAACTACTTTTAATTTATTAGAGTCGTATATATTGAGCCAACTAGCTAGCTAAAGCCGGAGCTAATTTGCCGTACTTTACAACTAGTTTTCCACTGACGAGTTTGTGTTTATCCAGAGAAAGTGTGCAGAAAGAGCCTGAGGAACATGTATTTAAAGGAGATGGAGAAGAGAAGTGGGTTAGGGACAAAAGTGGAAGTACTCTGCCGTTCTCTCTTTCCTCGACCCCTAGTCTTTTCACGAGAGACCAGCGGGACTGGTCCGAGGATTATGACCCCCCCGAGGACCAGGGCGAGACAGTAGCAACTGCAGGGCATTCAGAGACAGAAGGAGTGTGGACAAGCCACACAGGGATATGTGTTGTTTGTGACTGGTGTAATGTTCAAATGTTAACTTGTATAAATATTTAATAACATAATTTATATATATTCATGACAGAGCTGAATTTTGATGCCAGTGAGCCCTGGTCCCCCACTGCTGCTTCTGCTTCTCCTGCCCCATCCACATCTGTTGCTGTCTCCACAGGTGAGTACAGGTAATATATACATAATCATACAATCATTTACAGTTAGCCCTCATAGCCTCTTACATTAACATACAAACACAACCCTGGCGGTTTGTTAATGAGTTGATAATGTTTTTCTGCCTTTTTTTTTATGTGTCATTTCATACAGTGCAACTCCCAAAGAAGAGCCCAGGAGAAGACCGAGTTCAGAAGCTCCCTGAAACACATGCTGTAGCTCCTTCTCCATGTTCAGAGGATGAGCTCTTGTCTTGAGTCTGGTCCCTTCTCTACTGTCTTGGACGAAAGAATTTGTCAAATATCAAATACATACATTAATCTATGAAAGCAGCACAGTTCTGCTTCATTTGTAACCCACCGTATAGTTTTTAAAATGATGCAGCTGTCACTGCAGGAAATAAACCTGGCTCTATTTGTTCTCTCCTTCACTTTAGGATTATTTTATGTATAGTATGTATAGTTTCATATTTCCGTATATATTTTATAAAATAAATGTTTTATGTAATGACCAAAGGTTATGACTTGTTTGTGCACATAGTTGTCATGATTTCTATGTCACAAAAACATTTAAATATTTCAGAGTGATTTATTTATAATGAAATAGAAGAAAGTTTATGATGTTCAATGTTTAGAATAATTATGAACAAATTTTAGAATACTTATGAACAAATTATATTATTATTATTGTACTTATTACAATTACAAATTAACATTTGTTCATTTTTATTATATTCTATTGCTAACACATCTACAACAGAACAGTAAGAAAACAGTTATTTATGGCTGGACCAGTGTGTGGAATAATGAGAATGAGATGAGTCAGATTCCTTTTTGAGGCTGGCTCCATTTATTAAAGAATTAAAGCCAAATAAGGGATGCAACACAACATTATAAATACAATTGTAAATACGATTTACAGTTTTAGAGACAATACTATATTGACTACTGATAACTGTTCAGAAGACTGTAGTTGACCACTGATTAATTACTTATAATCACACCAAATATTGACTGGACACAGATGGACAGACTTGAACACAGCATCAGCAGTCGCTGTCCTGCGGGAAGCCTCGCACCGACTTGGGACATCAGGTCATCGAACAAGGCCTGGCTCAGTCGGAAATCCCCCTTAAACCGGCCGTCATCCAGGCGCAGCTCCTGGAGGAGTTTGTGAAACTCATGGAGCTGGGTCCGCCTCTGAAGCATCCGTTTGACCCCCGCACAGCGCTGAACGGGTTCACGTCGTTTTTCAGTCCTCCTAAGTTAATAGAGCATCGCTTCTCTCTCGACAAAATCCATCTGAACCATTCTTCAACAAGACCGGAAGATAACACCTCCGTCTGGCAGAAGCCCCTCCCATGACGCGAATTCGCGTCTGAATTTCACGCGCGAATGAAGCGAATTTTACGCGCGAATGAAGCGAGTAAACTCAAATGTGCAAGCGTCCAACTACGCGCGACTAGCACTATTTATTCGCGCAATTCGCGTTTGGTGTGAACGCAGCATTACACTGGCTTCCTATTCATGTTAGAGCTGATTTCAAAGTTCTCTTGTTAACCTATAAAATCCTTTGTGGACGCGCGCCCTCTGACCTATCTGACCTTATCACCTGGTATACTCCAGCTCGTACCCTTCGCTCTCAGGACGCTGGCCTCCTTCAACTTCCTCTAATAAAGAAGAAGTCTGCTGGCTACAGAGCCTTTTCTTATAGAGCCCCATATTTGTGGAATGGGCTCCCGGTGGAAGTGCGGCGATCTGACTCTGTTGAGATTTTCAAAAGCAAACTCAAAACATACTTATTTCACCAAACGTATGGAGACTGATGATCATAGGGTTAGGTTTACACTGGCTGTAGCTGTAGGTACACACTCAACCGCTGATAGTATTATTACATCTGCTTATTTTCAGTAGCATTTAGCACTTTTGTTTTTTTCCTTTCTACCTCCTCCTAGGGTGGACACAAACCTCAGATCTGCTGGGTGATGTGTACTGCCCCCCTCCCCCCCTGACTCTGCTCCAGTGTGAGGACCCACAGCTCATCTTTCATCTACCTTGATGTTGGCTGAGGTCCCATCCACCTTACACACACACACACACACACACACACACACACACACACACACACACACACACACACACACACACACACACACACACACACACACACACACAGAGTGGACACTGGACGCTGTCAACATAAATGTTTTTTGTGAATATGTTTTATATTTATATGTATTTTTTCAACTGTCCTGGACACATTCTTGCACGGCCTGTCTGTCCTGGGAGTGGATCCCTCCTTCTGTGGTTCTCCCTGAGGTTTCTCTTTTTTCCCGGCTGGGTTTTTTGGAGTTTTTCCTCACCCTGATGGAGGGTCTAAGGACAGGGGATGTTGTCTAGTGCAGTCTGTTAAGCCCTTTGAGGCGGCTGTTGTTGTGATATTGGGCTATACAAAAATAAATGTCTTGTCTTGTCTAGGCCTTTTCTTTCTTATTCCAGAGTTAAACTTTTAAGAAAAAGAATTTAACATCACTAAGTCTGGTGCCAAGACGTCTGGTAACATTTGTTTTTACATGAGAATGGACAATAGAATAGACAATAATACATTGTTGTTGCTGTTGACAATGCATTGTTCAATAGCTCTAAAGGTGAGAGCCAACAACACCTCGTCCTGCTGTCCTGCCATTTGTGCAAAATGTAGGCAAATGTTAGGACTTTTTGTGTTATTGTTTTTACTGTTGTTATTATGAAAGGACCTGCCTGGTTTAAAGTGAGGATGAGTTATGTGTTGTTAACTGTGGGCTTTAACCGAGTGGGCTGTGTGAGATGGGCAGATGGACACTCGGACAAGGCAGGTGGGGCGCTAGACGGACAGACTGCAGGGAGGGCCCACAATGCTTCAACACTATGGGATGTGATGCCACCTTTTTTGTTCATACCCCTATTGCACTCAGTAATTCGACCAACTCCAAGCATTTAAACACACAAAAGCTCTCAGTGTGGGAGCGGAGAAGAAGCGCCATCTGTTGTTGACTTGAGATTTCCCAGCTGAACCACAAAAGTTCTCAAGGGACTGAGCCAAACTTATTTTTAATTGTGATTACATTTCTTTGCTTTGCCATACCAGGGTTAATGTTCCCGCTCCCAGTGGGGCTATTTGAGTTTAACCTACTTGCATTTGTTAAAATAAGCATGAATGTGTGAAAACTTCAGTACCAGTAGCACATGATCTGATCCACTCCTCTTCGAATGCTTATCCTTTGTGGGACTGGTAAAGACTGGAGCCAGCTGCTTTGGGTGTGAGGCAGGGTACACCATGGACAGTTGCCATTTATTCTGACAACCATTCCATCTTACATTTATTTAATGTTGAGAATAACCAGTTTACCTACACATGGATGTCTTTGGACAGTCGGAGAAAGTTGGAGTTCCCAGGAAGAAACCACAACAGGACAGAGAGGATATGCAGACTCCATACTAAAAGCCCAGACTTGAGCCCATGATCTTCTTGCCGTAAGCCATTAGTGCTAACCACTTTAACCGGTAGGTTGGCGGTTCGATTCCCGCTCTCCCCAGTTCATACTGTTGTTGTGTCCTTGGCCAAGACACTTAACCCACCTTGCCTCCAGTGCCACTACACTGGTGCATGAATGTTTATGGCTGAGGAGTTGTTTGGTGGTGGTCAGAGTTAGTGTCTTGTTATGGCAGCCCCCCTCTCTTTCTGTCCCAGGTGTGTGTGTGTGTGTGTGTGTGTGTGTGTGTGTGTGTGTGTGTGTGTGTGTGTGTGTGAAAGGGGTCAAAGGAAGCATCATGTAAAGTGCTTTTGTACAGTGAGTTACAAAAAAGCACTATATAAATACACACCATTTACCATTTTGCTATCCATATACCCTTCACCTCTATTTTCTAGATGGCACTAGCAATGTTCATAAAATTTAATAAAACTGAACGATAGAATTCAAATATAGCTCTTGTTTTTGGTCCTGGGTTTTACAAACCATCCGAAGTTGAAAGCAACAAGAATAAATGG
Source organism: Neodontobutis hainanensis (assembly GCA_024349245.1). Lineage (NCBI taxonomy): Eukaryota > Metazoa > Chordata > Actinopteri > Gobiiformes > Odontobutidae > Neodontobutis > Neodontobutis hainanensis. Next base: position 128,127 of record JALDNG010000137.1, read on the forward strand.
TCAGACGCATTGAAAAACAACATTGTAAAACACATTTTTTGGGTATAAGTCATTCACATCCATTTGTGCAAGATATAACGTCATCTTTGAAATTATACAATATACTGTATACAAAAAATACTGACGGACAAAACTACTTTCGGCGCTATTATCTTACTGTTCTTTCAACTTAATTGTATTTCTTTCAAAAAATTCTCTTCAAAAAAAAGTCTCTGAGTGCCTTGGTGATTCAACAGTTAGAACGCATACCACATACTGGAGCAACTTGGGTTTGATTCCGGCTTGTGTCTGTTTCCTCAGTGTCAATCCCCTTTCTTACCCTTTTTCTGTCTTTCTGCACTATCTCTCTGAAATAAAGCCTTAAAAAGTAAATTAATTAATAAAAAAATCTTAATTTTTAGAATGTCACTGAAATTAAAATGCAACATAGATGTGTTTGAGAAGGAATGAAACATTATTTGACATCAGAGATTCTTAGTTTCACTTGCATTTTGAAGAAGCCTTGGTTGTTACTTACGTATTGTAGGATATTTGCTCTTTGTCTTAATGAGGCTAGTTTTAATGTTGGCAGGACTCAACTGTATTTTATTATATATAGCCCTCAAGATCATGTTACTTTGCAAAATATACATTATCATATAGTCCTGTCTATAATAGTGATGGTCATTTTCCTGTTTTGCATTCTAATCTCATCAGGTAGATCGCAGTTTAACAGTCTTTAATGAGGAAGCACAGACCCTAAAACAATCCGTGTATGGCTCTTCCATATGAAGTAATTTAACATTTTGTACAAGCCATGCAAAATACAGTTGTATCCACTTTTGTTGTAGCTTACAGCCTTTAGCTGATGTTGCCTGAATGCTCTTGATCGCACCATTAAGAATTTAGCATCTTTGCAAATGTTCTCTATGCAGATGTTTGTTAATTTGCAAAAATCTTATTACAAACCTTTGAAAGAACAAAATAAAGAAAAAGCCGGAAAGTGCATGATCAAATAACATGTGAAATATGCTCACAAGATTATTTTTAATTGTACAACCTTTCAGAAAATGAAATAGCTGTAACTAATACTGAACAGTGTGCTTCAAGTGTGATACAAAACCTGTTGGTCATGAGAGACTCACAATGTACGCAATAAAAGAAAATTTACTTACCTTAACTCTTTATGGCACAGTTTGTACCAATTTATACTATTGGTGTGCAAAAACTAGAATCTCACTCCCAAAAAAAGGCAGTCTTCTGAAGGTCTGCACCAGAACGGTTTGCTATGATCAAAAAATAGCTTTTTCTTAAATTCACAATGGCTGCATGCAGCTGTGTGAATGCTGCACAAAACGAGGAAAAAGAAGACTCTACTTTTCAAAGGAATCCAATGTCGGGCACAAAGTAAAGCATTTCTTTGTGACCTTCAACTGAAGTTGCAAACATGTCTGCCAAACTCCAGGGCTCTTGAATAGCACATTTGAGAGTGAAAATCCTTCTGAAGCACACTATCCAAGTGCCAGTCTCATTCTAAGACTCTTCAGGCAATAAATTAGAGAGAAGGCACTGAACGGAGGCTCTGGGGCATCGGACCGGTCAACAGAAAGTTAAATGCAAAGGCTCACACCAATCGATACAAAGCACTTCCTCCAAAGTCTGATAAACAACGTGAAGTAGCTCCTCTTAATGCTCTGTGATCTCAGCAGAGAACTTTTTGGTCCAAGCAGGCGATTTATTCAGTCCAGAACAATACATGAAGCTCCTGCTCCCAGTGCACTCGACAACAACACATTCATTATGCACATAAAAGTGTTTCTGTTCTCATCAAACGGCATATATAAATTGCATTGAGGTATTTTTTGTTTGTGCTTTAATGTATTTGAAATTCAGCTGATAACTAAAAGAGCAGCTGTGCACCTGTGTTCATGCATTCGCAATGGTGTTTTCGACTCATCTGCTAACAATGCAACTTCTACTCTTTTAGTAATCAGCAAATATACGGTCGCTCACAGGCTTAATTTCGATATTTTATTGTTGTTTGTATAAGAGAACACTCATGTATGTTTAAGGTTCTAAGTTGCAGTTAAAGTTTTTAGCCTGTTTACAATTCATACAAGAGAGACCAAATTAGACCAACACCTGTGTTTGCTTTGCTTTATATTAACTTTCAGTTTAATTCCAATTCAAAACACTGCTCCTTACTTTTTAGGCCCTTAATCCCAAGGCCCCATCACGTCAGTGTGCACTCATACTGTCATTCTGCATAGTGGGTAAAACATTTTAAAGATTAAAATGCCACTACCCGATTTAATTTTTCAGTCTCCACCTCACTTGCAAAAGCCAACAAGGGAACCTAAAAACTGGACCAATTTTCTCCTCCACAAAATACTAACACATGACAATACAATACCAAACTGAAGTTTAGACCTTCCCGTAAACATTTAGACATTAGATATGTCACGTTAAGACAAATGCTGCTACTCAGCCCCTGCTTTACACTTAAACTGATGTGTGTGTGTCTCCCTGCTTGTATCAGCACAGACAATAGTGTGGGTTGGCAACCTTAGGGGCTCGAGTCTTTGTTGGCACACAGTGGTATAACCAGTGGCTTGTGGGGCAATAGCAGTACCATTTCAAAATCACATGTGTCACAAGACATTGGTGGTCGCTACTCTTGTGTGTCCTCAATCAAGATTTCACTCAGTGGGCTGTGCTCTGTGACATCGTCATCTGCACAGAGTCACAAAGATTCAGTTCACCTGTGCGTCTCCCGCCTGAGCCTCATGCTGCATAGGCTGATAAAGAAAGTGAGCACATGCCTATGTGAACACCTGCCAACCCTGAAAAAACACATTGTCATGTAGAACACACAACACAAACAGCACTAGTTAGAAAGATTTTCAACCAGCTCCATTACAGTCTTTGTAAAAATGTTATTGAGATTTCCCCAGCGGCAGCATGTAATGTGTTTTGATCAAGTTACTGGGCTCATAGCTTATGAATATGAACCTCTTCTTTTGATGCACAGTCTTTTTAGCTACAACATAACAACAATACAGCACGACAATCCAACGCTAAGAAGCGCGTCTGAACAGTTTGATGTTGGCTGAGACAGTTCAGGAGGAAAAAGAACTACACAGGATCTGCTTTATGCCACAGGAGACTTGGAGAAGGATTAACATTTACGTGATAAAGTCATGATGTTGAACAGGAAAAGCTAACGTATACAGATATCAACTGCTGGACCTATAACAGGTTGTGGGGTCTGCCTTTAATCAGAATTACTTGTAGTCATCCCCAAGGGGAAGTTCTTTTTGTTACAAACATGCAACCGACCAGTGCAAGACAATAAAAGTTAATTTTATTATTATAAACTATGATCGCCCTAACAATCTATATACATATTCTTTTTACATGATACATATTCACATACTACATATTCACATGATGTACAGTTTACAAGTTTACAAGTGGACTTAATATTGTACAGCAGGCAGAAAGTTGCACAGTGACTCTAAAGAGGATTTACAGTATAGAGTTCAGAAGTTTGATGGCGACTGGCAGGAATGATTTCCTGTGTCTCTCGGTGGAGCAGCGTGGCAGTAACAGTGATGGCACTGGCCACCATAGACTCCTGAGAAAATCCTGAGCATTCTCAATCCTGCAAATGTCAAAGGACCTCAGCTGCCTCAGAAAGTAGAGACGTCTCTGACAGTTTATTGTCCAAATACACACCCAATTATTTGTACTCCTCCACCACGTCCACACTAACCCCCTGGATAGAGATGGGTATCACAGTGCCTTTGATCCTCCTCACCAGTTCCTTCATCAAGTTTCATCAAGTTGAGCTGAAGGTGGCTCTTCTCTCTCCAGTTGAGAAAGTTATCCACAACAGTCCTGTACTCCTTCTCGTCAACACCGCTGATGCATCCAACCACTGCAGAGTCGTCAGAGAACTTCTGAAGGTGGCAGGACTCAGTGCAGTAGTTGAAGTCTGTGGTGTAAAGGGCGAAGTTCAAAGGAGAGAGAACAGTCCCCTGTCGCGCCCCGGTGTTGCTAATGACAGTGTCAGACGCACAGCTCTGCAGCCAAAGGTCAAAGGTTGGTGACAAAATTAAACGCAATACTATATAAAAATAAAGGAAAAGTGAGAACGCTAGTTGGAGCGTTTGTAACAAGGGTTGACGCATTTACCTCATCTGACAAACTCTTTGTTACAGTTTTTTACGATTGTTTACACACTAAAATTTAAATTTCCACACAATTAGCAAAATTTTACTCCAATGAGCAAAACACCTCCACCTTTTTGCAAAACATTACACAGTGATTTGTAAAACTCTACACACATTTTAACACCTTAGACACGGATAAGGATTGTGAGGTTACTTCCTTGTAATTACAAAGCACCGGATTGCCAATATCCACACTAATGAACGAACTGGGTAAACACATCTACCAGGTGTGGAAGCACACATGTGCTAATTTGAAAATGGAGCACTCAGGTTTGCTATAAAAGGCAGCAGGGGAGTTCACCTGTCTTCAACAAAAATGGAAGGAGTTAGAAGAAGAAGAAGAAGAAGAAGAAGAAGAAGAAGAAGAAGAAGAAGAAGAAGAAGAAGAAGAGTGAGAATGAGAGGGGGAGAGGGACAGCAGAGGTAGAGGAAGAGGAGAAGGAGGTAGAGGAAGACACCTAGGTAGAGGAAGAGGTAGAGAAGGACTTGAAGAGGTGATAGAACCTGAACAAAGAAGACGAGGACCAAATTTGACTCGAGAAATCCGTGCAACACTTATTGACCATGTTATCAACCACGGACTGACACTGATGGAAGCTGGACAAAGAGTTCAACCAAATCTCAGCAGAAATACTGTTGCGTCAGTAATTCGGACATTTCATCGAGAAAACAGGTAAGCTAACCACACAGTATACATTGAAACTGAAGTTTGTATAATCAAAATTGAAGAAAAAAGGTTTGAGTAAAAGCATCTGGACTTAGTTTTCAAGGTGAAGACGTTTTGTCTCTAATCCAAGAGACTTTGTCAATTCTGAGTTCAACTGGTAAGAGAGCTGAGCTTATATCTCTAAAGGGAGGAGTTTCCCCTGAAACCAAACCTGATGGGCCAGGTTGTTCTGTTGTTTGTCATGAAGGGAGGTGTGACTCCATATGTGAGAGTCCTTAAGGCTCAGCAGAGTCGTTAGTGACACTGCTCCATTCAGGGCAGTTTCGTTAGTGTCATAGTTCTAATCAGGTGTTATGTTGGTTGTTCTAAGGTGGGGCTCTTTTGTTTTAGGTTTAAGAACGCTGTTGTAAATACTTGGCAACATGAATCTGAGGCCACCTCCTCTGCTCAATGAAGGTTTTTCCATTTTCACAAAAATTCACCCCTCTCTCAAACCATCAGGCCTCTCTGGCCAAAATTCGGACATTGCTGTCCTCAAAGGAGGAAGATGCCATAAACAACCGCCTGGCGTTCTTAGACTGTGCAGTGGTTATCTGTGAGGACAGGACTCTCCAAGTAGAAGTTTACAGGAAGCCTACACACACGGATCAATATTTGCTGTTTGATTCTCATCACCCACTGCAGCACAAGCTGGGAGTCATCAGGACCCTTCAGCACAGAGCACAAGAGGTGCCCACAACCTCAGAAGGTAAACAGAAAGAAGAACAACACAGCCGTAAAGCCCTGTGGATACTCAAATGGACTTTCAACAAAACCAAGAGGACACAGAAACCAAACAGACAGGAACCAGGGACAAAAGGGAAGGGTGTAGTTATCCCTTATGTGTCTGGTTTATCTGAAAAACTTAAAAGGATTTTCTACAAACACAACATTCCACAACATTCCAGTCCACTTTAAACCAGGTAATACGCTGTGTCAAAAACTGGTCCATCCTAAAGACAAGATACCCTCACACAAACAGAATAATGTAGTTTATGCAGTGAAGACTGTAGTGACAGTTATGTCGGTGAAACTAAACAACAGCTTTACAAGAGGCTGTATCAGCACAGAAGAGCCAATCCTGGAGGACCTGAGTCTGCAGTTCACCTCCACCTCAAAGACAAAGGACATTCCTTTGAGAACAGCAATGTCCGAATTTTGGCCAGAGAGGCCATAGGGTTTGAGAGAGGGGTGAAGGAAGCCATTTTTGTGAAAATGGAAAAGCCTTCGTTGAACAGAGGAGGTGGCCTCAGATTCATGTTGCCCAGTATTTACAACAGTGTTCTTAAAACTAAAACTAAAAAGCCCCACCTTAGAACAACCAACATAACACCTGATTAGAACGATGACAATAACGAAACTGCCCTGAATGGAGCAGTGTCACTAACGACTCTGCTGAGCCTTAAGGACTCTCACATATGGAGTCACACCTCCCTTCATGACAAACAACAGAACAACCTGGTCCATCAGGTTTGGTTTCAGGGGAAACTCCTCCCTTTAGAGATATAAGCTCAGCTCTCTCACCAGTTGAACTCAGAACTGATAAAGTCTCTTGGATTAGAGACAAAACGTCTTCACCTTGAAAACTAAGTCCAGATGCTTTTACTCAAACCTTTTTTCTTCAAGATGCCCTGGATGACTGAGAACCTCAGATATAAACAAAATTGTTTACTGTGACATTTGACAGTAGGCTGCATTTATATATATATATATATATATATATATATATATATATATATATATATATATATATATATATATATATATATATATATATATATATATATATATATATATCATCAATGATGACAATATTTTCAATAACATCCAACGAGTCTCTCTGTCAACATTAGGTCGAATCCATAAGAAAAATCAAATATACATGAAACAACTGTATCGGGTACCATTTGACAGAAATTCAGAGAGAGTGAAATATCTGCGCAATGAATATGTGGAGGTATGCATTGTTCGTCTTACAATGGTGTAGTATCATGCACTGCTCATAATGTTCTGTCACAAAAAAAATACTGTGCTATAGATATTGAATACCATCCTATTTTCTTTAATGTGTTTCAGAGAGTCTTGCAAATGGATGCTGCTGAAATTCAACATGAATTTATATATGTGGATGAGGCTGGATTTAACCTTGCAAAAACAAGAAGAGGGAGACTTTAATTGGGCACAGGGCAATCACCAATGTGCCAGGGCAGCGAGGGGGTAACATCACTCTTTGCGCTGCTATCACACAAAATGGGGTCCTCCACCAACATGCAAATCTGGGACTCTATAATGCAAATCTGATACTTGCATTTCTTGACCGATTGCATGTGATTGTCACAGCATTACACCAAGTGGACCAGATGCGGTACATTGTCGTTTGGGACAATGTCTCATTTCATCGGGCTGCTCTGGTCCAGAACTGGTTCCATGATCACCCAGATTTTGAAGTTTTATACCTTCCCCCATACTCCCCCTTCCTGAATCCTATAGAAGAATTATTTTCAGCGTGGCTGTGGAAGGTATATGACCTGCGGCCTTATGACCGTTTGCCCCTCATTCAGGCCATGGAACAGGCATGTGATCTTATTGAAGCAGCTTCAGTGCAGGGGTGGATTCGTCACACGAGGCAATTTTTCCAACGGTGCCTTGCCAATGAAGGCATAGCCTGTGATATGGATAAAATTTTTTGGCCTGATCCAGCCAGACGGAGAGACGGATAGTTACAGTATTCTTGTTGCTTTTACAGTAGTTTTCTTTAATTTCTATTTACTTTTACTTTACTTTTCTTCAGAGTCAAAGTGTATGTACTGTAATGCATGCAGTAATTTTTATTTGTCTATAGATTTTTATTTGTTTACAGTAATTGATAACATTGTTGGTTGATTACTGTAACTGATTTTGGTAAGAAATACTGTAAGTATTGAAATAAATACTTGAAATATTCAGTCTGCAGCATCAAGTGTTGTGGTACTTGGTAAGGTTATAGTATTATAGTAGGCCTACAGTATTTGTCTACATTCTCTTTATATCTCAAAACAAATCATGAATAATGTTGTGAGTTTCTTACTATTTTTTGTCACCTAAATAATCTCTTACATACAGTAAGAATGTCTGGCCAAAATTCTTTTTTTTTTTTTTTTTTTTTACAAATGTGTTTATTATTTATCACAGCGGTGTGAAACTGGCTGCAATAGTGTATGATCATTGATGACTGTGTTGGTTAAATGAAAACAAATAGCATTTTCACAAATATGTGTATATGTTTTGACAGAAGTGTGTAATTTTGCAATCTAGGAATTTTGCTAAATGATTGTGGTGTTTGTATAATTGTGATTATATTTTGACAAAAAGAACTCTGTTTTCAAAATTGCGTGTAAACAATTGAAAAAAACTGTAACATCCCAGCGGTAAGTCATTCTCCCTTTCTACCTACAGTTAGTCACCCTTACAGATAGGCTACATTTTACAGAGTTGAAGCAACAACATTTGGTAGGTTTTTATGTGACAATCTACCAAACAAGTAGAATGTCTTCATACACAGTAAAAGCAATGCAACTTTTATTTCCACAGTTTCTTGTTTTGTGCAGTTTGTGCATAAACACCAAATTCAGTGCCGTTTGTCAGAGAAGCATCGTGTTCAGACACAGTGTAACGACTAAGGAGCTGCTGAGGGTTGTAGGCTACTCAAAACAGCACAGTTCAAAAGAACACACAAAAAATCTAATTTACACTAGATGTATTCTCTATTTTATTTACATATCTAAAATGCCAAAAAATCAGTTTATCAGTTAATCAATTAATCAGTTTATTTTTAATCATTTTACATTTACCTGCAGTGCGACACATCCCTGTGCCTCTACTTATTGTTGATATGCATCTTAAAATGTTTTATTTTTTAATTCAGGTGAGCAACAGTGTCTTCTGAATCATTTTGTGCTTTGGTGGGGCTTAAAAGTTCACCGCCTTCCAAAGTGGGGAATGGCAGAAAAAGTTTGAAAACCACTGATGATTCTTTTTTCCGGAAGCAAGCATGTGATTGGCCAAAGCTCACTATCCATGAGGGAAAATTCTCACATAATAAAATCCTTGATAATAAAGCCAAAATGAGATCTTAAGGTCTTGTTTTTTCAAATGATTCTTATTACATATTATATTAGGTGATTAAACCAAAAAGTCTGTGTTAAAATAAGTCTAGGAGACACCTTCTGATAAACAATTGTGTTTTACAATAACAGTAAAGTTTAATCACATTTTTGAGTTTAGACATAATATAAAGAAGAATGGTTATGTTTATCTAAAATGAAGCAACTTTATGGAATGCTTTGAATCTCTGATTGGTTGTGTCTAGTGTCTGTTGTTGTGTATAGAGAGGCAGTTTATTTTGTCTGTTGATACTGCCCTCTTAAATCCACTGAGACCAGCCTTAGCCTTTATATATTGTGATCACAAGTAAATACAATGGCTGATGGCTGTCCAGTTGTGGTAAGACTGACTGGAGGGCACATACAAAAAAATAAGATGATAAGAATTCAAGGCAAGGCAAGTTTATTTGTACAATTCATGCATAAAGCAATTCAAAGTGAATTATCAATAAAATAAAATAAAATACAATTAATCATTGAAAACAAAACTAAATGAGAAGAGTGCAGACAATATACTTTCAGTTAGTTTTCAGCCTGGACCTGAACATTGTCAGAGTACAGGCCTGTCTCTTCTCCTCTAGAAGACTGTTCCAGATTTTAGCCGCATGAAACTGAAATGCTCCCTCACCGTGTTTAGTCCTGACCCTAGGCACGAGCAGGAGACCTGTCCCTGAGGTCCTCAGAGTCCCAGATGGTTCATATGGGACTAACATGTCAGAGTTGTACTATACACCAGCAGAGCTGCTTTAAACTCTATCCTCTGAGAGACAGGAAGCCAGTGTAGAGACCTGAGGACAGGACTAATATGGTTGTACTTTCTGGTCCTAGTCAGGACTCGAGCAGCAGCGTTCTGTTTGTACTGCAGCTGTCCTACAGCTCACTTAGAGAGTCCAGTGAGCAGACCATTACAGTAGTCTGACCTGCTGGAGATAAATGCATCGAGAAGTCTCTCTAAGTCTGCTTTAGACACAATACCTTTGATTATGGCAATGTTTTTGAGATGGTTAAAAGCTGTTGATGTTATTGCTTTAATGTGGCTGTTAAAATTCAAGTCTGAGTCCAGTATTACCCCCAGATTTCTAACTTGATTTTTAGGCTTTATCGAAAGTGACTTGAGGTGACTGCAGACGCTTTCCCTTCTGTGTTTTCTGGGTCAAGTTGTAGAAAGTTGTTTTGCAGTGATCTGTTGGAGGCAGTGTCATCTACATTAGGCTCGAGTTGTGGTAGGACACATTGTTACTGCAAATTAACTGTCCCAGAGGAAGCATGTAAAGATTAATAATTCATTACTTTGATTTGGATGTTGATGAACATGCATGAGACACAGCCACATGAATGTAAACATGCCAGATTGTAGCCTTAGGCTAATTTCCATCCATTGTCTCAACATTCTCACACATTCATACACCAGCGCTGTGTCACTGGAAGCAAGGAGGGTTAAGTGTCTTGCCCAAGGCAGTGTTCTGTTGTCACCAGTTTTCAAGTCCAAGTCACTTTTAAATCCTCAGTGTTCAAGAGTTATCTTTAGTTAAACTGCGAGTCACTAAAGAAAGGTTAAAGTTGAGTCCAAATGCACAAAGTGAGTAACAAATCTGAAAACTGTAGAAGCCAAAATGACACACTGATTTTGATTTTAGTTTTGTATAAGGCTTTTTCATTAAACACATTTAATGGAATTTTGATTGTGTTTTGATCAATTAAAGCTGAATTTTCTTATGTATTTATTTGGGCTGTCACGGTGGATCAGGACTCTGCACAGTTGGCCGCGGCCTCCGTACCCGGCTCCCCCGCCCCTACTGATTCGCAGAGAGAAAACAGGTGTGCGGGAGCGCCGGCGGAGCAAGCCCAGCTGATCCGAGTGGATAATCAAGAGAGAATAAGAAGCACTGCAGCCTGCTCCTCGACGCCAGATCGTGACACTTACTATCGTTAGTAATACGTCTCGCGTTCGATGTATATATCTATGTATATACTTACCTGTTTTTTCTGTCCACCTCAGATTCTTCCTGTCCTGCCGCCAGTCCGGTTCCCGCTCCACCTCGGTCATCCCAGAACCCAGCTAGTCCTTCAGTCAGTCCCGCTCCAGCTCAACCCGGTCCTGATCCTGCTACACCTCGCTAACCCCGAAGAACCCGCAATTCATAAGTTGCCTTGTTCAATAAATCTGTTTTTTTGTGAACTTTACGTGGGTGTCTGCGTTTAGGTTATCTCCCGGAACATAACATGGGCTCAACTTCTGGGTCACATTTAGGGGTCGGGAGTTAAATGAGAGCAGCTTGTCCTACTGTGACCACATGCAACAAGCAGAAGTTTTGTGGTGTTGTTGGTGAGCATGACTTGCAAGTCCTTTGTGCTCAAGTCTGAGTCTAAGTCCTATTCATCAGTTCTCAAGTCCGAGTTGAGTCACTAGTCCTTGTGTCCAAGTTTGAGTCGGAGCCTAAAAAAAACAAGTCCAAGTCGAGTCATTGAGGCTTCCCCTGATGTCATTAGTCACAAAAATTAGCCTGATGACTTAACTTGAGTGCGAGTCCTGGACCTGAGTACTTAATCTCTAACCCAAGGACACAACTGTATGAACTGGGGGAGAGCTGGAATCAAATCGCCAACATTCCGGTTATAGAACAACCGCTCTACAACTGAGCCACTGCACCCCTCATTTAGAGATTGAACAAAAGGGGTCCGAGGATGGACCCCTCAGACCCAAGGTCATTGGGTCTGAGACGCAGTTTTCAATTAGTACCAAGTTCCAAGTTCTTCTGGTCTTCAAGATAGGACCAAAATCATTTGAGGGCAGCACCACAGATGCCCACCCGGTCCTCTAACCTCTGTACCAAGATCATGTGTCACGTGACTAAGACTGAGACTCTCCCTGCATCATACGAATACCATCTGTCGCCTTGATTAGAGCCTTCTCAGTCTGTGACAGGGCCTAAAACATGACTAAAAAGCATAAAAACACATTGTTTCACATAGTTTTATTAGTGGAACTAGCTGTAAAATAGTATTTTATGTACTTTATTTTGCTGCACCCGTGACCTTACAGCTCATGTCAAACAATATATTATTTTTCTTAACAAAACACAGTTAATTAAGCTTTGTATCTCTGCAAAACTGTGTTGTTGTATTGTCCCAAGGTGACAGTCCCTTTGAATTTGAAGCTACATTGTAAATTACTCCCCATAGTCTTTGAGTCTTCTACATATCCAATTAAAAACAACAACAAAAGTGGTCATTGACACATCCAGGAAGAACTTAACAATTGCCACGTTACGATGAGTTGCCTTATGAAGGTTTGGCGCCATTCCATATGACCTCCTTTGCCTGATTTGTTTGCTATGTTTTGTCTTGGCATTAAATAAAGTTAAGACAAAATCCAAAAGAAAGCACACTTATCCAACAAGTTCTTCACACAAAGCCCCCAAAAAGTTATTTTGCCTCAGGTTTTGGAAAAATCCTCTTATGTCACACAAAAAACATTTTAATCTCTGTTAATAAAAAAATCTTCTAAATGTATTTTTTTTTTGACATCTTTCAAATGTCTCATCTCAAAAGTTGGTTTAAAATTGAGGATTTTAGCTTGTCTTGCAGCCATAGGACCCTGGGAACTTCAGCCATGAACTCTTCCGTAACCCAGAGAATTCTTGACAAAAATGCATGGCCATCTGCCCCACGGCTAAAACTTGGTTGAGATCAAAGATGAGTCATGCAACAACTCCACAATTTAAAGCATTGCAGCAAATGGTCGAAAAATACTCAAGGCAATGGAATGGCCAAGTCAAAGTCCAAACCTGCACCCTACAGAAATACCATGAAGATCTGGTCATAAGTGAACACAAGAAAACCTCAATAAATTCAAAGCAATGTTCTAAAGACTGTGCCACAGAGCATATCATATCATTGTTCACCTGAAAATTCCTTCACCCCATACTATAATTTTCTTTTTTTTATCGTATTACATTCAAAGGGAACTATTTCACCTGACTGTGTTTCATATAACAGCAGTGATTCACACTGATCCCTCTTTTAAGGCAGCCTCACAGACATTCCATTGATTTATCTCTGTGTGATTTTACAGCCAGTTTTTTGGATTCATAGCAGGAATTTTCTTCCTCTAAGGCAATGTTGCCAAGGCAACCGCCCTCAGGATACAATGAGTGGTTTTTACTTGCACTCCACTGTGAGTATTAGTATAAAACAGTCATAGAAAATCAAACTACCTGACATTTCTAGGAAGATAATACATAGAAAACTACATAATAATCCATGGATGTATAAAGAGACCCGCATATGATAAAACCACCTATGTCTTTGTCATTTCCCAAAGTGGCCACATGAAGAAGAAAATCCCACATGGGAATTATGCAACTCTGGAAAATGAAATTCCTGAATAACTAACATCTATAACACTCAGTCTCATCTAAAACTTACAGTGTTATGACTTGATATTATACTGTTGCCTATTTTTGTTTCAGAGACATTTATTTATTACATCACTACTCTGTTCCTTCTTCAAGCCCATTGGTCAGAACAGATCATGTGCAATGTGGACTGTTAGCCACATAATATGGAAATTAACCTGGAAGTCAAAAGTTTTCAATTAACTTACACTCAAAACGGCAGCCATAACTAACTCCAGGATATACAGTTGTGTTTATAAGTTTACATACCCTGGCAGAATTTGGCATTGTTTGGTTTTGTTTTGACTAGAAGAATTCAAAATTCATACTACGGCATAAACTTTGCAGAGATATAACAGAACTCTGGAGAAAATGTTCTTGAGCGTTCACAGAGCAGCCATTTTTCTGCTGTAGCCAATTATAGGTCAACTTGGCTTTGTGCTTTGGATTGTTGTCATGTTGGAACATTCAAGTACGTCCCATGCGCAGCTTCTAGGCTGATGAGTGCAAATATTCCTGCAGTATTTTCTGATAACATGCTACATTCATCTTTTCCTGTGCCTTTGTAGCTCACACATCCCCAAAACATCAGTGATCCACCTCCATGTTTCACAGTAGGAATGGTGTACCTTTCATCATAGGCCTTGTTGACTCCAAATGTGACGTTTACGGTTGAGGCCAAAAAGTAAAATTTTGGTCTCATCACTCCAAATGACTTTGTTCCAGAAGTTTTGAGGCTTGTTTCTGTGCTGTTTTGTGTATTGTAACCGGGATGCTTTCTTCTGGCTTTTGTGTAATCGTTCATATTCTTTCAAAGAATTGACCAAACAATCACCAATTTTGCCAGGGTATGTAAACTTATGAGCACAACTGTAAGTGGTAAAAAAAAAATTTATCCATTAACCATTGGAAGTGTGTATGTTCCACTTTTTCAAAGGTAACTCATTTTTTATTGATTTTTATTAACATTGTAACATTTTATAGCTTATAGTTACATTGTTATTATTTTTTTATTTAACCTTTATTTAAATAACCAGGAAAGTCCCACTGAGATTACAAGTCCTGGCCCCATGTGTGTTTGGGGGGGACTGTTGTACATGTCTTTGGTGGAAGGGGAAACCAGAGTACCTGGAGGAAACCTATGCAGACACAGGGAGAACATGCAAACTCCACACAGAAAGGCCCTGTCCTGGATGGGATGTTAATTGCAAGGTGCACAGCAACAATGTTAAACCAATAGGTACTTATCAACAGTTGTTGTTGTTCAGCTCCTAGAACCAAGGTCATAGACCAAATCACTAAAAAAGAGTTGTATGGCTCCAGACTTTTGTTGCCTTGTTGTTTAGTGCAGAAGGACAGCTAGATATTTTATAATAGAAAAAACTACTAGCTTGATAGCAGGTCAATCCTTGAGCACAGTTTAAATATAACATTTTTTTTCATTAAGTAAGGCTCATGTCTAACGTAAGTGTCCAAGCTAGCGCAATATGGCCTTTTTCTACCTCCTCCTCAGCTGCAGTTTTCTTCCCTCCATCTGATCATCATCATCATCATCATCATCATCATCATCATCATCATCATCATCATCATCATCATCATCATCATCATCACGTGACTGCAAGGAAGCATGGTGTGCTGCTTTTGTTTTTACAATTGTTAGAAAGTGAAAGATATAGGCTTTTCCAACAGCAGACTTAAAATAGCCATGGAAATACCCAGAGAGACCCTAACCCTAACTGAATTGACTTAAAAACAGCCACATATCAACCAAACACAGGAGCAGCATTTTCCTGTAGCACCATGTAATGACTCTGCAAACATCATAATTGTTCTTTTGTGCTGAACAAAAGAACAACTCAGGATTTCCAAGTTTCCCTCCTGTGTCTTCTCTGGAAGCCCCCCTCCTCTCAACTTAAGTCTATTGAATGAAATGTGCACTTGTTTTGAATGACGTGATTTCATATTGAATCCTGTACAATGTTGTATGATTGTCTCAGACCCTGCATATTTATGTTCAGGAAAAGTACAGCAAATAGCTTAAGAGCAGCATTGAACTGTTCTAAAAGCATGCAGGAGGATCTTGTTATTATCCTCACAAACTGATGTTCACAGTAGGCTTGTACATACACAAGGACATTAGCACATATGGTTTGCCATTAGTCTATGCACACTAATTTAAAATCTCAGGATGCAAATTGCAGAAAACATTGGGCTTACTTACAGTAGGCAATAGTTTTGGTATACTATCTTCCTCATCTATGCGCTGTAAACTTGTCTGCTGTAATGATAAATACATAATAATAAATAAACTGGGAAGCAATATTGGCAGATCCTACATATTGGCTTCACATTTCCACTGAAGCAGGAAGTGGTTGACCATTGGTTGTAAATGTCAGGTGTGTTGTTTTATCCACAACATGTTACTGGTGTTTTAAGTAGTTAACATAATCCACAACAATGGTTATGAAGTTGTAGATTATAAAATGTGTATTAACAACTCCATTTAAAACCAAAATATTGTAAACACAGTCACACCAGTCTCACACATGATTCATCTTTTTCTGTAGAGCACAAAAAATAAATCATAAACTTTATGACTGATGTGCCAAAACCTAAAGTTCCACTACCTTAGTTTAATTTTTTCACATCCCGGGCTCAGCCACTCCCAACAGCAGACTAGGGACCTTTCTTCTTTTCTTTTGTAAAAAAAAAAAATAATTACCACCGCAAAATATAAAGACATTACTCTTTTTTTAAAAAAATGTAATTACAGTACAGTACATTTTATTTGTATAGCACCTTTTACAGATATAAATCACAATTTGCTTTACAAAGTGCAACAATTCTAATAAAAGAACAATAAAACTACGATATATTAAAATTTAAACAACACTTTAAATAAAAGTGTCTTCAGCTGCTTTTTAAAAGAATCAACAGAAACGTCCAGTCGCAGTGACAGGGGCAGGGCGTTCCAGAGTCAGGGTGTGACTGCTTGGAAGGACCAGTCTCCCCGAGTTTTAAAACGGGTTTTGGAGACCATTAGAAGGTTTTGACCGAAGAGGAAGGAGGAGGAGTGAGGGGTCAGCAGGTCAGTGATGTACTGGTGGGCCTGTCCCTGTAGAGCTCTAAAAGTCTTGACTAAAATTTTAAAATCAATTCTGAATTTGACTGGAAGCCAATGAAGTGAGGATAAAACCAGAGAAATGTAAGCCCTTCTGTTGATTCCAGTTAAAAGCCTGGCTGCAGCCTTTTGCACCATTTGTAGCCGACTCAGAGACGACTTGTTCAAACAAGCAAAAAGATATTTACAATAATAGAGATGAGAAGAAATAAAAGCATAAATAATCATCTCCAAGTCAGCTTTAGACAATAACACTCTTAGTTTTAAAATGTTTCTCAAATGATAAAAAACAACTTTTTGACCAACTGTCTAGAAGGACTTTCCAGAGACATAGATTGGTCAAACAGAACACAAAGGTTTCTGAGGCTCGACTGGACAGAAGAACCCAGGGAACCAAGGTGTTGTTTGATTTGAGGTATTTTTAGGTCTGCTGCAAAGATTAAAGTTTCAGTCTTGTTTGTATTCAGCTGTAGGTAGTTATTGCATAACCAGTTCTTTATGCAAGACAAGCAGTCCAACAAATCAGTTTATAAACCTCAGAGTCTTTAAAAGAACAGTACAACTGAATGTCATCAGCATAAAAGTGATAAGACACATTTTTAAAACCGTGAATTATTTGACTAAGAGGGCATATAACATGTACAATAAAAAATGAAAGAGGACCTAGAAATGAGCACTGAAGAACTCCATATGACAGAGGGGTCATTTCAGACAGAATATTGTTAATAAAGACACAAAATGATCTGTCACTAAGGTAAGAGGAAAACTACTTTAGAACTGTTTAAAGAAAGTGGAACCAGAGAAACCCATTTCATATTGCAGACGCTTTATCAATACACTATAGTCCAGGGTATCGAAAGCAGACGATAAATCCAGTAAGATCAAGACAGAGTACTGCCCAGAGTCAGCCGCCATCATAATGTCACTTGATATCTTCAGCAGCGCAGTCTCAGTTGAATGACATTTTCGGAAGCCTGACTTAAATTTACCAATAATTTTTTTTCAAGAAAGTCAGTTTTTTCGCCATCACTCTTTCCAGGATTTTAGATAAAAAAGGCAATTTAGAGATCGGCCTGAGACCGGCCATTTTGTAAATGCTTTGTCTAGTCGTGGTCTTGAATCTTCTTGTGTGTTCACATTTGTAGTCCGCTTCATAAGTTTGTATCAAAACAGAATCTGAAAAACAATCCATTTAGTTTGGTTCGTCAGCAAAACGTTCAAGTCTGCTGAGGGTTCACAGCTGTAATCTAGTTTCTTGCTGTTAGCCCAAATGCTAATAAGGTATGTTATTATTGCATTTTTGCTTTTCAGTGCTTCAGATTTGACCTTTCATTTTATTAAGTCAGAGAATAATATTTTGGTTTGTTTTCTTTCACGCCCTTGGAGAAACTAAGCGTTACTTGATGTTTTCCCAACCAATTTATGAGGCTCTTCTTGTTTGAGCTTGTCTATGGTCCGTGTTAGGGTCATGCTTGAATTGAACCATACCAGAGATCAATTGGAAGCACTCCGAGACTTCTGTTTTGAAGTGGTCTTGACAGCATGTTCGGTGTGTACTGAGGTTCGTCTGGAGCATTCAGACCCAAGTAAACCGCGCTAACAGAGCAACCGCACCAGAGTTTGAACCACACCAAAAAGGCAAGTGTAAACACATCTTTAGAATCCCTCGTCTTGTCTTGGTACCAAACTCAGTTTTACTCTGTTTCAACGTCAGTATAAACCAAAACCACAAAATAGCATTTGTCTGTTTTTGGGATAATATGAAAATCATTGATATTCAAATAATTAAGGCCTACCCACTACCCACAGAGCTACTGCTCAGTGGGTAGAGCAGTCGTCCTTCAACCGGAAGGTAGACGGTTCGATTCCCGCTCTCACCACAGTTATACTACTGTCGTTGTGTCCTTGGGCAAGACCCTTAACCCACCTTGCCTCCAGTGGCTGTAACACTGGTAATTACTATAGAACAATGTAAGTCGCTTTGGAAAAAAGCGTCTGATAAATGAATAAATGTAAATGTAAAACTCTTGTTTTAACTCCTTCACAAACACTAACCTCTATAAGTTTTGACTCAGTTTTGACTGGAGTTGAACTGTTTAGACTTTTTAACTGTTGACGTACCTACAGTGTATTGTGAACTGCTTTTGGTCTTGATTCGGTCTTAATTCGCTATGATCTTTGTCATGACCAGATTTTGATAGCTAAGTCTTGGTCTTGTCTTGGTTTCGTTCAATAAGGTCTTGAATACAACAGTATTGAAAAGTAAAAATATTTAGCCCAAGTATCTGAGCTCTTTTTCGGACTTTTTCTGGCAGGCATTCATGTGCAGTTTTAAACTAACTAAAATATTTCAAGGACCACGTGAATGGAGCATTTTAACATCAGCTAAAAACCTTCAAAAAGGCAACATAATAAAATAAACCAACACATGCAGTTTTCAAAAGTCCTGAAGTTGTTTAGAACCGTCTTTAAAGACCATTTTGGCACACACACTCTATTGCAGATGGGCAGGTACCTCAAGCAACAGCTCAGAGTTACTCTACATATGAAACGGCGTATTGTAGCGGGGAAACATGTACGGCATGATGAAATGGTTTTTATAGCCTGCAGCATGTCTCTCGACTTCTGAACAACTTACAAAGACGTACAGTAAACAGAGCCCCTCTTGAAACGGCTTTGCTGAATAAATAATACATTACAAATCAGTATTCATAAGTAATGAAGTGCTAAAGTTTTCCAACAAATCTTTTGAAGAGCTGTCGTTTTATTTCTCCTTCAAATGTTGAAGTAAGTGATTCCTGCATTTTCATGTCTTCATTGCTGGTTGTCGAGCGGATAAGGCTGAGCCCAGAGGACTTATGTTATTGTCGAGTAAATTAAATGGGATGCTGTCCCAAGAGCAAGTCCTAAAAAGATAAAACAATAAAGAGATAGTAAAACAACTTATCGATTTTGGACTTTGGTCTAAATAATCAATACAGAGGCAGTGAAGCTGAAAAACATTTGTGGACTGTAATTAATGGCCAACTGATTTTTTTCGGTGGAGAATACTTCTTTAGTTGTCTGTTTATGTCATAAATGTAGAATTTGGCACCGATTCTGTAAGTTATCTGTTAAAATCTCATTTTTTTATTTTTTTCATTTTTGCTAAGCAATGATTTAAGACTTCATGTCTAAAACTGTTTAGGTCTAAAACTAGACAGTGTTTGCATTGTATAACTGTTCCCAGGTATTTCCTTCAGTGTAAAATACACTGGTCTTGTCTTGGTCAGCTATGAATTGGGATTACCCGATTTTCTTCTCTTGAATTCAACACATTATAAGGACTTGAGTCCTTGTTATGCGCTATATAAAGCACATTGTACCTGGCTGTACCAAAGCACTTTACATGATGCAGACAGAGAGGGGAGCTGTTAAACACAAGGCGCTCACAGCCTTCTCCGACCACCACCAAAATTACCTCTACAGTCACACACATTCATACATCAGAGCTGTGGTGAAATAAATAAGAAACCTTTATAAAATACAGTAACTTAAAGTGCTTTAACAATACATTCTCTTTGTAAAGGAATTCTGATTGTTCACTTTCCTCTCCAGGTTCAGATTGTAAGCGATGATCAAAAAACTCAAATTTAATAACAGATTACATGTGGAGTTACATGGCCATGGGCTGACACGGGACTTCTGCACCTGGACCGTTGTATATAATCTCATGTTATGTTTACATCTTTAAGCAAACCTGCCGCTGTACCATTGTAACTGCTCCTCCTTCCTACACTCTCAGCCTTCTCTGCTTACCTTACCTTCTCTGCTTTTCTGGGCCCTCTTAAATTGGGGTCTTTTGCTCTGAAAACATATCACCTTGCCGGGCTGTTACTGTTGCAAGTCACAGACAAGGACCAAACGCAGGACTCAGGTAAGTAGTTACAAACAGTTTATTTCTTTTCGCTGAATGGTAGTTGTTGGTGAGTGAAGAGCCAGGGAGAGTTTCTGGTGTGGAGTGGAGCCGAGCATAATGAGAAGCCGGAGTCTTGGTATTGAAAATGGCTGGAGTTTGCTGGAAGATGCAGACAAGAAAATCAGGTAAGAATCCAAAAGATTTTTAAAATCTCAAGAAGCCTTTCAAAAAGGAGGCCTTGTACATGTTAAACAAACAAACAAACAAAAGGAAACAAACTCAGAATCCGGACAGTAACATGAGGGAAAGATCACAGCAATAGTTACAGTAATATTCTTGAAATCTTGTGTTCCAAAGACGCACCTTTTGAGTTAAAATAGAAGATTTTCCTCTCTTGTATAACTGAATTAATTAAAGAAAAGCAAGATGGCTGCTGGTGGGGTTAAGGCTAGGACCACAAAAAGAACTGTGCAGTGGAGCTAATGTTGTTTTACACATGACCGACCTAGCTTTCCAAATCCCTACTTTTTCTCGAACTCAGGTTTCTTTCTACTTTTTACTTTATTAAGTGATGAGAAGGAAACTCTTGTTGTGTATTCATTTTTGCTAACCTCTTCATAAGTTCGGGCTTGGTCTAAGACTGGACTAAGTACTGTTCCCAAGTTATTGTATCATACACTGGCCAATCTTTTCCTGAACATAACATGGTCTCTAATGGGGTCATCTTGACATTACTAGTCATAATGTTATGGCTGGTCAATTGGCTATGGTTGCACACTGCATCCATTTCAAAAATAAGGCAAATGAGTAAATGTAGCACTGATCCAAAAGAAGCAAAGGCATTTTTTATAAGTGTGGATAAAAACATCTTCAAAGTGTCCCCTGAAGTATTTTCACACAGTGGTTCTGGTGGTCTGTCAGTGACCACCACTGTGCTGCTGTAGATACACCTTTGTATCATTGCTCTCCTCAAAGCAACTGTCGGTCCTCAGCTTATTTATTTATAACACTAAACTCTGTGTTATACATACCTGCTGAATAATTCACATCAGTGCATACAGTGTGTTCTCGTCTGTGGAACTCGCAGTGGGGTTTTGAATGTAAACATTAATCCACTTTAAAGTGCTTGAATCATTAAAGCCAAAGGGAAAACCAACTCTTTAAACAGGGTGTGTTTACTCTTCTAGGGCACTGCTTCACTGTAAAACTAAAAACCAGAGAGTGGTGGTACATAGTTCTGCAAATATTGCATTGATAAAACAAGAAGTAGTGACAAATTCATTCAGTCATTAAATTTGTATGCCTATTTCCGTTAGGGGTCATAGGTGGCTGGAGCCTATTGCAGCAACTTTGGGCCTTCGGTGGGTTACACCCTTTTGTTTGTCGCAGGTTTATAGACTGATCAACCTAAAAAAAAGTATTTCTCTTATTGGGAGTGATGGGCCCAATCTTACGCTTTGTGAAAGCCTCATAGTCAAAGATGCATGGCTAATATGCCATCTTCAACCGGACGCAGGTGTGCAGAAGGAGCTTCTTCCCCAGGCCATCAGACTCCTGAACTCAGTCACTAACAACATCACATGACTTCACTTCACTTCAGGATAAACATCCACACTGACACTATACAGACATTGCACTGCACTTTCTGCTCTCGTTGTTACTGTGTAACAACCTGTTATAAACCTGTTTGCACATTATCCTTCTTTGTACATTTCTGTTAACCACTTATTTATAAGTCTACAGTTTACTTCCTCCTTGTGTTTTTTGTAATTTTTTTTAAAGATTTTAAATTTTGTAATTGTTATTTTGCACTGTCCATCTGTTTACATTTCACTGCCTGTTATATATTCTGTATATATCTGTGTATGTGACAAATTAAAAACTCTTGAACTCTTGAACTTGAACCATTGTGGTCATTCTGAGGCAGGGTCTGGCGCAATACAGACTGAGGCCTGAAAACACTCATGTCTTTGAAGGCATCAAATGAGAATTTTTTTTCAAAAGGCCTATTTCTCAAATATTGTTCACAAATCTGTCCAAATCTGTGTTAATTAATTCATCCACCTCACCAACCTTATGTGGGTTTAATCAGACACCACAGAAATAGTAAACCTAAATGCACTTCCATGTAGCTCTCAGTGAATCCCATCAAACAAATACCAACAAAATAAAGCACTGTTCAGACTTACTGTTAGTAAAACTACAGGTTTAATCCACATGCAATGTATCTAAAAAAAAAAGAGCGAAGGAAAAAGACAGCGTCATACAAAAAACTGGCTCCCATTTTCAGATCTTTATGCAGTCATTAGTTAAATCATCAGAAACAAGGATCCGCTAGTTTATGCTTTCTAAAAACTATTGTTTTAATATGCAGTAAAAGCGGAAAAGCCCAGATGTAACTGCGTTTTTACTGCCCTTTCATAACGACAATATCGGTGAATAGGGGACCAATGGGCGGATTACATCCCTGTTTATTTACAATCTATGTAATCTAATACATGTTCCTTGAGTTCAGAAGTGAAATTAACCAAAAATCTAAAATCTAAAAAATCTAAAATCTAAAAATCTGCCCATTTATGCCATGTCCAGCCTTTTATTAAATAATGTGCCAGCTCTGGACACGCCCTAAAGATGACTGCAGAATTAATTAATAGTTGGAACAATGATACAATAATTTGCATGGCACGCACATTTGCATAAATCCCACATGCCCTCTAAAGTACAGCCATTTTTACACACAGACCTGCAGCCATTCCTATGCAATTTTGAAACATAAAGACCAATAGAAGCTGGCAACAGGTGAATTCAATCAGAGTTGTAATCCAGTGAGCATAACTTTTTGCTGCTGGTGTCTCTAAAACTGTCTCTCCCATGTTCTGAAATTCTTGCTGAAGAAGTGTCTTGTCAAACAATGCTTGCATGCAGCTGCCTGCCCCACACTATTTTCAAAACTGTATATCTATCACCCTCATTGGAGAGCACAATAAATTAAGCCATGTATAAAAAAAGTTTATGTTCTTTGAGACTTGGCATTTTACTTTACTGCGCTCTGGCCAATGAGCACAGGCATAAATGCTGGTTACCCCCAGACACAGCCCAAGAGACCACTCTCATTCACAGTGTCAGCTTAAATGAGTGTCCAAGCCCGTTGCACTTTTCCTGACCCACTTTAAATCTGTTAACTTCAGTGTTTAAGTTCATCATGTCAGTCCCTCGGTTGCACATTAACTGGTGTTCCCTGGTAAGTTGTACATGGCAGGTTTCATTTGGCAGCACTAGTTACCAGTCTCGTGGCGTGACAAAATGATTGATGGAGTGGTAAAGGTCTGAGTGCTTGTCGGAGTGAAAGTCTTGACAGAAGTAGCTAGAGGGCAACTGTCTGGAGTTGGTTCTCATCCAGATTCAGCCCAAGCTTTCACCTCTGAACCAGACAAGCCAGGCCTTTTATTAGATCTCCTCTGATGCCAAACACAGCCAAGACAAAAGGCCGACATTTATGAGTCCTTGTCACTGTGCCACAGTCACACATCTCTTGTGTGTTAATGGACAAGACTTTGGAGACTGACTGTTGAATCTCTACACACTCAATACCAGGGGTCTTTAACATTTTCAGGCCAAGGACCCCGAACTGATGGAGAGAACTGATAAATATTTATATTTATATATATAAAACATTAAATTGTGTTATATATAAAACTGGGCCTAGTGCCATGTATGAACCTTGTTATTGTGCATTCAGTACTAAAATATTCAAATAATTATGAAAGCACCAATCCAGCTTTTTCACTCCAGATCCAGATCCAGGTGCTTTAAGTATCTGCAGATCTCAGATACGGACACAACTGGTATTTTAATATAGGCCTATTTCAGATAAATAAAGTCCCTTGTATTGTCACATGACTCGTTTTGGTAAACAAAAAGTAATATTGAAATGAGTAGGATTTTTCAAACATATTTTTACCATTGTATAGTCCAACAGTAAAAAGAATATGGTAAATTCATTATTTTATTTATGATCATTGTGGTGCTACTTGGTTAGCATTGACAGAAAGAAGATAAATCATCTTCAGGAGAAAGACACTAGCTTTATTCATCCAACTGAGTGAATCTTAGGGACTGTATATCTTCATTGTTTTATACATTCAAAATTAATTAAATGTGTTTTACAACAGCAGTGTATCCTTAAAGCTCACTGATGTACATCATGTTATTGAGTAAAGACAGCAGTTTGGGGCTCTGTGGTAATGCTCAGAACGAAGGCCTGTGAAACTCTGATAAAGTGTAAGCTACAAACCTTTAGCTTTCCTTTATCTTGCTGCTAACAAGAATCTGCTCTCTCAACAACAGATATCAACAAAGTGGGGGGATATATCCCGCTCTTACGCTCCCGTTCGTTACTTCCCTGACCCTGCTCTGCTCGCTTGAATCTTCATGTCTGTGAGAGAAAGTGCGTTCACTGCTCTTTCTCCTCCGTCACAGAACGACAGCGGCTGCTCGACAGAAAGCTCCTGTGTGTTACTGAATGTGTTTTCTACAAATTGTTGGATGTATCTTCATGTGTATTTAAAGACATTAATATTTGGTGAAAAGCATTGTTGGAAAAAAAGAAATCACTAAACTTTATCAAAGTCAAAGTCAAATTTGAATACCTCTGCCCTCTAATTGTAGGATATATTGATTGTAATGACAAAAAGTGTCAACACTTAGTCCTATGCCTGTTCAATTTCATCAAATCCAGGTTTAATCTGCTTTAAAATCAAATTCAGGTGTGGTCTTAGAATATTTTTATGTCTTCTGTGAGCTTTGATTGGCTGAGAACTAGCCACTCAAAATGTTTCTAGCATATTGCAAACTCATCTAGCCTTTCTTTAGAGAATAACTCTTAAGTGTCACTTGGTTGGCGAGCCAAAATTCACTGTTTTCTCATAAAGATATTAAACATAATCAAAACGATGGAAATAATGGTTCTATATAAACAATGCTATGAACAGTATTAACCAGTATTAACAGGTTTTAAATGGGTTGGAACCCTATCAGACTGGTGACCACACATATAATGACATTAAGCCCCAGCCCCCACACACAAATGGTGCACCACGTCAGGAATCGGACAGCCGGAGCTTCTTTTACTTAATTAATTCCCATTTTTATCCCGGATCTGATTGTGGAAAAAGAGGGATGCCCTCTTATAAATGCCTAATGAGCTTAATCGACCACACTCCACAATCTCATTTAAGCCGTCTCTTTGCTCATGAATTAAACTATTACAAAACCTGCTTGAACTTGACTTAATCGCAGCAAATCACTCTAATCCTGCATGGCGGAGAAAGAGACGCCGAGTGCTGTGTAAAGCTGCTCTGTGTGTACACTGCCTGGATCTAAGAATTTTGTGCATAAAAAGTAAAAAGTGTAAAGTAAAAAGTAAGTGGAACACGTAATTTTTTTGTCCAAGGTACCCTTAAAATGAAAGTATCCATTGTTTCTTTTAGTTTCATGTATTTGAGGAAACAGTTTTTCTCATCATCTAGGCTTTATTATCAAGGATTTTAAGGCCTAGTCCACACGGACATGGCTATTTTTATAACCAGAGTTTTTCCTCCTGCGTTTTAAAAAAAAATCCCATTCACATGAAAACGCAAAAACCCGCTATCAAGCGCTGTCAAGAGCATACCACACCAGCAGGCAGCGATATCACCCTAATCGTAAAGGCATGTTGGCCAATCAGAAGCAGTCAGAGGTGCACAATCTGACGTCAAACACAGCGGATAACGGCGCGGATAACGGTTTTACTGTCCACACGGCAACGCTGCAACCGGCATTTCTGAAAATCCTCATCCTGGCAGGGGTTTTCAAAAATGTTCGGTTTCAATTACCTGATACTGTGTTTCTGTGTGGACGAACGGCCGAACCGTGTAAAAAAAGTCACGGTTATAAAAATACCCGTGTTCGTGTGGACTTGGGCTAAGAGATGAGAATGTTGCATTGGTCTGATGCTGAACTCAGAGCTAGAATTTTATGGTAGGCTGTAAATGTACTTTAAAGGACTGTATATATATCACAAAGAAAATGGAGGTCAGGTTTGACCTTTAACAATAAAATAAAAGCAGAAAAGGTTATGCTGTTCTTGGGTGGTGACCCGGTAAGCTGCAGGTCTCCAACCTTTGAATAAACTCAATTCTAGATTACCTAGACTTGTTTTTTTAAGCCCTAAACATGTATAAAGTGGCTAATTGTATTTGCCAATAAAAAAATTAATTAATTTAAAATTATTTGTAAAAACATGCCCTTTACTGTGTTCTCTTGTCTTCAGATTTGATCAAGTGAGATCATTTTGAATAATTGTAAATGCATGCAACTGTATTAGACTTTAAAAAACACACAACCCATTTATTGATTTTGGGAATAAATTCAGCTCCATTTATTGGCCTTCTTTCCGTGTTTGTTATATTGATGCCCCCTAAAAATTACATCAAAATTTAAGCCATCACTGACTGCTCCCAAAGTTGACCTGTAGACCCTCATTCCCTATTTTTACAATGTTAACTTGTGTTTTACATTTATTCATTTAGCTGACGCGTTACAGACACTGGAGGCAAGGGGGGTTAAGTGTCTTGCCCAAGGGGAGAGGGGAGAGGGGAGGGGAGAGCGGGAATCAAACCATTTACCTCCCGGTTGAAAGACGACCGCTCTAGCCACTGAGCTACTGCGCCCCACAATGTTTTACAGTGCATTAAGAAGATTGACAAAATACTTGTTTTTTTTTTTTAAAAGTAAGATTAAAGTGTAGTTACCATCTTGAATTTACCCACTTCACGGATTAACGATTTATGCTTTTCACTCCTTTTACAGACCCTTAAAAACTGTTTGTTTAAACTGAAGAAGCTGAAGAAGATCTGATTAACATCCGCCTTCTAAAACATTAACAGATGGCCAAAGTGTTTTGTTAAGGCCAGGAAACAAGGAGTTAACCTAATGAATGACTTTGGTTCGTTTCACATGGAGTTGTTGGAGTTAATCCAGATCAAGGTGTTATCTCCGACAAACCAGACTTCTATCATAATTCTTCGAGGTGCGATTTGTGTATTGAAACTAGCCGACGCTGAGGAAAAAAATGCTTTGATGTCCGAACTCTGAGCTTTCTGAATGATCAGATGCCGCTCCCTGGTGGTCAAATAGACTAATGACTCTGACTTCTAATAAAAAGACAATTGTGGTCATACTGTTCATTACAGGAGGTTAAGTTTTAACAAGATAAAATGACTTCTCTCATGCTTTCCAGTTACAGCAGCACAACAACATGTAATGAATTTGTGTATTTTTCTACAGGCTTAAATATGCATTTTCTCTGTATGAATTCTACAATATAACCGTGATGTGTGTTTACAAGTACGGGAACATGTATTTGCCATTGTGAAACAAAGGAGAGTTATTTTAAGTTTAAAACCTTTAAACTTTCAATCCAAAAATTCCTTTGTTGATAATCACGCCTCTCTTGTTTGGAAAACGCGTTGAGATCGTTGAGATACGCCCCAAAGACAGTCAACAAAACGGCCTGCGCGCCAGGGAATCGCTCTCTTGACTCTTGTAATCCTCTTCTCAATGCTCTTGTTCTATCCTTTCTTTTTGTGCTCCTGTAACGTATTTTACTGTCTTAAGCTTTGTAACTTTTAAGTTTCTTAGCCATGTGGCACACACCGTGCCAAACGTGAATTTTTCCTGTTTAAAGTCTACACGTATTGATTTATTTTTGACAACTTTATTTTTGATCAGCTGTTCCAAGGGACTACGTAACTCCTTCGAGATGGAAGTGAATTTTTGTTGTTTCTTGTGCTAAAAGACAAGTCTGCTTGAACAAACTAGCGCTCGCAGAAGCAAGTTAAATCCAGCAAAGACAACTTTTCAGTCTTCCAGTATCAGTTTGTTTTAAAAGACTGTAATCTCACCTGCTGGGTAGAGTTTATCAAGGCTTTGTGAGAGAGACAGATACAGAACGCCCGCTACTAAGAAGCATTCTGGACAGACCCGCACGAGAGTAGTAGTAAGTTGAGCACGTGGCATTGATATTTGGCGTTATAACACTGTATACTGTCCAAGCCCAGGCCATAAGAACTTAACCCTATGTCCATTCAAATAATCCTTTAGTTAAATAACATATTTCAATTAATCAAAACACTCCGTTACTTCACAAAGTCCTAATAAGTAAATGTCATTGTTTTACTGTCAATCATTCCTGTGTTAATAACCCTCATTATTTGTCCCTAACTTCACCCGTTGTGTCATTTCCCTGTCATTATCATTCATTGTTAAACGTTGTGTAATCTTTAATAAAATCCCATAAAACGTTAAAGATTTTCATTTGGTGTTTTCCATATTCAAAACAGAGAATTCCTTCCTTTAGATCAGACTTATTTCAGTTTCCCGGGACTGTAAATCCTGAGTGGTGCCCTACAACGAGACAAAATTTTTGATAACATAATATTAATTGAGAATTAACATAAATAAATATCTATATTCACTACAAAAGTAAAAGCATCTGGACTTTGTTTTCAAGGTGAAGACGTTTTGTCTCTAATTCTAAGAGACTTTGGAAGAGAGTCCAGATGCTTTATCTTTGACCTTTTCTTCAAAAAGACCCAGATGACTGAGAACCTTCACAGACTTTCTATCAATAGTGATTAACCACAATAGAAATGAGCACCTCCATAGAACCCAATGGAAGGAGATCTCAGTAGCTCAGTAGGTAGAGCAGTCGTCCTTCAACCGGAAGGTAGGTGGTTCAATACCCACTCGCCCCACAGTTCATACTGTTGTTGTGTCCTTGGGCAAGACACTTAACCCACCTTGCCTCCAGTGCCACACCTCTGGTGTATGAATGTGTGTTTGGAGGTTGGAGAGTCTGTAGGTGCAAAATGGCTGCCACATCTCCACCACCAGTGTGTGACTGTGGAGTGAATGAATAATGGACTCTGTAAAGCGCTTTGAGAGCCTTGAAAATGCGCTATATAAAACCAATCCATTATTATTATTATTTTATATGTGAGGCAGAAAGCCACTGTGCATCTTTATTTAAAAAAAAAATTCCAAATTTTTTTTGTTGTCTTTAAAGCTTTTTTCTTACAATATTTTTTCAAAGACCACATCATGTCCCTGCAGGGCTACCATAGGAGTGTGAAGTGTGGAATTCTGCACTATTTCCACCAAATGTCACCAAAAAGGCAAAGAACTAGACAGCCCATCTTAAAATACAAAATAAACAAAACAAGCAAAACAATCAAGTAACCGCTGTGTTGCAGGAATGTTGTTGGTTTATTTTCGGTTTGCTGTTATAAACTGTTAGTCGTCCTTTTTAAAAGCTATGAGGAAGTTTCTTCAACTTTCTGCAAACAAAGAGTATTATTCATATAACAATGAGTAATTAGTCACATAGCGCTGCTAAACATAAGGATGTTTTTGTGCTGTTACACACCAAGGTTTACACTCTGTCAAAAAGTCTGCCTTAGAGACAATTAATATCTCAAATAGAGACACAACTTTTGTTGCACTAAGGGTGTACATTGTCATTTTTTTTTTTATGCCTAGTAATCAAAACATCTACTCTTTTTATACAGCCTATGATGTTCTAAAACCAATTAAAACAGCACACAAACCACAGGCATTCACAGCTGATCCGCTCCAATCCCTGGACACACCACTATTTCATTGCAGCACCAAAAAACAATTTAAATTAGCTGCCAATATTGAACCGTGAGAAGAAGCATAACGAGAAAATGAGCTTCAGATTAGGCTCCTGATGTGCTGTGTTTTCTTTTGTGTTGTCTTTGCGAAGTGGCATCATCAGGGAGCCCAGGAAAATCTAAGTGTAATTAGGCCGTTCAGTACAAAGCTGGGAGGACAGGGGCTACAGCGGGTCCAGGCGGAACACTGTGTGTGCCCTCTGAGGTGTATTTTTAATGAACTCGGGGTTGTGTTTCTTCATCTCCCTGCTCTGTCATTCCTTTTAAATGGTTCCTTTTTGCACTTCTATTCCAGCACATCAACAACATTGTGATTATAGTATGTAGTTTGGTGCATTTGCAAGATGTGTGCCATCTAAAGGCCACTGGTTGCAATGTCACAGAGCACACTGGGATTCACACTTCTCAAAGAACTGGCTAATCAAATGACTGCTGCAAGCTCTGCATCACAAAAGTGTTGATTTAAACTCGGCACATCTGTGGATCTGAACATCACCATTGTCATTTCTTGTCGACTTCGATCTGAACTTCGATGGCAGAATAGCTATAATAATTCTGCATTTACCATCAGGCTTTTTATTTAATCTGTTTATGTTTTTCTTTTTTTTTGTGCTGTTTTGTTGTGTGAGTCATCTATTAAAATCTTTGATATTAAAGCCAATGCCGTCTTTTCTCACATGCATAAAACACAAATTGCACGCTCTATGTTTAAAAGGGATACCATTCTGTTATATGTTGGTGTAAAGGAGGATGTTTCAGATTTTAAACCACATTATTCCCTTCTTTATCTTGTTCTCTAACTGTTAAGCCTGAATGTGTTTCTAAACCTCAAAACTTTGTGCTTAGATGTTATAAGCATCCAAGCGAGGATGCCAGGCAGGCAAACAAAGTTACATAGTGTTTTCAAGTTGACAAACAATCAAAACATTCTTGAAGCAGTTATTTATTTATTTGATTTACTTTTATGGTACTTTAATATTTAATGTCAACTGCCCCTACCTGCAACTACCAATAACTTTCCAAGCTTCTGCAGACTTCATGCATTTAACCAACTTCTTATTTTGTTTTTCTTCAATACACCAGCACCAAGAAACACACACAGTGCCCTTCAGACCTGCACTACTGAGTCCACTTTCCAGCAGCTCACTGCCACGTCTCTCTTCATAAGGATGTTGAAAAAGTCAACCAGGCTCTGAACCGGCAAGTCGGGGAAACCAATCAACTCTACATTAATTAATGATAGTGAGAGGCTTTTTAGTGAGACCACTTTTTGGGCAGAGTGGAGAGAAGACTCGAGCATAAAGGGCGCACAGGGAGAGCTGAACTTAAATGAGTTGTGGTCTGGAGTTGGAAGGGATGACTGGAATATTTTTATTAGACCTAGTGTGCTGCTGTAAGCGTAATTATATTGGATATTAAAAGTGAATTTCTTCTGCTATGTTGAGCGTAGTATATTTTAAGTATGTGACAATGATTCCAGAAGCCTGAACGCTAACTGCACGGTCTACTTTAGCATTTTGTGTCACTCCAAGACAGTAGATAATGCATTATGTGATGATTGTGCCATTTTCTAATGGTGACCGAGTAAATAAAATTTTGTGCACTCATTGCCTCATGAAAAGTAAGGCGAGAAAATTCTTTGCCTGTCTTGTAGAAAAAACACTGCTAGATGATTTTTTTAAATGGTACACAACAGTAGTGCCTTATACAGCCTGTAGTAATGGAGGGATAAGTGACTGACCCCCGGGATCTGAAAAGGTTAAGTGGTAAAAGTGACTAAAGTAGATATTCGGGCATCTCTATATCTCCTTCAGCACATGTTCCGCTCCAACCAGAGCCAAATATTTTGACTATTGATTAAACTTTTTATACAATTCCAAGATCCCAAGCAAAAAAGACTCCAACCAGTCCCAACATATTTTGCAAAAAAAAACTTTAATCAATAAAATCAAAATTGATGGAAACCCTCTAATGATAATTTGAACATCTGCAAAAACACCTCTGATGATTTATTTAGATCTTTCAGACATCTTGACTGGTCTTTTTGTGACACTGTGGTTAACGTTACTTGACTCTATTTGCTTTTCCAAAACGGCTCCCTACACCTCGTACTACTCACTTCAACTTGAATTACACATTCAAGCAGAGGGTCCGCCATATTATAATATAACAATAATCATTTTTATATAGCTCTTTTTCCACCTACAGTAGGCACTCAAAGCTCTTTACATACATTAAGCTATTTACCAAGGACACAACAACAGTATGTGGGGGAGAGCGGGATGTTTTGAGCAGGGATCCAACCGCCCACCCGCCGGTCGAAGGACGGCCGCTCTACCCACTGAGCTAGTGCAGCCCTTTAAATGCCAACTGAATATTGAGTAGTTTATGAGACCCTCCTCTTTCATTGTGGAAGCAAAGAATTCTAACTGGTATGTAAAACTATTATGCGGGCATATATGGATAAAAAATATACAGCTTTAAGACCACATCTAAGTTTACTGGTCTTGGAAAAATCCTGACATGCATGATTAAATTGTTTGCCATGTGTGTGCGTTTAAGCGTATAAACACATCTACGGTGCATTGCCGACAATTAGAGATACAAATTACATTTCTTTCCAGGCATATCTTCTCTTTTTCCACCAAAATTACCCAGAGGTAAGTAAATTACCGCCACTTGCGCTTGGTGTGTAACCCTGAAGACTGAGCATTCCTGTCCCAATCAGAGTTAGGGATTACGTCCAAAAGCTGAGCACTGTATGAGACTGTACACTGTGATCAAGGGAACTCCATTCAGTTGTGATTGTCACTAATCACTGAGGGCACAAGGAGCTGCAGTGGTAGGGATTTCTTACAGAAAGGCCCTAGGAGACCCTCCATGCCCTGTACATATTAGATCACATATTGACCGCTAAGTGACCGCTTTTGACGCCCCGTTACATACTCAACTATCTTTTCCTCCAGCAGACCAAAATTATCTAACCCAACACCAAGATCATTTATAACCCTTTACAAACCCCTTTCCACTCAACAGAACCTAGGACTTCTATCGGACATAGCCCATGACTTCATTCTTATTTTCCAGTCAGTGCAGATGTCACTGTAAGTGTGGTGGCCCTCTCCTCTCAAGTCTTGAGGGCCGCTGGTGGCCGATAACGCTAATTGACGGTTGGTTCCACTGGATGCACACGATAGGTCACCTTGCCACTGCTCGAAGTACAATACCTTTGGGAATCGTGCCATTATGACAGCTCCTCAAGCTACTGCGATGACTAGGGATTTGTTCTTTCCTCCTCTCTAACCTCCACCATTTATTGCTTTAGATTTTTGGAATATTCAAAAATACTTGGTCCTTTGGGAGGTTTTTCCCATAACCCCCCTTTTCACTTTCCATCAACCCATTCTTTTTCCATCCATTGCAGCCTTTCCCTTTGACTGTCCCTGTGTCCTTTCCTCACCAGCTTCTTCAATTCCCTAAGCTCCTTGTTAGGGGCCAGCTCAGGTGGCGTGGAGAGGTAAAGATGGATGAGGTGTCGGCCCCAGAGCAGCGGACCCAGCCAACGTTGAGCCGGGGTGTCAGGGCCAAACCCGGTTCATTAAAGATCGTGGTCCTTCTGCTTCACGGCACAAAGCTATGAACTCCTGAAAGCACTGCTGCTTTTGTAATCTGTGTGTGAAAAAGTGCTTTGAACATGAGAGATGAGCTTTGACAACGAAGAGAATTCGGAAAACTATTAAATGTAGATAAGCTGTTGTAGTAAAAAGGAACAAGGGGTCGATGCCATTAGTAGGAGACTTGGGTTGTGAAGCTGTATCTCCTTATCAAATATTGATATTATCAAATGTAGACTTGACAAGTCTGCACGCACAAATGGGGCTTTTCATATTTATCGATCAATAGACACTTGAGCTTCTTACAGTAACAATATACTGTAATTACTTAAATTAAAGCATCATAATGCAAGCAACTGGTAAATGAATGAGAGCGTGAATGAAGGTTAAGCACAAAGCACCTGAACGAGGCCACAGCAATCCATAAAGGATAAGAGGTGTAAGATAAAGATGTTTATATCTATGGGTATTTCTGTATTTCCTAAGGTCTTACCTTGAGTTCTTGGAAATTACATCAATGGGATGGCGAAACTAACAGGATTAAGGGCCAAGAAATGTATTTCTTCCAAAAATTGTAGCGCGCTTGTCATTGACTTGAAGTTTTGTAAGTCTTGCTTGTCCTCCGTTCCAGCAAAGCCCTCCGGTCGACTGACCAGATGCAATTAGCTGTATCCAGGTTCCCAGGCAGTGCAGTAATTGTTCATTTGCTGTTACTGCTCCTAAACTCTGGAACACATTACCTGAGACCTGTGTGTCTTCAAATACTTTTTAATTTTAATTTATCTGTATATTTTATACTTTTGGCACTACAGAAAATGCTCTTCTGTTTTTAAATGTTAAGCACTTTGGTCTTTTTTTTTGGTTGTTGTTAAGTGCAATACAAATTAAGATTGATGGGGTCCTTTGCGTGGTTGACAATCCTAATAGAATTATATAACCTTTAAGTATTGTAGTGTCTGAGTTCAGGACGGCCTCAGTGAAATGGTTCCCGATAGAGCAGTTTAAACCCAAAACACAATCACTAAATAAAACTGCAAGTGAATAGTTGTATTTTACAAAAAAGAAAACTGGACCAATTAAGCTTTTTTGCTAACACGGAATACTGTTCACATTATCTCTGTTCTCCACTGGTAATGGGAAATGTATGGTACTTTTTGTCCATTTTTGAGAGTGTAAGCTCGGACTCAGACACAGACTTATTTTTTGTTGCACTTGTCAAGATCCACACAGAGCTGACTCGGCCCAGGACTGGTCTGTGCAGCTGCAGGAGAAACACAGGTCGAGTGAACTCCTTTTCCTAAAGTGGATTTAAAATCTCTATTTCCATTGTGCATAGTCTAAATTGTGTTGATATTGTGCACATCGACTTACCCAGAATGGCGTTAGTTTCAAGTCTTGGGTAGGGGCCGGATCGCCAGTTGAGAATTACTGTACTAATACATTACACCAAACGGAAGTTTAGAGCTTAGTATCAGGAATGTGTAACAGCCCTAGTATTTTGTTCAGTTTCCTGTCTTTATTTTGGTATGTCTTTAACCTCTCCACTTGTTTCAGAGTCACTTCCTATCTCTGTGTTTTCCCTCCATGGTGATTGCTGGCCCCGTGCTAATGTCCTGCACCTGTGTTTTGTTGTAGCTCCACTCTCTGTGTATTTAGGCTGTGTCTCATATTATTTCTGTGCCAGTTTGTCTTGTTAATTTTCCAAAGCTTACCAGCCGCCTCTTTGTGCATTCATTGTTTGTACAGTCCTCTTTTTGGATTTTGTTGCAGTAAAATGCTTAACCTTAACCTGTTGTCGAGTCGTGCTTTTGAGTCCTTCCAGTGGCCTTCACACTTAGTTGTGCCTTCAGCGTCAGAACAGCTATTATCTTCACCTTATTACACATTACGTACATTTATCGACAGTATTTATCAAACTGTTTCTCTGTGTTAAAAGGAATTCTCAGCTCTGAAAATGCACTTTATTGGCCACAATTAAACTTTCTGGAACAGCATATGAGCATGTGATTTGTGTGAGCATTGATTCCTGAGTAGAAGGTTTATCTATTACAATCCCTTATAATATGGCATCATAAGGCTTGTTTCACAAATGATTGCTTTCACAATATACTATTTGGGGTTTAAGACATTTTTTCCCAAATAGAAGAAAATATATCAGGTACAGTCTATTTAACATTCTCTCTCTTCCCGCAGTGTCCCTCTCGTGAGTCCCGTGATGTTACTGTGAAGTCTTGACCTTCTTATTTTATTGTATTAATCTTCTCTTCTTTTCCATTACTTCTGCTTTTGTCCGTGTTCATTCTATGGTTTACCCATTGTAGTTGTCTAAAGTTGAGGATTTTATTTCCTCTTTCTTTTAATTGTTTGCTCATGTGCGTGCTCCTCTTGTTTCTTTCTGTTTTATTCTTTACTTGTCTGGAATGTGTTGTTTCTCCAATGTACATTTGTTACATGACATTGTTACATTTAAATGACTCCACACTCTGTTGAATGTTGATCTATTCTCTCCCTCTATATGTTTACAAATACCATTAATTATTTTGAAATGATGTTTGCAGAATTGTATTTTTTTTTCTGGACTCACAATAAATACTAAAAATGATCACTAAGTAAAGCCATGTGTGTTTGTAAAGTATAAAGATGGTTTAAACTTTATTTGACACTACACTGTAATAACATGTAACTACAGAATACAAACATACTGGAATTATGTGTACTTAAGTATTGCAGGTAATAAAGGGTTAGGGTATGTATCTACTCTGTACTTACAGGTTAGTACGGTTTCTTACACAGTCTGTTACAGCTGTGTATCAACTTTAGTGTCAAACAAAGTGTGGCCTAAAGATGGATTGAAATGCCAGATCTGAATTGCCCCGATGGTGTTTGACTGGAATGCATCGCCACTGCTCAGTTTATTTAACACATTTCATATATCTTATGTCATCAATAACCTATAGCCTGATTTTTGACTTTACATAGAAGTTTGAACAATGCCAGATGAAATCACTGTAATGTGCTGTAGCTTTTTAACCACTCTACTGCAGTCCACAGATTGACATTGAACACATCAGTCAATGGCTGCTGAGACGTTAAGTGTTTTTTTTTCCCCTCTGTAAAAACGGCATGTCACACGGGTTAAACACCACCTTAAGGAACAATAGAATTGAAAGTGAAGGCAATTAGCAAATCAATAGCTGTTTAGAGCCGGCACTTTCTAGGGACGTTCGACATCATCATTGGAGAAATGGGGCCGCCGAAGCTGTTTATTCACCTCTCTTTTCTTGAGAAACTTTTACATGTGCTACTGCTAATTAAGAACAAACGCTCACCCCACTCTGAATGCACTTCAGTGGAAAATGGAACATCGATTTTATTTATGTTTGTATCAAAGCGCTTGATAAAATATGGAGGCACGGTTTAAAAGACAGTGAATTGATGTCAACAAATGGCGAGGAAGAGGTTTGACAGTCTAAATTATAAAGTAGAGGTTGCTCCGAACTCCCAACTTTTTAAACACAATGGCTTTTAATCTATCACTTTTAAATGCATCAAAGCCGAGTTTTCAAAAAGGCCATTGATTTTGAAAAAGTAATTGCTCGCCTTCATATTCATGGAAATGTATGCGTGTGCGTTCTGGCTCTGACAAATATTGACTGCGAGGAGAGTGCAACATGTTGTGAAGCGATTAAAATAACAAAGGGACAATTTCAGTGTTGGAGCTGTAATATGTGTGATGTGCTGTTAACATTTGCAGACTTCTATCAACAAAAGTTAACTCAATTGTTTTCAAAGTTAGACGGTGTAAGAGGAAAAAAAAAACTTTTGATTTGATATGAAGTCATAGCTCTAATAAAGGTCCATACGCAGATGGAATGGTTTTGACTAATTTAAATTTGACTAGTTTCTTTTGTAGTTTTTATTCACTAATGTCTATTATTTTAAACCTATGGCTTGTTTGATGAAGGAACACAGGTTTTAAAAGAACTGTGTGTGTGTGTCCATGTGGCGTTATTTGGTGCATTTTTTATGATATCCAGTACACTGTAGCTTGTAGCCTTTAGCTGTTATAGTTTAAATGATTTTATAAGTAAATGAGTTAAGTTATTAACTCCTTTACTTTATGCTAAAGCATATCTTTAATATTTTATTGAAAATGTGTTGTTGAGTGCATAACTTTGGTTGTCAAAAACAGCTCATGTTTATATATATATATATGTTTATCCTGATCCGTATCCAGCTCACAATATAAACGTAGATGCTTAGGAGCTAATGCTTCAATAATAGTAAGATTGATTTTGTAACAGCTCATTTAGAGGTTAAGACTTGATCAATAGTAAGTGTTTAGCACACGGCTGTATTAGCCTCCGGGCAACTGCAGCGCCTTGTCCAACCCAATATTACATTACATTTATTGGGTCTCTTGTATCATTATATTTTTACAGTTAGGTCCTATATGCAAATGTAAAACCAGACACTGGCACTGTTCTGTTTTTTCTGCATCTCAATATTATATAGACTGACATATTTTATACACATCATATAAGATTTTTACACCAAGGGGCAAAAGTAATAAAGAGAAAAACGTATTATGTGAAATCAAAACTAAAACGTAAATGGCGAATTTACATAAGTACAAATGTTACCACATCCTGTTGTGGGATAAAGATGTGACTCTGTTTTACCTCCTTATGCCGACACTGCACCTCTTAAGACGCTAAGAGATACAGCGGCTGTTTACATGACACCAAAACACAACTGCTGACCATAATCAAAAGAATCTGCGTTCAAACAGATATGGTCAGTTAAGACAGTAATTTGTCTGCCAGCCCAGTAGGGGCACTGTAAACCACACTGCTGCTAACACTATACGCATTAAACAGAGTAATTTTTGGATTTTTTTGGACCAATATTTCTCTCAGACACAGCTGTTACGTCTTCATTGTCTTCACACTTTACAAGGCAAACACAAAAAATATATTTGCATTTTGGTTGAAATGCATTGTTGATATAAACTCAGCAGAAAACATATTTATTTGTTTACACACATTGACTACAGTTTCCATTTGTTTGGAAATGTAGAAGGTGCATGCGTCTCTGTAAACTCATTCTGAATGTTTTTAAGTTTGTGTTTTGATCCTTTGAGGCTGCTGTAGAGAAGTTTAAAACAAAGCTCTGACATTAAAAGAGTCAACAAAAGAGAAGAAAAAAAGAATAACTTATATTGACCAAAAGGGTCTAGGCTGAATCCATTAATGTTTAAAAGAAATATCACTATGATTTACAACAAACTGTTCCATAAAGTTACACCACTTCGGGATCCTTTTTTGGGCACTGTACTTTTGAAATGATATTTTCCTCTTAAATTATCCTCCCCCTTCTCGATTTTGTAAACATTCTACGGATGTTGCTAGGAAGTTTGTTGTTTTTAGCTTTATATATAACCAACAATGCTTTTAAATAGATTAGGTTTTTTTAAGAACAGTGTGATAGTTTGATCCCTAAACCCCACTTTGTTTACAATTCTGATGGCTTTTTTCCAGAGTCTGTATAATGTCTCTAAATGGCTCTTGAAGATATTTTAATAAACAGTAGGATGAGTGAACAATAAAAGATGGAGAGAACATGTGAAGAATTCAATTGTTGTAAAAGAAATGGGCAATATGGAGATAATGCAGTTCTGAATGTTTAAGAAAAAAGTCTGGAACCCTGTCTGTCCTTAGAACAAAGCTAAGTTCTGGTGTTACTACTGGACTCCTAAAAACTCAGAAGACACTCGCTTTAATACAAAAAGTGAAGCTTCTTTGCTCCATGTCACTCCATTCACTGATGTCTCAGCCGCAGATGCAGGCTCAATCGCTTCTCTTTTATTCCTTCTCTAGTCCGTGTGGATTTGTCATGTGTGAGCCCCCCAGCATCCACAGCGCTTCTCCCAGTGCGTTGTCACCAGAGAGCTCCCGCTGCTCTGATCCCGTTGGCTAAGGATGGATCTACTGCCTCACGCTGCAGCTGGCAAACTGTCTACTGACAACGCCACAAAGCTGCTTCAACGCTCCACAAAAAAAAAAAAAAAGTAAAATCTTTTATTTTACCATCAAATATTCAGTGGATCATATTTACTGTGGACAGCATTGAAATAGCTACACTGGGCAGGCTGTGATTCTGGCGCAGTGCTTAACCCTCTGAACCCTGAGCCAGATTTGATTTTTTTCTCTCGCCTAGATTTTGCTAAATAAAAAACATCTGATAAACAATAAACCCACTATGAGAAAATCATAAAATATACATTTTTTTATTAGAAAACATATAAAATATTATAAAATTGTTTTTTGATTCTTAAAAAAATTAGAATTAATGTTCAGAGTTGAAGTATGTTATTAATATTTATAATCATCTTATTCCTATTAGAACTACACAGGAATGTTTTGAGTAAAGTATTCTGGGAAACATTGTTTGAGCGGTTAACTTTGGTTAATACAGTAAAACAAGAATTTAACAATGAAATCACTTTGAAAACAAGTATTTTACACCAAAGATATTATTTGCGATTATATAAACATAAAGTCACACACACACACACACACGCACACACACACACGCACACGCACACGCACACACACACACACACACACACACACACACACACACACACACACACACACACACACACACACTTACGTGCGCGCACACACGCTGACATGCACATACACACACACACACACATTTTTTTTGTGGTTATTCTCGCTTATTCAAACGAGTTAGCTACAAACTAGTTTATCCAGATTATGTTAGTTGTTACTGAAACATCTGTAGCTAACTCAGGAACTGTTGTTAATTGGTCTACTCATCATCTAAACCCAAAGTTGTGGTTGTTGAGCCCATGTCTTCTCCTTTACATTGTCTTTGTAAAATGGGTGTTTGATGTCATAGCCTAAAGTAAATTAAATTACTCCACCTCAAGGAATAACTGGTTCACATCGTTTTCATCACTGCAATGGTTTAGTGCGCTTTTATTTTGATAGTGTACCAGAACTTTATTTTGACATTTTGTGTCTATTGTCTGTGTTTCCCCACTGCAACTCCATAAAGTGATGTGCATACGCTTGAAAAGTACAACTCCAAAATATCTTGAGTGGAGTGTAGCAGAAGGCTGCTCGTAAAATGTGCGTCTGATGAAGATGATGTGTTCTTTATGGAACAAGCTATGCCTTGACTACTATGTTTACACTAATGTAAGCTAGAATTCAGGCTGTAAGCCATGCTTTTCTGACCGAGTTTTATTAACACCCATCAAAGCACAGCACAGACAGCTGTGTCCCAACCTCATAAAGCACAAGCACAAATATCAAAACACACCAAAATAGAAATCCATTGAAAGTTTCTTCAAAAAGACATTTTCTGTTAAAACCATCATTCAGAAAGCACATGAAAACAGTTTTCTTGTTGTCTGTTACTGCTGACAGTGAATGTGCCTGGGGCAGTACTCAAGTCTGATGCCTGAGGTTTGTGTTTTTTGTCCAAAACCTATAGACATCAAACCTATTGTTAAAATACTCTATTCTAACATAACTGTACTATTTTTTTATTTTATCATTTTAGTCAAGTTTGGTAATCCAGACTTTATTAAACCTGTGAACATTTCTAGTATTTAATGGGGAAAACTGTTGACACAAGCTAAAATTCTACTCTTTCGCACAAAAAGAAGTAAACAGCACACCATTTCTTCGAGTTCCAATGAAGGTTTATATACACAGTATAATGATGCAACATTTTTGCTAATAATCTTGGCTCCAAATACTACTAAGTGCAAAACAAAACCTCCAAAAACGTATTAAATATATGCTGTAATACAATGTGCTTATCCTGTTAAAATGTTAAACTTTGGTGTGTCCAATGGTAACCTATTGAAACAACGACTGAGCTAAACGATCATTATATGCTAACCGTCTTTTTTTCTGATGTGTTAGTCAACAATTACTTTACTTTTTGTCAAAGTTTGCCAAATGGAGCGATTCAGCTTATTAACAGAAAACTGTAGATTTAT
Source organism: Neodontobutis hainanensis (assembly GCA_024349245.1). Classification (NCBI taxonomy): domain Eukaryota; kingdom Metazoa; phylum Chordata; class Actinopteri; order Gobiiformes; family Odontobutidae; genus Neodontobutis; species Neodontobutis hainanensis. Next base: position 169,994 of record JALDNG010000137.1, read on the forward strand.
GGTTCTGTTGAGTAGCTTGCACAAAAGGTAGAATGTGTGGGTCCAAATCACCTCCGGTTTCCATTACATAAGGTAATTTAATGATGGAGTCATCACTTTTAGGCTGTGAATTTCTGCAAGTCTTTCATTTTCACACCCAGTGGAAAGAGGCCCATGCTGCCCATCTGCCATTGTTTCACATGCCTTGCTGTAATCAGGGTGAGGGCCCTGCGGAGCGCCTGTTGATCTGTAACCCTGGTTATTCACCCACCTCCCACTCGCATTCAGCTGCAAACCTCAATGCACTGGTGTAATTATGGCCAAACAAGTCCCACATGTGCACACAGGACACACACACACACACACACACACACACACAATACAGGCGTATTAAGGCTGTGTCCTGTAATACCTCAATCACTACATTGCCCTGCACTATTTAAAAAACTATATGAGCTGCACTCTAAACGGTTTTTGACATTTAAGTAAACATCTGCTAGACTCTGCTAATACTGAACTTCTGTAATGTGCCAATATGCAATATGAATCTTATAACTCCAAAATAATTTAGACTGTATTGTCTATGCTTTTTGTTCTTTACTTATTACAGCCTATATCCTTTAGAAAAAACAAGTCTGATATTTTCTGTAGTTCCTACAGTGCTAAATGAAGCTTACTAAGAAATAAATAGCCTACCTAAAACATTTTTGTTTAATTAATATTGATAACAAGAGCATGTATCACTGAGTAAAGTATCCAACTGAAATTGTCAGAAGCAGAGGATGTGGCCTAATGAAGAGTGGGCTACAGCTCTAGTTTAGTGCTTTTAGTCTGAGCACACAACATAAGAGCACACTGTGTAACAGAGCTCAGCCACAAGCACTTTTATTTATGTTTAAGGGACACTTAATGTACAGTGTGAGATTGTATTTTATTATTTTACCCTTGACACAATCCTTGATAAGTATATATTTGTGAATGTTAGTCAAAGTTTATAGTTATTAATATGGTAGTTGTACATTTGAGGTGAGCTCTCACAGATCACTGGGATCAGAGGATTCAGTTCCACTGACACCTGAATATTAGGTGTCGACAGGGGCTCTGTCTTACAACCGGAATGTCATCTTTTAAAATAAAAAAAATCTCCAAATTGTTTGATTCAGTACAAAATTCTTGGCCAAAGCAATGGCACAGTTTGTCATGTAATCTGCTACTGCCAGTCTTTTGTGACTGGGACTGGTGAACAAGAGTTGTACTGATGTAGGGCACTGCTGTTTCTATAAATCCAGAGTGAGGCTTAGGGCCCCCACATGAACAGGGTAGGGTCTAGGAAACAGTCTATTCTGTCATTTTATCCACAGACATTTTGTATTTTTTTGCTATTTATTTATTTGGAAACTCAAGGACAGACTGTTTAAATCTGTTTTTTTCCAAGATAATGTGGGAGCCGTGGAACTAAATATTTTAAATGGAAATAGTTAAATTGGTACATATAGGCCAAAATACCTAAAAGACTACCCACATCTTTTTTGCAAATGTTAGTTTTTTTCGACTCAAGAAAGTCAGAGTACCACCAGTGGCACTTGTAACAGTTTGAGAACCACTGATCTAAAGCATAAGGCCAAATTACATTAGACACATTTTACTTTTGAGAGCATGTACAAAGGAAAGATAAGAGGCTGGACATAAACCCATGTCTGATCTACTGTTACTACATGTTAACACACAGGGAAGATGTCTGGTCATCCATACTGTATAGATTATTGTAATGGATTATTTTACTGTAAACATCTGCTTGCTGTTTGTTTAGGAAGGTACAAATGCATATTGTCTAGAAGATGAGCATTTTAAAAAATATAAGCAAATGAGGCAATTTATGTAATTTTTAAAATAGATTTTTATTTTGACTTAGCCAAAGCTAGACATTTCTAAACCTTCAATTTGTCTGGATTTGTAACACACATCCAACACACAAACTTGCAAGGCACAAGCTACACTTAGGTATACTCACTTGCTTCCAGTAATTCAAATTTAATTACAAATTGGTTTTGCAAAGCACACACACTCAGTAGTGTTACCGGGTGTTAGCTGGTCTTTGACCCTGTGTTTTTCAGCTCTCCAAAAGCAAATGTGCCAGACCAAGCTTTATTTTAGTGTGTGTCAGAGTGACACAATGGAAACTCAACACCTGAGTAAAGCTGGCAGAGCACATAGAGCCAGACTATATGCCTTGCTTCAGGTTCAAAATCAGGCTCTCATTCACTCAAGTCTTCCCATACATCATTCATGCATTTGTATTGGTCTTGACTCTCAGTCCATAACAGTCTTGTCTTGATGTCAGTCTTCTCTGGTCTAGGCTCATGACTTGGTCTCAGTAAGTGTGATCTTCAGTACTTCACCACAGAACGCACACATGCAAGTGAAGAGAGCAATGGCATGCTAATCAATGCAAAGCCCTTGATGTCGAAGCAGATGGCCTGAGGAACAGCGCGGGCCTGACAGGTATACGCTCAACTCACTTCCTTATGATTATTTCATCTCTTTTCCTCTTCCTCACAAACATCTTTATTCCTCCTGTCTTCCTTCAACTTTCTCGCTCTAACAATATTCTGCCCAGCTCTAATCTTAGCATTTCTCCCTCTTTCATCACTACACCATTCCACTTGACTCCTGTCTCCAGTCCACATTTGATATAAATAATCAACAACATGCAAAGAGCGCTTCAAATGCTGCTTTGCCCTTGAAGGAGTAAACACAAGAACATTATGTGATGTCTAAACCAAAATTAAAAGAAAAAAATGGTGGTCAAAGCATTAAATACCAAAAAAGCTTAAACTTTTATGACTGCACGATGTTTAACTTCAAAAGTTGACCCAACTGGAGAAACAAACAGTTTAGAAAGAAACTTTTTAAGAATGCGGACAGTTGCTCAAGCAGAGCAACTGAGCCTACGTGAAATGGGATTGTATATTGGGCCAGCAATTTGTAAATGTTAGTAATTTTCATGTCCCAAACTAGTCTGTTTGTGTAATGTATTTAATTTCCTGTGTATTATTGTGAAATGTCTTACTTCTGTTGGGTTGTTAGATTGACTTCCTGTCCTTGTGTGATTACCTGCTCCGCCCTATGCCTCATTGTGTTCCCTATATAGTCTGTGTGTTTTCCCCTGTCCTGGGCTGGATTGTCCCATTTAAGCCTTACGTCTGTTCTGGTTAGGGAAATGTAACCGTAAGTCTCTTCTGACGAGTGGCCTATGTGAAAACCTTACGTGGACGGTAAGTCTCTGAACTGTTATCTCGAGTTTCCGAGTTATCGCCTTAAGTTTCGATTGGCATCTCTTGTGGTTTTGAATCCAGAGTTTTTTGTGTTTGGATATTATTCTTGTTTTGGATTATACATTTGGATTTGGCACATCTGCCTTTTTGTTAAGAAACTCTTTTGAACCTTCTACCTTCGTGGGGTCTGCATAACGAGTCCTTCAACCTGTCCCAGTCTAGAGAGCACCCGTGACAGTAATAGTTATCAACTCACATGGCGATGGACATGATCAACTTGAAGACAATATTGGATTACTAACAATAAATTTTCTGTCTCTTGCCTGGTTGGTGGCTGAATTCCCCTCTAGAGGGCAATATAGTGTAACCTGCCTGGCCTGGCTCACCTGTGGTCCCCGGGTTTCTCCAGGTCAGGTGATTATTTATTAATGACCTCTATTGTTAGAGCCCTGCCTCCTACAGCATTCCTGACTTGCCATTGGTTCTATTCTTGGTTTAATTTAGCTTTAGTTATGGTATAGTTTGGTTTTACAAGTCTGCTTTTTAGTTTAGTTATGTTAGTCCTTAGTCATACGACTGATAATGCACAATTTTTAAGTACTTGATAGAACTTCAGTACAAAAAAAACTTCAACCTAGTCTTTAAAGTATCACCTTTACATATCAAAGGAAACATGCACCTGCAGTCTATCCAATGTACTGTATACAGTTAGCACTCTTCGCCCAAATGTCCTATCAGAAAACCTCATTAACTCATTGTGCACTTTGGGAGCCTAGCCTGTCTGATTCAGTGCCTTGACGTCTACTGAATGATGAAACGTGAATGAGTCAGACAAACTCACTTGTGAATCAAAGGCAGCTGTGAGTTGACTGATCATTTACATACGGCACAGAAATATGCATCTTTAATAACTCCAAGTTATTGAAAAGCAGGTTGTTTTTAACATATTCCACAGCCAGTGCAGAAAAAAAAGCCTGCGATTAACAGACACGCCTGACAGTCAACTTTACTAGAGCTATGATGCAAAAACATGCAAGATGCATCTAATGTTAAAGAAATGGGAATGTTGTTAAAAAATTGTGGACGTTAAATAAATCTTCATGAAGTTTAGCAAAAGTATTTATGTAAATTATCTGAACACAAGCAGCTAAGACAGGCTGAGGTCATCTAAAGTTGACGTTGCATGTGTCTGGTTGGTTTTACTCTTTATATAGAAGCAGGATACATGCATTGCATTTATTTTGGTGGTATGAGTAGTCCTTTAATTGCTATGGTGCACACTTATATAGAATTTAGAACTTGGTAAGAAAACCAGAACATGGTCTGGATTTGGAGCACAGTGTATTTATTCATATTAAATAGAAGGCAATTTGTAGGTATTTGAGAAAAAAAACTCTGTAAGTTTTCATAGACTTTGTAGACACAGTAGACCCTGCTATGAGGAACTGGAAAGAATAATAACCTACATAGCAATAAACCTGTCTAATTATTCATTAAGATATAAAGATATGATATAGTCATTTACTTTAGTTTAATTACAACTTAATTACTTCACACCAGCTTTGATATAGTTATATATAACAATTGGCAGATGTGAGTCTAGCCTCATTAAAGTTGTTAGATCATTCACTCGCTTCATAACGGACAATTTTACAGAAAGAGCCCACAGCACTCTCAACTCATTGACCAACTCCGATAATGGTCAAAATTTTTTGAACCATTAACGTGTTTCTTACTTTGTGCACTGATTCCAAAGTAAGTCAGGAGTGCTAAGCCTTAAAGACTATATGAGTAAGAAATATGGCTCTCTCCAGCACGTTGTCAATACACTGCACAACTTAATTAGTTGTGCGGTAGCCTACTTTGACCCTGGAGACCATTGTCAGTGATCTCAGTCTCCTGTGTGGGTGCATATAGAATACTAAATTCTTTTTTATGAATGTCTGGTTTGACTATTGGTTTAAATATTGTAAAAAATAAACACACATTGCCCATTCCCTTAAATCAATGTTGAACTTTTTGCTATTTAATATACTAAGTACTCCTACTTCTAGATGTTTTTAAAGAGGCCCTAACAGAAAGCTTGGAATTAACATATTTGTTGTCTGCTTCTTTCTGGGTCTAATACAAGAAAGAAGAGAGAAAAAACTTTGTACTAACATATTCCTTTGCCATTTTTTGCTAAACCCTAAACAGTTTTTGATGAGGTAGCATTGGTTCAAAAATTATCCATGTCTAACTTCAGCTCCTCCATGTGGTGTCATTGTGTGGTCTGTCATAGCAGAGTCCTATGCATCCAGTTAGTTGTAGTTTGTGGATGTAAAGTATTGAGCCACTCACTAATGTTCTCTGCCTGTTCTCTGTCTGCATACACATGTAGTCGTTGGGTGCCATTTCCTAAAACTTGTTTATGCTCACTTTGCAATTTTTGGTTACTGGACCAAAAATGGGGCTATAGAACAAAACCAGGGTTTGTACGGTAATGAAAAAAACTGGAAAAATTAAATAAAACAATTTTACTCAAACTTTTAGAAATATAAAGAGCAGTTTGTGGGGGTGGTACTAGGCATAGCGAAATAAACTGCAAACAAACAGAACAAATGTCGTTTTTCTGCTCTTTGTGTCGTCAGTTGTCTTCATTAGACAGGAATTATTGAACTTGCTAAAATTATTTCTTTGTGTGTGAACACTAATCCAAAAGATGAACATTTGGTTTCTTTTATTGAAATTACTTGTCATGTTACCAGTTCAACTTCATTAGACTGGACAACACAGATACCTGATGCCAGGAGTCGTAAATTTCAGGAGAAGAATCTGCTTTTAAGCTTCCTAGCTCCTTGAAAGGAAAACACTTTGAGACAAACCTTAAACTTTCAACAATCAACATTAGTTAACTTTGAAGTGCGTTAATAAAGACGTAAGGAATGTTAAGAGAAAAACGTTAGGTTTTATTGCTGTTGTACATTGTGAAAAGGACTGTTGACCATGAGACATTGGTTCCTTTTTTAGGTGGTTGTATAGTAATGCAATATTGTATTTGTGTGTCTTTATTATTAGTCCCGAGCCTGCTATGCGTGGAAAAGGACTATTACTACTAGTAATTGCTGCACAGCACTCACCAGTAATCCTCAAGTGTCCGACAAATTAATGACGAGTGAAGGCCTTTTCCCAGTTGTTCTCAGAGTCTGAAAAAGTTCATAAGCAACAAGCATGTCAGAAATATATTCTGGTGCTAAATCATTAAGATGCTTGTAAACCAGCAGTGATGTTTTAAAGTCTATTCTCTGAGCAACAGGAAGCCATTGAAGAGATTTTAAAACTGAACTGATGTGGTTGTACTTCCTGGTTTCAGTTAGAACCTGAGCAGCAGCGTTCTGAATAAGCTGCAGCTGTCTTAACCCTCGTTTTGAGAGACCAGTGAGCAGGCCGTTACAGTAATCTAACCTGCTGGAAATAAAAGCATGAATAAGTTTCTCTAAGTCTGGTTAAGACATTATCCCTTTGACTCTGGAAATGTTTTTAAGGTGATAAAATGCTGAGGTTTGACCTAATGTGTCTGGAAAAATTCAAGTTTGAGTCCATAATGACCCCTAGATTTCTAATCTGATTTTTAGATTTTTGTTTCTGTGGCCCAAAGATGATTAGTTTGTCTCGGGTTACTTACCCTTTTCCCTTAAAACGCGGAAAAGAGATGATGCGTAGCATTACGCTATGGAGAACATTCTTTGTGTGATCGATTGTGAAACACGTGTGTCAAACACGCCAAGAATTGGCTTATATAACCTCTGTTGTATAAGCTCTGTACATCGGAACATTAGCTTATATACTCTTGTACATTTAAATTTTATTTATTTATTGTACATTCCCACACTTGCCCCCCTTATCTGCATGTGTTGTTTAGCTGCCTTTGTTGTGAGTGGTTGTGCTCTGACATCTTTGCATTATTTACATATTTTTATAATTAAATTGTTACTTAAATTGTTAAACTTATATTTCATGTCTTATCCTTTATGTCAGCTCTATATTAATTTGTTTCACTCCATACTGATAATAAAGTTATATAAAATAAAAGGTTATTAAACACATAAATGTAAATGCACACATAACAAATGAATGTAATGTTAAATGAAAATAAAACAGCATAAACATGTCATGACATATTAAAAATATTACTTAACACTGTTGAGGTGGAAATCCCAAAATACGGTGGTGGACACCAGAAGTAATGGATGCTGTCAAGCTGAAGAAGGATGGCTGTCTTGTGGGAATCCTGAGGCTGCAGACAGGTACTGGCAGGGCCAAGCAGACTGCAGCCCGGGTCTTGGAGTTTGCCGAGGCCATGGAGTAGGACGGTTGGCCTTAAAGAAATTCTGGCAAACCATCCGGCGCCTCAGGAGGGGGAAGCAGTACCCTACCAACACAGTTTACAGTGGAGGTGGGCAGCTGTTGACCTCAACTGGGAGCATTGTTGGACGGTGGAAGAAGTATCTTGAGGATCTCCGTAATCCCGCCGACACTTTTTCCACTGAGGAAACAGAGGCCGAGAGCTTGGAGGTGGACTCATCAGACTTGTTCCTAGTGCATGTTGGACTCCAGCAGGGCTGCCCTTTGTCACCAGTCTTGTTCATTATTTTTAAAGACAGAATTTCTAGGTGCAGCCAGGGGCCGGAGGGTCCAGCTTCTCTGTTTTTTTTCATCGGCCGATACACTGCTGCTGCGTTCGCCAATAGTTTTTTCCGGCATAATTTACAGACAGGGTCCACACAGGCAGCTTTGTGTTACTGGAGATGCTGCAGTTCACGTGCAGAACATGCACTGCCCCTTCCCCACTAGCAGAGTGCTGTAATCTGCTCTTCAAAACACGGTAAGTTTTAAACTTTCAAAGCATCTTTAAACTGTTTGACTTAGTTGAAATAATGCCATACACTTTTAAAGTGAAACACGGCATTAAATACAGTATGTTGCTTGCAACTATAATACTTGCAAACAAGTCGCCTTTTGGCAAAAATTGCCATTTTGATCATTTGTCGTTAGGAGGGTAGTTTTCAGCCCATCTGAGTTTGCAGGTGCGCACTATAGCTACGAAAATATTTGCGCCTAAATGAAAAACCTAAACAAAGGGAAATTGTAACATTTGTTATTATCAATTGAGGGAAAAAAGCAGTATTGGTATAAAATATTGGCTAAAGAAAATTGGCAACAAGTATCGGTCATCATCACAAAAAAATCCATATCGGTCGATCCTTAATAAGAATTGACACTTTCAAGTCTGAGGCCATGGTTCTCAGTCAGAAAAGGGTGGCTTGCCCCCTTTAGGTTGGTGGAGAGCTCCTGTCTCAAGTGGAGGAGTGCAAGTATCTTTGGATCTGATTCACGGGTGAGGGAATGATGAGATTGACAGACAGATCATCCAATGCAAATTCTGCAAGATAGGAATATGCCTATCCTTACTGTACTATGTTGTCATCTGCAATGCACCTAAAGCACAGATCAAGCTCTTATATTTTGTTATGTATATTTTTATTTAGCCAAGCACTGTCCGGGCTGTTTCATAATGTTTTTTAATCCCAGATTTTGTGCTTCTATAAAGCCGGATACAGGAGGCCAAAATTAGTTTTCTCGGTATTCCCCCGGAAGAGCTAGAGGAAGTGTCTAGGGAGCGGAAAGCCTGGGCATCTCTGCTTAGACTGCTGCCCCCATGACCCAGTCCCGGTATAAGCTGAAAAGGAAGGATGGATAAAGCAGTGGATGGTTGTATTAATGTGATAGTCGACAGAAAGTAGGTAATTTTACTCTTATTTGTTAGTATTTTCTCTTGAAATAAGCCTATAACATTTACTGCAATATTTTAAATGTGGGCACTATACAATTTTTATTTTCTATTTTTAAACCATAGCATATGCAGAGCAATAGTAAAAATTTGCGCAAAACAATAATTTTACCTGCTAATTGAATTTAAGGATGCCTGCATCAGTCCGTGGACATGCACAATGTGCAATACACCAAAGTCTTGATCTCCGCCATGCCCGCAAAATATGGCCCAAAGGGCTGAACAGCTTTAACAATACTCCATAGCTAGCACTTCTCAACAAGGGATTTGTATAAAAGCCCTCCTCTGGACCTATCCACTGGACTCCCATATGGCCTCTTCATTAGCATTTGGGACTGTGCTCCCAAAGGCCCCCAAAGGCAGATTCCAATTACAATTTCCCTTATTTATTAGACTACCAGACTATGGCACACATTTACAGCCAAAGCGTAAATAAGTTGGATTATTTATAGTATTTTGTTGCTTAAGACTTAGTTTAATTACATCCCTATTTCATAAAATATATATACTGTATTATGTTTTATGTAAGCTACATAATGAAAATCTAAAATCTAGTGTGTATTTCTGACATTTTGGCACCTGTTTAATAATGCATCTGTTGTCTTAGGACAATTTCACTTTTTGTTTCTCGCTTGTTTTACAATTCTATTGCCCCCTGACTTCTTTTTTCTCTACAGTGTGCATACATGTGAATAGAATTGTGCGCATGTGAGGTCAGGTCACCGATAGCCGCAGGACAACCCTCCAGCATCAACTCCACTTTCAGGCCAGGAGGATGATCAACAACATCAACCACACACCGCACATCAAATTGAATATTAGGCGGCCCGTACTCAGCTGTGTGCCGGCCGACAGACAATGAAAAAGATAAAAGTCGGCTAACGCCAGATGACAATTAACCTCCATTTTTACATCGTAGCAAGATTCTAAGAGGAGACGTATTGACGGTGATGGCTGGTTTGAATGCAGAGACAGATAGATTGCTTTGATTAATCACAGGGTTGTAATGAGAGCTGAATAAACCTGAGGCGATTTGAGCACAGGTCTTTAGATGCTCAGGTTCTCTTCACAAAAAGATATGATATAGTCAAAATGTATAACAGGGCTATTTTTTATTCCATCTATATTTTATTGCAGTTGTTGCACATGGGGCCAGAGGCCAGGCAAAAAATAAATAAATAAAACCTCAATTGTCTAAGTATGCTCTTTTGTTTTGAAATTTTCATAAGAAGAAGCAATTTCAGTTTCATTCATTGTTGTTCTTGTCACTAGTCCGTTTCCCGTAAACTGTTTGTTTGTGGGAGATTCCCTTTTGCAGATATAAATAAGACGGATCAGTTTCTAAGTTTCCCTTTTTATCTTCTAACTTATGACTAGACTATGATTTGTTTAAATGAAAGTGAATGTAGCAGTGTAACAGAGTCATTCTGAAGTTCCTTTGAAGATATGTCATTCATCCAGTAAAAACACAACTGCATCTTTGCTCACTTTAATTGCAAAAGTGGGAATTATGTTTGTTACTTTAATATAAAATTCTTTAAATGTATTTTTTACATTGCAATAGAGTCTTCTGTCTTCATAAACTTTATTAATACTTTTAAACTTTATAAGTTATTAATTAGATTTAATTTATTTCAAAGTAAAATGCTATCCTAAAAAAATTGCGTAATTTCAATAAAACCTATTTTGTTAGTAAATAGTAATGGCCGTAGTTACATTTAGTAAATAGACTTAAATTTTTTGTTAGTGATTTCTGCAGTTTTTTGTAGGAAATGAGCAGTAGGTTAAATTTTAAACACTGATTGTTTTCCTCTTAAAAAAAAGAGGAGAGTTTAAAATGGTGTAGGGGCCGTTTAATAATTTAATAATAAAGCTAATATTTTACATCTTAAACCTCTTCCTCTGAGTTCAAAGTCAGACCAAAGTGATCCTGTAATTACTCTATCTCATTAAACAATGTGTGTTTTTATTGTTTTCACTTTGCCTCGTCTTTCTCAATTTTTGATATTTTACCATTTTTGTGTTGTTTTTTTGAGTACACAAACACATTTAGAGATGCACAACACTTTCTCTATTTTATCAGTAGCCATTACTTTGTTGTTGACAAGGGACTAGACCTGTGCTTCTCAATCCCCCGTGTCATGCATAAAGATCTGCAAATCATCCAAAAGTTCACCCGGTGATGGCAGGTCCTAATCAAGGCCAGACACTCGTCTCATTTGGTCGATGAGGTCAGCCTGTAAATACAGACATTCAATGGATTTAACTAGGGGTGCACCGATCTGACTTTTTCAGTCCCGATACCGATACCGATGCCTGGGCTTTGTGTACCTGTCGATACCAGATACCGATCCGATACTATTGTTGAATTAATAATAAACAGTATACCTTCCACCTTATACCTTCCTTGAAGAGACTAAAGGCATCAGATTTTACTAACTTAATCTTAATTAATTAATCTGTAGTAAAGCTCAAAGCTTCTATATCTTTAATCTCTTTCGAGACGTGTTCGCAAACTTTTTTGTACAGTTCTGGCAGTGCGGTCTCGGAAAAATACTTGCGAGATGGAAGAGAGTACCTCTGCTCTAAGTGTTCCAGTAGGCGACGGAAGCCCTCGTCTTCAACAACTGACATTGGTTGAGCATCTAAAAAAATGAATTCTACAACTTTCTGTGTGATTGCCGATGCTTTCATGCTTTCCATCGGAAACTTTTTGCGTCGTTGAAATGCATCCTGCAAAGTTAGTTGCTGGGCTGTATTGTCCGCTCCTTTTGCTTTGCTGAGCTGCAGGAATTCAGAGTGCTCCTTAGCATGGTGTTTCTGGATGTGCTTGATTAAATTGGTAGTATTGTACTTGGCAGTAATACCACCTCCCCTCGAAACATTTACTTTGCAGACATTGCAAACAGCCGACGAACTAGTTGGCGTGGCAAGTGTGAAATATCTCCACACCGCCGACTCTCTGGGATGCTCCATGTTGCTTCTAGCATGCGACACACGTGAAGCTGACGAATGACGTAGGTCCTGCAGCGACGAAGAAAAAAAAAACCTGGATCGGCTCGTGGATCTGTTAATTTTTTCCGATCCCTGATCCAGCTATTTTGTCAGTATCGCGGCCGATATCCGATCCTAATATCGGATCGGTGCACCCCTAGATTTAACATGAGCACTTCAAGTTATATTGGAGGATTTTTCTCCGTATGTGCTCAGCTGTAATTCTTACATGTCATATTTCCTGTATAGACCCTTACATAAGTGGTGTCTTCACAAACTGCACACATTAGTTATGACGGAGGGTTTAATTTTATTTTCAGGAGGAGCAAACTAAAACCAGTAAATAAAACATTTCTAGGCTGGTTGTTGTGTTTATGTTTGATGAGACACTTCCTCATTTCTCCTACCACTCACTAACCGCACACAGGTTTTCATTTGATGAATAAACCTGAGCAAACTGTTGTGGTCCTCTGTGTTTCTGCAGGTATGAAGAGCATGCAACCATCCCAGCACACACCTGTCCACTTCAGGACCTTTCTCTTTTGTTTTTTGTCTTCCTTTAGGTTTCACTTTGTCTGAGTTCATTCCTTATGTTTATCATCATCAAGGCAGCTCTTTTTTTAACTGTTCAAATCCAGCTAAAACTTGTTCAAATCCAACCTGTTTAAAGATGACCAAGACCAGGTTATGTTATTTACAGTACATACAGAATAATGAACATATTATAATAGTCTTTTTGTAAATATATATATTATTACATTTTGCTAATTTAAGATTTATTAAATTTATTTATTTGTTGTTTTTTTTATTATATGAGCTGCAGGCCAAACTTAAAACTCTGGTGAGGTTTAATGAGTTTGATGTGGATACTGCAAAGGTAAATGAAATTTCAGAATGAAATGGTGGCCAAATCGACAATGTACAAAGTCATTAACAACAATATTGAAAGAGGACTGCTCTATAAATCTTTAAATTATATTTATCATATAAAATATAATTTTACACAATTTCATATGTATAGTAAAAAAAGTCAAATTTATAAAAACTTATATAACAAATGTCTGTTACAATCAACTGTAAAATCAACAAAATATTATTTTGTTGCTGTTCCAACACAATAAAACTTAAAAGTTAAACAAAGATTAAGGAGAAACCAGAGACAGTGGAGCATGTCTTTGTTCAACCTGACAATTTTCCCTGGTCAGATTTACAAAAAGTACCTATTCTTAAAGCAAAAATGGCACAGTCAGAAACACCACCAGTACTCAACCTCACCAAAAATCACTTCCTCACTGATGATTTCACATGACTTTATATACTTTCATAAACATAAACAATAAACAATTTGCATATTAGACAGCATTTTAGTATTTGTGGCTATCTCCCATTGGCCTAACCACACAGGATGGCAGAATCAGGGAATCAACCTGGGGAATAGAACCAGCTATCAAAGCTTGGGCATGTTTGGGGATTTCCAGTAGCCATGGCCTCAACAGATTAGAAACCAAAAGAATGAGCTGAGGCAGAGTGAAACTAAGACTGAATACAAAAAACAAAAGTGAAAGGTCCTGAAGTGGACAGATGTGTGCTGGGATGGGTGTGTGTTGGGACAGGTATAAAAAGCACTCTTCTCACTGTTTCTCTTCTCTCACGTTCTGACAGCTTCAGGTGAGGTCAGAACTGGGTTTGTACAAGCGTGTTAAGCTGTACTTTCACTCTTGTTACTTTTTTCAGGTTTAAGGAGCATTATGGCGGCAGCAGTGTTCACCGTCTTCACTCTTCTGTGTCTGGTCTGCCTCACAAATGCATTCTTGGATCAACAAACAATGGTAAATAACCCTGAGCTTAAGATCTATTTTTAATCTATAATTTGTTTTATAAAATAATAGCAGACTAAAAGTAACTAATATCATGTTTTTACTGGACAAATTCTAAAACATGGAGGACCACAGCAGTTTGTCAGTGTTCGGTTCATACATCAAATGAAAACCTGTGTGCTGTGAGAGAGTAAGGTAGAAGATCTGAGGAAGTGACTCAGTTGCATCTTATTCATTTCTCAGCAAACATAAACACAACAACCAGTCTAGAAATGTTTTATTTACTGGTTTTAGTTTGCTTCTCCTCAAAGTAAACGCTCATGACATGTAAGAATTACAGTTGAGCACATACAAAGAAAAAAAAATCCTCCAATATAACTTAAAGTGAAACTGTGTTCATTGTAAAAAACAATGCATGTCTGTATTTACAGGCTGACCTGAAGAGAAATCTCCAGAAACTGCAGAAGGAAAAAACCTATACAGCTCTGGTAGGAACTCTTCTGTAATATTACAATAGACTGTGTCTATAGGGCTGAACAGTAAAAAAAACAAAAAAAACAAACTTTATTTTGTTTTGTTTCTGTAGAAATATGTGTCAAATAAGGACTGGATGGACATCTGTAACAAAGGTTTAATCCTTGTCGACCAAATGAGAGCAATGGTGACAGAGTCTGGCCTTGATGAGGACATGCCATCACTGGCTGAATATATTGATAATTTGAAGATCTTTATGCAGGACGTCAAGAAACACACAAGCAAGGAGATGAACCTGCTTTTAGAAGTATTCCAAGACACAAACAAAAATTTGGATTCACTGCAAATGTTAATTAATCTGATGAAAAAATCAGAAAATGATAAATGAAAATGAATTGTATCGGGCTTCTCCGGTACAGCTCCATCAACAAAGATGTGCAATGGTTTCTCCTGAATCTTTGCTGAACTCTTGCATTTTTGTTTCTCCAGATGTTGCTAAATAGATACATTTATAAAAGTCAAATCATTTCCATCAAGTTACCATGAAGTCTTTGTTCTACATAATATTAACAAATTAGTAAATCTTTGTTGATTTTACAGTTTGCAATGTTAAATGTTAATTAGTTATTAAGATAATTATTATTTAATTATTATTAAAACAATTTTGTTTAAGACAGTCCTTTTACCTTTATTGTCAATATACACATGTGTAACTAGTCAGTTGGTCCACCACTGCCCTGTTAGCAGTATTTTACATACTGCACAGGTTATACTGTTCAAGCCTGGCCAGCCAGACGTTTTTTCTCATTGTATTACAAACAGAAGTATTAGTCTCAGATTGCGGGGTTTGAACAGGATTTCAAGACAAGACCATCGGTGGAACTAACATTCACTGAGTAAAACAGAATCAACAGTGTTGGGCAAGTTATTTGGAAAATATGAGCTAAACTACCAGTTACTCTATGTTAAATTAAACCTCACTGCACTAAAGCTACCCACCAGAGAAATGTAGCAAGCTAAGCTACAGCATCATGACAAAAGTAGTTTACTAGATTTAACTTATTTTTATATTGATCCAACTGCATTCAAAAGTCAGTGCCATTAATGTTCAGTTAAACTGTTTATTTAAAATGACATGTGTTGTTCAAAGCAAAGATAGCATTTATTTTCATATGATATGTCAGCATTAGTTCCATCTGTAGAATTATTTTTTGGGGGTTTTAGCTGGATTTGAACAGGTATTTGTTAAATAGAGAGCTGCCTTTGATGATGATAAACAGAAGGAATGAGCCGAGGCAGAGTAAAACTTAAAGGAAGACAAAAAACAAAAGTGAAAGGTCCTGAAGTGGACAGGTGTTTGCTTGCATGCTGAAACTTGGAGTACCACAACAGTTTGCGCAGGTTTATTGATCAAATGATTTTTAAGTGTGTGCATGTAGCCTTTAATAGCCTACATAAGACTCTCTCAACAGCAACATCTCCAACAACTGTAATCCTCCCATAGTCCTGGTCTAGTCTTGGTCGAATCCTGGTCTGGTGGATTTATGCAAATATAAACAGCGATGCAACCACCAGGTTACTGAGGAATGTAGTTCAGCTCGTAGCGTTCGACTGCCCGACACTGACCACTGACCCCGGATGTGATGTAAGGCAAAAAATAAATAAATAAAACCTCAATTGTCTAAGTATGCTCTTTTGTTTTGAAGTTTTCATAAGAAGAAGCAATTTCAGTTTCATTCATTGTTGTTCTTGTCACTAGTCCGTTTCCCGTAAACTGTTTGTTTGTGGGAGATTCCCTTTTGCAGATATAAATAAGACGGATCAGTTTCTAAGTTTCCCTTTTTATCTTCTAACTTATGACTAGACTATGATTTGTTTAAATGAAAGTGAATGTAGCAGTGTAACAGAGTCATTCTGAGGTTCCTTTGAAGATATGTCATTCTTCCAGTAAAAACACAACTGCATCTTTGCTCACTTTAATTGCAAAAGTGGGAATTATGTTTGTTACTTTAATATAAAATTCTTTAAATGTATTTTTTACATTGCAATAGAGTCTTCTGTCTTCATAAACTTTATTAATACTTTTAAACTTTATAAGTTATTAATTAGATTTAATTTATTTCAATGTAAAATGCTATCCTAAAAAAATTGCGTAATTTCAATAAAATCTATTTTGTTAGTAAATAGTAATGGCCGTAGTTACCTTTAGTAAATAGACTTTAATTTTTTGTTAGTGATTTCTGCAGTTTTTTGTAGGAAATGAGCAGTAGGTTAAATTTTTAACACTGATTGTTTTCCTCTTAAAAAAAAGAGGAGAGTTTAAAATGGTGTAGGGGCCGTTTAATAATTTAATAATAAAGCTAATATTTTACATCTTAAACCTCTTCCTCTGAGTTCAAAGTCAGACCAAAGTGATCCTGTAATTACTCTATCTCATTAAACAATGTGTGTTTTTATTGTTTTCACTTTGCCTCGTCTTTCTCAATTTTTGATATTTTACCATTTTTGTGTTGTTTTTTTGAGTACACAAACACATTTAGAGATGCACAACACTTTCTCTATTTTATCAGTAGCCATTACTTTGTTGTTGACAAGGGACTAGACCTGTGCTTCTCAATCCCCCGTGTCATGCATAAAGATCTGCAAATCATCCAAAAGGTCACCCGGTGATGGCAGGTCCTAATCAAGGCCAGACACTTGTCTCATTTGGTCGATGAGGTCAGCCTGTAAATACAGACATTCAATGGATTTAACATGAGCACTTCAAGTTATATTGGAGGATTTTTTCTCCGTATGTGCTCAGCTGTAATTCTTACATGTCATATTTCCTGTATAGACCCTTACATAAGTGGTGTCTTCACAAACTGCACACATTAGTTATGACGGAGGGTTTAATTTTATTTTCAGGAGGAGCAAACTAAAACCAGTAAATAAAACATTTCTAGGCTGGTTGTTGTGTTTATGTTTGATGAGACACTTCCTCATTTCTCCTACCACTCACTAACCGCACACAGGTTTTCATTTGATGAATAAACCTGAGCAAACTGTTGTGGTCCTCTGTGTTTCTGCAGGTATGAAGAGCATGCACCCATCCCAGCACACACCTGTCCACTTCAGGACCTTTCTCTTTTGTTTTTTGTCTTCCTTTAGGTTTCACTTTGTCTGAGTTCATTCCTTATGTTTATCATCATCAAGGCAGCTCTTTTTTTAACTGTTCAAATCCAGCTAAAACTTGTTCAAATCCAACCTGTTTAAAGATGACCAAGACCAGGTTATGTTATTTACAGTACATACAGAATAATGAACATATTATAATAGTCTTTTTGTAAATATATATATTATTACATTTTGCTAATTTAAGATTTATTAAATTTATTTATTTGTTGTTTTTTTTATTATATGAGCTGCAGGCCAAACTTAAAACTCTGGTGAGGTTTAATGAGTTTGATGTGGATACTGCAAAGGTAAATGAAATTTCAGAATGAAATGGTGGCCAAATCGACAATGTACAAAGTCATTAACAACAATATTGAAAAAAGACTGCTCTATAAATCTTTAAATTATATTTATCATATAAATTATAATTTTACACAATTTCATATATAGTAAAAAAAAGTCACATTTATAAAAACTTATATAACAAATGTCTGTTACAATCAACTGTAAAATCAACAAAATATTATTTTGTCACTGTTCCAACACAATAAAAATTAAAAGTTGAACAAAGATTAAGGAGAAACCAGAGACAGTGGAGTATGACGATTTTCCCTGGTCGAATTTTTACAAAAAGTACCTATTCTTAAAGCAAAAATGGCACAGTCAGAAAAACCACCACAAGAACTAGAGGAAGTACTCAACCTCCCCAAAAATCACTTCCTCACTGATGATTTCACATGACTTTATATACTTTCATAAACATAAACAATAAACAATTTGCATATTAGACAGCATTTTAGTATTTGTGGCTATCTCCCATTGGCCTAACCACGCAGGCTGGCAGAGAATATAGACCTTGTTAATGTTGAGGCAGATAACAGAAGAACTCAGTCAAATCGGGGAATAGAACCAGCTTGTTATGTGTATGCTTGTATGTATATGTTATGAGAATTTAACTTTACAGATTAAATGAGCAGACGATGGAGACGGTATATCATTTGAAAATAATAGACAGGTTTAATCTTTGCAAAGAGAAACAAAACAGACACCCGGTAACAATGGTACACAGAGGTTTTGCTTAAAGTTGTAAACAATACATGACGCTTTTATAGGTTTACATTATGCCAGCCTCTCAGCTCCAGGGTCGTGGATGGACGTGTATTGAGCTGACGTGTCAGTCACAGATGTGTGTCACTAAGTGAACAGGACAGAGCGTCCCTGGACAATGATTAGATGTAGTGTAAAGTGATGTCTTTGTATTGTTTGGATTAGCCTGGCACCAATAGGAGATACAGCTAAAGACATTAAGTCATACTTGTTTGTGGATAAGCATATGAACTGGAGCAAGAGTGAGAGCATAATATACAATATTAATGGAGATGTACAATTCCCATAACACAAAGCTTGGGCATGTTTGTCGTCAGGCTCATAGAGAGAGGCTTGGGGATTTCCAGTAGCCATGGCCTCAACAGATTAGAAACCAAAAGAATGAGCTGAGGCAGAGTGAAACAAAAAAATACAAAAAACAAAAGTGAAAGGTCCTGAAGTGGACAGATGTGTGCTGGGATGGGTGTGTGTTGGGACAGGTATAAAAGCACTCTTCTCACCTGCTTCTCTCATCGACTGCTCTCACCGTTTCTCTTCTCTCACGTTCTGACAGCTTCAGGTGAGGTCAGAACTGGGTTTGTACAAGCGTATTAAGCTGTACTTTCACTCTTGTTACTTTTTTCAGGTGTGAGGAGCATTATGGCTTCAGCAGTGTTCACTGTCTTCACTCTTCTGTGTCTGGTCTGCCTCACAAATGCATTCTTGGATCAACAAACAATGGTAAATAACCCTGAGCTTAAGATCTATTTTTAATCTATAATTTGTTTTATAAAATAATAGCAGACTAAAAGTAACTAATATCATGTTTTTACTGGACAAATTCTAAAACATGGAGGACCACAGCAGTTTGTCAGTGTTCGGTTCATACATCAAATGAAAACCTGTGTGCTGTGAGAGAGTAAGGTAGAAGATCTGAGGAAGTGACTCAGTTGCATCTTATTCATTTCTCAGCAAACATAAACACAACAACCAGTCTAGAAATGTTTTATTTACTGGTTTTAGTTTGCTTCTCCTTAAAATTAAAGTAAACCTTCCGTCATTACTAATGTGTTCAGTTTGTGAAGACGCCGCTTATGTAAGGGTCTATACATGAAATATGACATGTAAGAATTACAGCTGGGCACATACAGAGTAAAAAATCTCCAATATAACTTAAGGTGAAACTGTGTTCATTGTAAAAAAAAAACAATGCATGTCTGTATTTACAGGCTGACCTGAAGAGAAATCTCCAGAAACTGCAGAAGGAAAAATCCTACACAGCTGCGGTAGGACCTCTGCTGTAATATTACAATACACTGTGTTTTAGTGTCTATAGGGCTGGGCAGTAAAGAAAAAATACAAACTTGATTTTGTTATGTTTCTGTAGCAATATGTGTCAAATAAGGACTTCATGGACATCTTTAACAAAGGTTTAATCCTCGTCGACCAAATGAGAGCAATGGTGACGGAGTCTGGCCTTGATGAGGACATGCCATTACTGGGTGAAATTTATGACAATTTGAAGATCTTTATGCAGGACTTCAAGAAACACATGAACAAAGAGATGGACATGCTTTTAGACGCATTCCAAGATACAAACAAAAATTTGGAGTCACTGCAAATGTTAATTAATCTGATAGAAAAAAATTATAAATGAAAATGAGTTGTGTCAGGCTTCTCCGGTACAGCTCCATCAACAAAGATGTGCAATGGTTTCTCCTGAATCTTTGCTGAACTTTTGCATTTTTTGTTTCTCCAGATGTTGCTAAATAGATACATTTATAAAAGTCAAATCATTTCCATCAAGTTACAAATTAGTAAATGTTTGTTGATTTTACAGTTTGCAATGTTAAATGTTAAATAGTTATTAAGATAATTATTATTTAATTATTATTAGCAGTTAAAAATCCACAATATTAGGCCAGCACCAGCAGAAGGTTTTTGCTACCTTTTTTTTCTTAATTATTATTTCTTTGTTGGTCAATACCTTGGTACTTTACAAGTTCATATATCTTTTTTTCCCTATTTGGTCTCAGGTGCCGACAAAAAACACTTTTTTTGGGACTTCCTTCAGATGAAATTATGGTAATCTGGGTAATTTGTCCCTGCAGGAAGTATTCTGACATGATGGGGAACAAAACAAAATAACAGGATGAACTCAGTATCTTAAACACATGTAGCTTAAAATATTTGACTCAAACCAGAAATATAGAATTCCCATTCATTTGCTATTCATTGACTTTAGGCACGTTACATTGTAAATCTGTAAACTCTAGAAAAAACAAAAAAAACACTTGACCACATTGGATTTGCCTCAAACTTGACATGTGATGTGCATGTGCTAAATAACAATGTTGGAAATTTTATGGTATTTTTTTTTTAGTTTTAGTTTCATTTAGTTTAAAGAGGGGGCGGCCAAAATCAGGGCTGATTGTAAATGGAATTTGTTCCATTTGTGTTTGATAAATCTTACTTTTTGGTATTGTTCTGAACTAAGTATTTAACATGTGCCCTCAGCTGTATATGACACAAGTGATAGTCTCAAGGGAATCATGACCAGAGAATAACCAGATCAGAACTAAATAAATGTGGGACCAGGTGTATGTTTGTGTGGGACAAAATACGTTGTTTAAGTAATATTCAGTAATTTTTTCACTGTAAATTCCTGTGTATATTTCACTGTAAGAAATGTAGAAATGCCTTTTACTGTAAATGTACAATTAAAGAAACATTGCAAATTACTGCAATTTTGACTTGTTAACTATCATTTTACCAAACCTGTAGAAACACAATGAATCTGCTCAATATCAAAGTAAACAATAAGGACAACAATTACAGACATTTAACGTTTTCATGAAACAACTGGAGCTACAAAGTACATGGAAAGTTAAGTCAACTTATTCTCAATGACACTAGTGTCTCCAATGGACACCATTGTAAACACATTGTAAACTGGCTAGTTATGTATAACAGTGTTACTGAAACATTTCAATCTTCTCTTTCAATAGAAAAAAGCCCAATGCCAGTGTAACAATTTAAGTTTAGGCTCTGTTATATCTGTTTTATTACATTACTCTCTGGCCCTTATTTCCTATAGTCTCAGTGAAAAGTGCATGAATGTGTGAGAATGTTTGGTGGTGGTCTGAGAGTCCCTTGGTTCTTCAATCCAAACCTTGGATTCATCTTTGACTTCACCTTTTCTTTCAGACCCCACGTCCCAACACAGCCTTCTTTTAACTCAGAAACATAGCCCACCTTCGCCCCACCCTCTCCACCTCTGCCACTGAAACCCTGAGCCACACCATTTTATCCTCCAGACTTTAGACTCCAGACTAGAGCAATAACCTTCTTCATCCGACCTACAAACCCTGCCATATGTAACTCTGCCACCTGCCTCCACAGCCACACCCACTCCTGAGACCACAGCAGCTGTCCTCAAACAGAATGGCCTCACCTTTGAAGCCATCCATAACCAGGCCCCCTCTTACCTCATCGACCTCCTACAGAAACACTATGCATTTTCCTCAGCACGCACCTGTCCACTCCAGTACCTTTCACTTTTGCTTCTTGGCTTCCTTTAAGTTTCATGTTTCTCATTATCAAGGGATGGGCCCAGTTATTCTCATTCTCAGAAGAAGACAACACAGCCAGCATCTCTTCATTTAACTAAGACCTATTCAAATCCATATAAAACAAGTTCAAAGAAAAACAAGACAGAGAGTTGGTTTTCTTAATTAACATGCATGCTTTTTTCCCCTCCTTGATTTGAGGAAAACATTTTTAGAATTATCTGTAAAAGAAATTAGACCTTAAGGTGTTTTCTAGGTTTTATTATCAAGAGTTTTACTAGATCAGTAATTATTGGAGTGTGGAACTCCAGGTTGATCATTCTACAACCTTACTATAATCAGATAATTAGTAAAAGTAAAAAAAATCGAGAACAAATACTTAAATTTCTCTACAGAATGCAGCCACACACTTTTTTAACCCCAGTACTCCATTGGCTTCCAGTTTCTTTTACAGTTGATATTAAAATTTAACATTTTGTTTTTAAAGCTCTCAATGGCATTCCCCTTCTTTATCTGTCTGAACATTTAAATATTAGAAATTCAAACAGGGCTTTAAGATAACCCAATCAACAAAGCTGAGTACAAACATTAGAAGGACCAAGGCTTCTCTGTCGCTGGGCCGAGGTTCTGGAACAAACTGCTCCCTGACATGCGCACCATCACAGACTTTATAAAACCAGACTCAAAACATATTTATTCAGACTGGCTTTTAACAGTAAGGCTTTGATGCTTTATATGTTTTTGTTTTATGACTGTATACTATTTTTATTACTTTATTACATTTTATTATGTTTTTACTGTAAATTTTATATTCAATTTTACTGGAAAGCATTGTGGTCACTTTTAGTGTTGTAAAGCACTATACAAATAAACTTTGATTAATTCTGCCTCAGATCAATGTGATTCTGTAATTACGCCGTCTCAATAAACACTGTGTTAATGTATTGTCTGTAACATCCGTGTTTCACTTACCACCACACATCCCGTGGTAAAATTCTGGCCCGCAGCATCTAATTTCTGGCCCGCCAGATTATTTTGACAATTGAGAGATCACATTGTATGACTGTGAGTCCCAAATATAACATCCAGTCAAGCTAAACTTATCTCTACCTAGAAATGTTTATAACTATTACTATTTATGCCTATCTGCATCTGACTGTGACACACACGCTTACTACTTTTACTCTAAACTGCACCTGGAGCAGTTTACTCTTTCTTACTTTCCTGGTTAAGGTGCTGTAGGACTGAGGCAGCAAACAATTTCCGACGGTGGATGATTGTAGACACATAAAGAGGGGTCAGAGGCAGGACAGTTCAATTCAAATTCTGTGTGGCAGCAGGTTCACTAGTGTACTAGTCTCCTGACTCCTGACTGAAGAAAACAATAGAAGGCCTCATTTGTACACATCACCACAGTCTTTATGTGACTCCTCTCATGGCTCACGCACAAATAATTCAGTGGCATGTCAGTCCTGAACGTCCCTGATGCGGTGCGGGTTGCGCAGCTGCGTGAATCTGTCCACGACCTCCGCTTTAGGGCACAGCCTGACGTCGTCCTTCTTCTGGGAGAGAATGGTTAGGCGTCAAACCTTTTATTTGTAGAACAGACAGATGCTTGTTAAGCACTTGAAAGCCATGCGTACAGCCATGATGCTGCTGGGTTAAAATGTATGTTGTAATGTTACTCTGAAACGGTCTCGGCTCTTTTGATACGAGTGTTGGAACTATGACTGTGAGAATAAAACTATAAAACCAATGTAAAGTTTGTCTGTTTAATCCCACTCAGAGAAAGGTGCAAGTACAGCGCTGGTACACAACACGATTTTAACATAAGGTCAGCCAACTCGGGTCAACTCGATACCACAGGTCTTCTCGCAGGAAGCAGGCACTTTCTGCCCCAGTAGCAGTACTTTTCCACTATGTGTTCAGCCATCAGTGACCGACTGGTTCTAACTGGTTTCAACAGATGAGATATTTTGTGTCCTAATCTAGGGTGCAGTGTAGCATACAAAGGGAACTAATAACAAGTATAAACAGTTATAAGGGTGCATCTTAATACAAAAACACTAACAGTAAAATGTGCAAAATGAGCTTTGGAACATAATTTCCCACTAACTATTTCGTCTTTGTGACAAAAGAGGTTCAAAATGTGTCCCTGTGAATCATTGATTTAAAAAAACAAAGCAATGTACAAAATACAGTTGTGTTCATATTTTGTCCATTTTTCAGAGAATATGAATGATAACACAAAAATCTTTTTTTTTTCACGCATAGTTAGTGGTTAGGTGAAGCCATTAATTGTCAAACAATTGTTTTTGCTCTTAATAAATCATAATGACAACAGAAACTACCCAAATGACTTGATCAAAAGTTTACATACCCTGGTGATTTTGGCCTGATCACATGCACAAGTGACACAAACAGGTTGAATAGCTTCTAAAGGTAACCATCCTCACCTGTGATCTGTTTGCTTGTAATCAGTGTGTGAATAAACAGTCAGTGAGTTTCTGGGCTCCTGACAGACCCTTGCATATTTCTTCCAGTGCGGCACTGATGTTTCTGTCTGAGTCATGGAGAAAGTAAAAGAATTGTCATAGAATCTGCGGGAAAAGGTCATTAAACTGTATAGCTAGCTTGAGTTATTCATTTTGTGACAGACTCTCTGATTGTCTGAGCCTATATTCTAAATAAAAATAATCTGCATTTTTCACTGATTTATCTTTGTAATATTTATTAGATTTGCCCATAAATGTAAAATCTATTAATGAATTGTATGTACTATTGACTGAAGAAATGTGAAATGTTGAATTTGAAGTTCTTTAAATTTGTGTTTTGCGTGAATTAAATCCAAAGACTACATTGTAATATACAGTACCATAAAGCCTGAACAGTATAGTCTTTTTACTTTGTAAAATACTCTAACAGGACAGTGGTGGATGAACTGACCTGTTACACATGTGTATATTGAAAATAAAATAAAGGATTGTCAGACAAAATTATCTTGTTAATATTTATTGTTAAAACATTGCAAACTGTTAAATCAACCAACATTCACTAATTTGTCACTTATGTAGGAGAAAGATTTCATGGAACCATGGTGGAATTGATTTGACTTTTATATTAGCAAAATCTGGAGTTTAGCAAAGATTCAGGAGCCTGACACAAATCATTTAGCATTCTATCAGATTAATTAACATTTGCAGTGACTCAAAATGTTTGTCTGTGTCTTGGAATGCGTCTAAAAGCATGTTCCTCTCTTTGTTCATGTGTTTCTTGAAGTCCTGCATAAAGATCTTCAAATCGTCAAAGATTTCACCCAGTAATGGCAGGTCCTCATCAAGGCCAGACACCTTCACCATTGCTCTCATTTGGTCGACGAGGATTAAACCTTTGTTCAAGATTGGCATAAAGTCCTCATTGGACCAAAATTCCTTCAGAAACAAAATCAGGTTTATTATTCTTTTTTTCTTTAATGCCCAGCCCTATAGACAAAAACAGTGTATTGTAATATTACAGCAGAGGTCCTACCGCAGCTGTGTATAATTTTTCCTTCTGCAGTTTCTGGAGATTTCTCTTCAGGTCAGCCTGTAAATACAGACAAGCATTGTTTTTTTTTTACAATGAACACAGTTTCATTTTAAGTTATATTGGAGGATTTTTACTCTGTATAAGCTCAGTCAAAGTACTTGTTACTACTGGAGTAGAACATTGAAAACTACATTGTAATGCATGTCACTGAGTTAATCAGTTAATCTGAAATGGAGTAATTCTTAAAGCTAAAAACTGCTTTCCATAATACCCCACAATAATATTTCATGTATAGACCCCTCTGAATCTTCAAACGTTAAGAACAGGGTTTACAAACTAAAACTAGTAAATAAAACATTTCTAGACTGGTTGTTGTGTTTATGTTTGAGAGACACTTCCTCATTTTTTCCTTCCCACTCACTAACAGCACACAGGTTTTCATTTGATGTATGAACCGAACACTGACAAACTGCTGTGGTCCTCCATGTTTTAGAATTTGTCCAGTAAAAACATGATTTCAGTTACTTTTAGTCTGTTATTATTTTATAAAAAAAATATTGATTAAAAATAGATCTTAAGCTGAGGGTTATTTACCATTGTTTGTTGATCCAAGAATGCATTTGTGAGGCAGACCAGACACAGAAGAGTGAAGGCGGTGAACACTGCTGCCGCCATAATGCTCCTCAAACCTGAAAAAAGTAA
The DNA here is from genome assembly GCA_024349245.1 of Neodontobutis hainanensis. Classification (NCBI taxonomy): domain Eukaryota; kingdom Metazoa; phylum Chordata; class Actinopteri; order Gobiiformes; family Odontobutidae; genus Neodontobutis; species Neodontobutis hainanensis. The sequence goes on from JALDNG010000137.1 coordinate 196,404, forward strand.
CAAGAGTGAAAGTACAGCTTAACACGCTTATACAAACCCAGTTCTGACCTTACCTGAAGCTGTCAGAACGTGAGAGAAGAGAAACAGTGAGAGCAGTCGATGAGAGAAGCAGGTGAGAAGAGGACTTTTTATACCTGTCCCAACACACACCCATCCCAGCACACATCTGTCCACTTCAGGACCTTTCACTTTTGTTTTTTGTATTCTTTTAAGTTTCACTCTGCCTCAGCTCATTCTTTTGTTTATCATCATCAAGGGATGGGCCCAGTTATTATTCTCAGAAAACAACAGAGCTGGCAGCATCTTAACTGTCGGAACTAAAACCTGTTTATTGCTAAGTATAACCTGTTCAAATCCATATCAAATTCTGTCTAAATAAAAGTCTAAAAATCTAAAATCTAAAACTTGTTCAAAGATGACAATTTTGTACCCATCATCATGATCAGATCAATCAATCAACTTTATTTCTAAAGCACATATAAAATAACATAGGTTGTTGTACAATATGACATACATAAACATTTCAGAAATATAAATTATGACAACTCAAGAAAACATTACATAGTAAATAAAACTAGAAAATTTAAATAAAATAAAAGTTAAGATGTCTTTCTTAAGCAGTACCAAATGACAAAGTTCAAAGGTAAGTCTTCATCATAGATCTAAAATGCTTAATGGACTGGACTTCTCTGACGTGCTGTGGTAAACTGGCCCACTATTGAACAATCTCTGTCACCTTTAGTCTTGAGCCTAGTCCTGGGAACAGCCAGGAGGAACTGGTCTGCAGACCTCAGCGCTCTGGCAGGAGTGTGAGGCTGCAGAATCTCAGATAAATAAAGTGGTGCTTTACAATTATTACTCAGAATTCTAAAATGTATAGGAAGCAACAACTGGAGTATTGGCGAGAAATGATCACGTTGTATCTTCACTGTTAAAAGGCGCCCTGCTGTACTCCCTGTAAGGGAGGACTGGTCCAGACCAGAATACAGGGAGTACCAGTAGTCACGATGAGACGTTACAAAAGTATATGAATAGTTTTTTTCAAAGTCGCACAGTGGACGGTAGGGTTTGACTTTGCTCAAGAGCTTTAGATGATAAAAACTTGACTTGAGAACAGAGCTGATCTATTTGTTTAAGATAAAGCCAAGATTTCTGACAGCCAGCTGCCGATAGCAAGTAAGCAACCCAATAGCGCTGCCACGGCCCTCCAAGAGGTCAGACTGACCAAAAACAATTATTACTGTTTTATTTTTGTTCAGATTTAAAAAGGTCATATGTAGCCAGGCTTATATGTCTTTCAGGCAGTCAACCAGAGCATCAAACGTGCTACTTGATTGCAGAGGCAGATAAAATTGGACATTGTCTGCATAACAGTAAAAAGCAATATTGTGTGTGTTTTTTATTTTTTTATAGATCCTAAAGGTAACATAAATAGTGAACAGGGTGGGACGTAAAATTGATCCATTGGGCACTCCACAATCAAGCGGAGACACAAAAGAAGGAAAGTCTTATTTGCTAGGGATCTAGCTTTTATAAGTCCAAGTCAAAGTTTCAAATCCTCGTGACCCGGTGAGGAGCTGTCTCTCAGCAGTTGGAGGCATCCAAAATCCACACCCTGGCAGCCCAGGTCAGCATCTGAGCGGTGTTTCCAGCTGCTTATGAAGCAGGCCTGTGGTTATTCTAGCGGGAGAGATGGGACCACCTCATTCGCTCAAAGACAGGTGAGGTCCACAGGTAGGCCGGTATAGAAACCACATGCGGGGGCAAACTGGAAGTTTGGTCACCAAGATAATTTGATTGAAATTTACACTTTGATATTCCAACGTCGTTGGCGATTGTATACCAGTAAAGCAGAGTGTCTCGACAGAGCTACACAACGATATTATCGGAAAAATTTGTTCTGACAAGCGATTGACCATTCACACTGGCGCCATGTACAAGCACAGTTAACAAGTAATAAATAATGTAAATAAAATAGAAATTACACAACTGCCTGTTGATAAATCTAGGGGACTGAAATGTCACTCTCAGTAAATTGTATCATCAACCTTCAGCGTGCACATTTCTATAGCCCAGTATCGCAGTGTCCTCTAAGGCAGTGGTCCCCAACCTTTTAAGCAACACGGACCGGTTCAATGTCAGACAATATTTTCACGGACCGGCCTTTAAGGTGTGGCGGATAAATACACAAAATAAAAAGATAACAGGAAGCATAAAAACTGTAATATTTTCTAAATATATTAATAAACGTGTCTTTTAATGCAGGGTGCTTGGTCTCCAAGTGCGAAGCAGTTTTGAAGGTTTCATGGCTTCATCCATATTTTAAGTAGGACTCTTGGTATTGTCTGTTAAATGCAGCTTACTTTGTTTTGAAAGTTGTATGCTCTTCTTTTGTCTCCTCACTGGGTCTTTACACCTTTGCGAAGAAACTTTCCAAAGACGTTTGTTTTTACTCATTTTGCTTGGGGGTTTAATTTTAACGTATTACGTGACAGTGACAAGCGTCAAGAGTAAGTTATAGACGGATGTAACAGAGGGAATCCGGTCATTTTTCAAAATGAAAACATCGTTCAGCCTCAGATAATAAATAAAATGGAAATAATGTAAGTTATTTACTATTTCTCTGTGGCCCGGTACCAAATGACCCATAGACTGGTATCCGTGCGCAGCCCGGAGGTTGGGGACCGCTGCACTAAGGGCTTTACAGTTTGTACAAGACCTGTACAAACTAACAAGACATTGACAAATTGTCGCCTTGTCCACGTTTCAGTACACACTCTCTTGTCATGATCTTGGTTAGTGTACAACAAAACCAAAATTACTTTTAAGGCAGACCTCAAATGTCTGATCCGCTGAATACTTGATTGAATATTGTTGATTGACTTCTGTACTGAGCATTGAAGCAGATTTTATGGTACTGGCAATAGTCGGTATGCCAGCTGCAGCAGAGATCTTACCTGAACAGCACAAAACTCACATGGGTATCGAGTTCATAAATTCCCAGATATTGGTCTCTAAACTGAAAACTGTCTATGGAAATGACAGGAAGGTTTGGTGCACTGGAAAAGTCTATCTTTACCTATAAATCTACACTCAAATCTTAAATCTTTAATTATATGATGTATGTCATGTTTTCTCAAAGCTTTATGGAGCACCTTGACTTTACTTTTTCTTAATACGTCTGACCCAAGAACTGGCAAGTTGCTATTTTTCCAAAGCTTTCTGTCAGAATTTTTCACAATATTGCTTGAAATTGAGGCCCTTTCATAAAACACAAAATGATGATGTAGTTACGACAGGCTTCAAGTCAAACCTCAATTCGCAATTTATCAAAGCCCTTCGCTTAAAAATGTAGCTCTTGATAGAAAAATGTTGAGTTGTTTAAAGTTATCTTGCAAAGAATAGAAGAACAAAATGAATGTGAAAATGAAACAACTTGTTGAAATGGGTAACAAGACGCTATTGTCACGAGAAGGAAATGAGGACTGTTCTGCCAAATTCTTCACAATACTCTTATTAATTTAGCGTAGACGAATCAGTAGAATTACAACCACAAAGCGGCTGAATGTTTTAACAATAGCTCATTCTGTTGGTGCCGTATCACTCTCACAGTCCTCTTGTATGTTGCCAGAAGGAGAATTTGGAAAGACTAAAATGGAGTGACTCTGAGGATGGGACAGAGGGATGACTGTTGTGTGTGTGCGCTGCCATATATCAAAGCGTCTATGCTAATGACTTGGCTGCCGATGTGGGCTCAGGCTGCTCGGTGGGTATTTGGAGCTCAATCCTCTGCGGTGCCGGTCCAGGTAAGGCTCGTTGCCAGCGCCAGGCCGTTTGCCAGTTCTCTGCTTTTGTACCAGATCTGGACACTCCAGCCGCCACATTAACCTGTGGATGTTATTGGGAGAGAACACTAAATGTACCGGCAAGAAACAGAGCTAATTTTTTGTAAGCCTGAAGAAATGCAATTGTGAAAATGAGGAATCTAAAGGTATGTGGACTGAATAATGTATGTAATCTAAATGTGAAGCAAGACCATTGATTGGATTCTGTTACCATGGTGCCTGTTGGGTAGGCTCCTGTTACAACACTTAAAATACATGTTTTTTTATTAGTCCTCTTACATTTGTAACTTTTTTGGGTACAGAATGGCTTTCTGGAGACCTAAAAGATAGTAGGGCCTTACCACTAAGATCAGCTATAGCAGGCCTTGTGCAGTTTTTTCAATAGTATATTATTTTTGGGCAAGTAGCATATGATTACATTTTCTTTTATATATTATGGCTAAAGAAAAATCAGCTCTGCATTCATCCTTCTTCTGTTAGCAAGAGTAAAAATAAAGTCAACTGGGCCCTGTAAACCAATTTGTTTCATCAGATTTTGAATTATAAATGTATGTAAATTTTTAACACTAAACTTTTTAATGCTAAAAAAATGTGAATTTAAATGTTTGAAGTTTCAGTATCTCATTTTTCAGTGAAGTTAGTTTTTCAGTTATTTAAATTTCATAATAGAAAATGCACTTTTTACAAATTTGATATATATTGATATATTCTCAAGTCCTAAAAGTCAATGGGCCAAATTCAGAGTCTAAAATCTGATGTCACAATAATGAAATGTCCACAAAATCAAGGCATAAGCAATCGATGCTGCGTGAAGTCGAACCAACAACTACTAGCACTTCAGTGAGGTTCTTTGAAAGTTACATAAATGTATGTCTTTTATATTCTTTGTGTTTTGAATCTCACATGTAACAATCTCTTTCAAAATAAAAGTAGGAAAAGAGTAGTTTGCTGACCAAAGCTGCTGTGTGTGATAAGGCTGAATCTTTAACAGTGTGATTTGGGCTTTACAGGGACTGAAGGATCACAGAGTGTGGGGTGCCACACCCTGTGATTGGCAGTAGAGAATGTGAGCTAGGCTGGTCAACACTGAGCCTGGCTTAATTATCTAATGGTCTTCAAAACCTCTCTGAAAATATCATGCATTGAAGCTTTAACTGATCCCTGGTTATGGTTCAGGTAGAACTTGTGCTGTCACAGAAAATGTCTCCGGCACTTAATTAAGTCTTTACTCACGTTCTGACCCTGCAAAGGTCAGAACGTGCACAAAGGATGCACAAAGGATTTGCCGTCTCATCTATTGTGTGTGTTCATTGATTGTAACATTTAAATTATTCTCGCTCTTTTCTTTGAATGCACCTGTGCCTCTCTTCACGCTCTGCATTAGTCTTTCTGAACATCACTTCCTTTGCTTTATAGTCTCTCTTCTCTGGTGTGTTTTGTCCCCTAACCAAACAGTCCTAAGTCTGTAATTGGATATGCCCAGATCCTTAATGAAGCAGATGACAGCCCTGTGGCAGTGCTGTATTCCACTGCTACAGGGAAATGTGCTGAAAGTGGAACCTGGTTATAGGGCAATGTACGTGAGTCCCTATGGAACATTTGGACGTTACTTAACAGGCTGACAAAATGCACGTGTGTGTATGTGTCTCATTTGGTATTGACTGTGTGGGCTGCATTTACATATGGATGCAATGAAATATCTTGTTAGTTATACTTGGAAGCATAAGCCTTACACTGTTAAATGTGTAGGACGTAGTGTTGAGCTCCTCAGGCTAAAATATGGACTCATCACCTCATGTCAGTTTGTCCCAATTATATATCCTTGACAAGAACCAAATCAGTTCCAGTGTCAAAATGATATTGCACTGTCAATCAATTAAGCACATTTATCCTTTTCTGCAAGACATGCCTTAAAGTAGAACTTTGCAGGATTTTTACTTTCCATAACAGCTTTGGAGTCATTGTGATGTCTTAATGATTTATTTTGTGTTGGATAGGGACTGTCCCAACCCCCACTAGCGCCTCTTAGCAGACCAAACAACCATGCCTCCATTCCTTGAAGTCCCATGGGAGTCTTGGGTCTCACGAGAAACACATTGCTTAACGACACTACACACAAAAAGACTCGCCCCAGTCAGTCTCAGACATTCATTGTGGCAGAGCCGGCATAAAAGAAGCTAAAGCAAAGAAAACCGTTGCTCATGGTCAAATGGGGGGAAGAGCAGAGGGCAGGGAGACGCTCGTGGCCAGTGAGTTTTTTTAACATTACACCAAAGCAGTAGGGGGAGCTCTGTAGGAAAAATCTGAAAAGTGAAGAAACTGCCAGACCTGCGAAGTGCTGCTTTAACACCAAGGGCAAAAGCTACTAAATCATGCAATTTTTGTCCAAGAAGCTAATTTGCAATTGCATGACAGGGAGTGGCCTATTTTGTGGAATATTTCCTAAAACTGCAAAGGCTTTCAGCACAAAACTGCATTCTTTCTCTGAGTAACAACACGCAACTAAGAGCATGTGCCTGATCTCTGAATCCTGGAATAGATTTGCGCAGATGTTCAGGTTGCGTGCAGCGTAACACACCACCTCAATCGTACTACTCACACAGCACAACTCAGAATCACAAACCTGCAGTGAGAGGAGGGAGCGATGCAGCAGGGACAATGGACACTCTCTATGTAAATAAAAGGACAAAGTCAAGCCTCACAGGGCTAATTATAGACTTACACAAACTGGGTATCATTGACTGGAATTATACAACTGTGTCACTTGTCATAAGATGGTAAGAGAAAAACTTACAAAAGGAAATGTATAGTATATTACAACATAATAAACCAGTTGGATAACTACACACATTTAGGGGTTTATTGTGTTTTTCTCTCTTTTCTATTTGTTTGACAAAATTCTTCATTATGAACTTATGTCTTTTTTTTTAATCAAAAAACTAATTCTGTGATGCCACAATGCTTTAAAATGACTGGGCATTAGGGTATATTTACACTTCTTTTTGTTTGGATCAAAACAGAAAATGAGCCTCCTTTCACAGTGGGATTGTCAGCTCTTTTCCTTAAGAGAGAAACTAGATGTTGATGTCAGTGGAGAGTGTGTAGAAAAGGCTTCAATCAGATTCAGCTGACGGTAGCTTTGTCACAATGTGACCGTTTCTGATCCAGTCAAATGTCTGTGATCCCTGTGGTGTTGATATTTCAATTGAACTCGTTACACCAAAATGGCCCATGATCCACTTAAGCAATATTCCAGAATGATATCTAGCTAAAAAAAATACCCAGTTGTTTAGAATACAATTCAATAATTTATTCCAGAAAGCTCAGAAATGACTAAAGAACAGTCATGGAGAGGGAGATATTATAGTTTTGTATTAAAAATGCAAAAAGTCCAAAGAATAGGCTGTCAAGCACGGGAGATTGATGAGGGAAATTCCAAATATTAGAAAAGCACAGAAAAGAACATAAAAGGGGTTAGTACTTGTGCTTAGGTAACTTGATAGAAACAATGTGCTTTAGCAGTTGACTTTCTCGTTTTCACTAAGTCATGAGAGCTTGTTAATTCTGCTTTAAAGTCATGCCACTTATGTCTCGACTTGTGTATTACAAATGCTGTGGCATTTTTGGAGTAAAGGCATTTGATGAAACTCTCCTTCGTTGGTATTTAAGCTTCAGGACACGAGACAAGCTTGCCTCACAGGCTCACTCCACTTCTCCTGAGATATTAAAACTAAACTTAGAATCTCCTAAAAAGAAAGATTTTACTTGCAAAAAAAGCAATCGTGATGATCTTTGTTGTCTTTTCATCTGTAGACCAATTATAATCACTGACAGGCAAAATATATATAATCTTAGTATTGTTTATTATATAGAAGAAAATGGAAGATTTGAAAACGAAAAACACCTTTTTCTTTGTTTTGGGATATTTGGAGATAGAGCTAAAGTATCCTAAAGTGTGCCCCGTTGACCTCTGGAGGCAGCTGCTGGTGTGTGCTGTCCTTCGTGATATCTCTTTTTTTGGGATTAGCCAAGGAAAGCCTTAGTTCTAGTTGACCTTAAAAAGAATAAGCACCGATGCATTAGCCCTGTTAAACACAACTCCAACAGAAGACAAGGACGGCCAAAGTGGCAGAGATGGTCGAAAAAGAGAGGAGGGCCAGTAGAAAGGCATGTAGAACTGGAACTGACAGCTTGACTTAAAAGTGCATTGTAGAAATGGTCTTTTCATCATTTGAGTATGTGTCATTCAAAATGGAGTTGAGGTTTTCTACATCTATTTTATATGTTGTTCTTTACAAACACCCCAACCATCTTATGATTTTATTGATGCGTTACTGAAATGCTTTTGTTATCTGTACAGAATTTGAACTAATAGTCATATCAGGTGATTTTAATGTGCATGTGTTTGTGACAGAAATGCCAAAGAACTTTCTACTACTCTTGATACTTTTGGTCTTTGTCAGCATGTTAATGAGCCGACCCAAAACAGAGGTCACACTCTGGACCTGGTCATTACAAAGGGTGTTCATATTTCAGATGCCACTGTGATTGATGTTGCTCTGTCTGATCATTCTTGTGCCTTTTTCCATCTGTCCATGATTCCAAAAGTTGCTGCTGGACCTACAGTTCAGAAGAGACACATTAATGATAACACCAGGACACAGTTTATGGAGGCAATCAGGTTTGAAAATGCCTCATCAGGTCAAGTTGATGAATTGTTAAATTGTTATACTTTAAGTGTTTTAAATGTTATGGACACCATTGCTCCTGTTAAGGATAAAGTGATGAAGAAGAGGGAGAAGGCTTCATGGAGCAATGCTCCTTCTGTCAAGGCACAGAAAAGGGAATGCCGAAAAGCCGAAAGAAAATGGCGTAAATTGAAACTCTTAATTCATTTTGCAAAAAGCAAGAAAAATATTCTTCTCAGAGCTCATCAACAACAGCAGTAACAACTCACATGTCCTGTTTGCTACAGTGAACAGATTAACAAACCCTCCAGCTTCATTTCCTCCAGAATTAGTTTCCAACACTAAATGCAATGAGTTTGCATTGTTTTTTAATGACAAGGTTCAAGGCATTAAACATGCTACAGTCCAAAGGACATACAACAACACTGTCATGCTGTCATTAAGCCTCTCCTAAAGAAGAGCAGTCTTGATGCTACAGAGCTCAACAACTATCGACCCATATCAAACCTGACATTTTTAGGGAAAGTCATCAAAAAAGTTGTATATCAGCAACTTAATGACTTTCTGTTATTTAACAACTGCTTTGATCCTTTTCAGTCAGGTTTTAGGCCCCATCACAGACTGAGACTGCACTTATCAAGGTCACAAATGACATCCGTCTGAACACTGACGCAGGCAAAGTCTCTGTCTTAGTTCTGTTGGACTTGAGTGCTGCGTTTGATACAGTGGACCATGAAATCCTGTCACAAAGATTAGAGGAATGGATAGGTATCTCTGGAACTGCTCTTAAATGGTTTCAGTCCTATCTTGAAGACAGGAAGTACTTTGTTTCGGTTGGTAACTGTGAATCAGAACAAATGGCCCTGACATGTGGGGTTCCACAGGGGTCTATTTTGGGACCTCTATTATTCAATCTTTACATGCTTCCTTTAGGCCAGTTAATACGCAGCTGTGGCGTATCCTACCATAATTATGCAGATGACACTCAGATTTACATCTCACTCACAGCAGGTGAAAATGGACCAATCCATTCACTGTGTCACTGCATTGAACAGATTGATGTGTGGATGCAAAATAATTTTCTCCAACTGAACAGAAACAAGACTGAACTAATCATCTTTGGACCACAGAATCAAAGAGAAAGTGTCAGCAGTCACCTCGAGTCTTTTTCTCTAAAATCTAAAAATCAAGTTATAAATCTAGGGGTCATCATGGACTCAGACTTAAATTTCCACAGTCACATTAAGTCAATTACATCATCTGCATTTTATCACCTTAAAAATATTTCCAGAGTCAAAGGAATAATGTCTCAACCAGACTTAGAGAAACTTATTCATGCTTTTATCTCCAGCAGGTTAGATTACTGTAACGGCCTGCTCACTGGTCTCTCAAAACGAGGGTTAAGACAGCTGCAGTTTATTCATAACACTGCTGCTCGGGTTCTAACTAACACCAGGAAGTACAACCACATCAGTCCAGTTTTAAAATCTCTGCACTGGCTTCCTGTTGCTCAGAGAATAGACTTTAAAACAGCACTGCTGGTTTACAAGTCTCTTAATGGTTTACCACCAGAATATATTTCTGAAATGCTAGTAGCTTATGAGCCTCCTCGGACTCTGAGAACATCTGAGACAGACCTTCTGCTCGTGCCCAGAGTTAGAACTAAACAGGGTGAAGCAGCGTTTAAGTTTCATGCAGCAAAAACCTGGAACAGCCTCAACTTTAACAATGTTCAAGGGGAGGTTAAAAACCTTCCTTTTTAGCTCTGTTTTTTTTTTTTATCTGCACTCTTGTTTGCAATGCAACTCATGTCTTTTTTTTCCACACTACACATATAAAAAAAGACAATAGGCTAATACACTGGACACTAGCAGAGTCCATTTTCTACAAAATACTCGAAAATGACCCTGCCATTTCAGAAGACAAGCTCTTTCTTCCAAACTTGTCGTCTTAAACATCTCAACTGGCAAACAAACATGGCGGCCGCTGAGGAGAGGGATCTGAGATACACTAGTAGGGGACACATTGTATCATGAATTGCATGCATTAATTCCATTAATTCATATGTGACTCATGCATTAGGACATACATTAGTTAATGTTAAAATGAACATTCTAGTCTCCTCCTAGTCATTTTTTTGACATTTGGAAAAATTTTAACTGGGCCAAAGCATCTTGTATGAACCAGAACATTACACACTATGAATCCAGTCATTTTGGAAGTTGATGAACAGGCAGCCATATTAACTGCATATTACACAAAATCATGAGTGTTCACAGGTGGAGTTGGCCCTTTTCCTGCACATTACAGTTTAGTACCAGAGACCGTAGTTACAGCAACTCAGAGCTGAACATGAAACAAAGAAAAGTGCATGTCATTTTAACTTTAGCTCATTTAAAAAAATGTATAGCATAGTATTCTTCTTGGGTTATAGGTGTAACTGTCATCCTCTGCATGTGTGTGTAATGTTGGTAAGTGCTCCAGTTTTCCAAGTGTAGTTTTATTTATATCCCTGCTCTTTGTTCATTCTAACATCCCTATAGAGATCATTATATAGGCTTCATAGAAAAAATGTCACACAGAAGCAACTGCAAATACAGAAATATCACTCTCATCCTGGATGTCATCTTGTGGAAATTTAATTTACTATTTACATAAAATCAGACTAAAACCACACTGCCCTCTACTGGGTAGTGTAATGAGACAGCGTTATCTTTTGCAACAAGTAGCAGCACAGGAGACTAGCCAGATATAACATAATTTTATTATTTTAAACATATAAAATAGTGGCCAAGAAAAAGTGTTGTATATTTGAGGGTTCAGTTGTTTTTTGTTAAATTGTCCATTAAAATACCCATAAAACAAATAAAACATATGCTACCTAAAAAATAAAGAATAGAGCCGTCTTAAGGAGAATTAGGTCATTTTTCACAAAAAAGAGCCTGTTTGACTGTCACACTATCATGTCCCTGCACAGAAGAAGCCCTGGGATAACATTAGTGTTGAAGTTCTCAGGGAATATACTGACATGATGCCAGAGAGGTGAGCTGCTGTAACTACTACGAAAGGTAGACATAACAAATATTTAAGGTTAAAGTGGATAAAAACTGTACTTCATCTGATATTTTTGTACTGCTTCATGAACTGAAAAAAATCATGTCTCAGAGGCAAATATATTTTCAGATCTAAAAAAATTTGAATAGCTGTAGTAAATACCCTGGCCACTTATATACACAAATATAATATAATAATAATTAAACAGTAACAAAGTTTTAAAGGGATAATTTATGATGTATGCTGTAAGCTTACTGCATAAACAGACATAAACATAAACATATACAAAATGAAGGATTATGGCTTGTTATCTATGGATCATATAATTAAATTTTAAAGTGAAGACAAATGTACACAACATGGACAGGTTAATGAGGTTGAATAAAGCTGAATGGTTAATGGATTGGAAATAGAGCTTAAAGTCACACTGTTATGAATGACCCTTATGTATCCCTAAGGCAGACAAATATTTAATGAAATCCAATATGAAGCAATATCACATGCACCATTAGTTCATTTAAAAGATAACATTTAAGTAAATGGTGTGAAATGTTATACTCTACAACAAAATGGAACTGTTCCTGTTCCCATGCTCTACACAGGGGCACTGTAGGTGTGGAATTGCAATCCACACTTACACTACCAGATAACACTAAAAACCATCACTCCACCTCTAATACAAACAACCTTTGAAACTTTTACTTTTCTTTTTGCAGCAGATCAAACTAAATGAATATGTTTCTGTTTTGGTGAAAACCGTTGGACACAAGGAGAAGAGCAGGAAGGCAAACAGGTTTCAAAGTCCATTAGTTAACATGATAGTTTATTTTTTAAATCAGAGGGTGAATAAATCAATGTCTCCAAAGGTCTAATTATTTTTATTTTTCCAGTTAAATTGGAAAGTGAGAGACAACACAATAAGAGCCACTGGAGGCTCGAACTTGTTGTCATGACAGCAATGAACACAGCGTCAGGGAAAGTATGATGGTGCGGTTTTAAAATGCGTAGTGTGAAACAAGAATTTTGAGAACCAAATGAATTCCATGTAACACTTGAGTTCTTTCTACACATACATGTGCTGACTGTCAGGTGTGAAAACTTTTTAATATTCTTTGAGCAGCATTTTTACTTTTTACATGGTCAACAAATACTTTATTCAAGGGAGCTGAATAGTCTGTCATTGAGGAGGCAATGGTTTAGGAAGAGAAATAATTATTATGAAAAAGCTTAAATCTGAATTCCATTTCCTTTGCAAAAGTCCAAGGCTGCCTCCACTTTTTGCACTAAAGCCAGCCTTAAAACATCCAATCAACACATTCTTTTTGTCAGTTACAAATCTGCCAACACCTTCTTTATTCATTTGTTTCTGTTTGAATGCTTTGCTCAAGGTCACAGTCAGAAGTGGCCCTCTGTAAGAACACAATAGGCCATCTGATTAAGAGGAATCCGAAGGCCTAAGCCAAGTGTGTGCTCAAGGGTCGTCCGCTCTAACGACAATGACGGTGCTGACAATCCAAGGACTTGTGATGATTTGGGGTTTCACAAGTGCGTTTTCGGTCAATGTCAAAAAACAGATGAAATTAACGCTTTACGTTACAACAAATGCCTGCAAAAAACATGAAAATTTTCAACAGGACCTTGTGCTTTGGTTAGTATACAAAAAATATTAGCAAATAAAAAAATAAGCATCACCACATTTGCACATGTTTAGATTTTAAAAGAAAGAGATCAAACAATTCTTTCCTTTCCCCTAACACTTATTTTATTTTGGGTTCAAATTAACATGATGCTTAGATCTTAGTGCGTTAGCTATTAGGTAATTTTTTGTAGGACTGTTAAGATTTTACTTTGCAACAGACTCAATCCCCTTTGTTCCAGCCTCTAAGGCAATCACTCTAAACAGTGAGCTAAACTACTTCCTCACCTTTCATATTTTCATTCCTTTTTTCTTCTCTTCAAGTACACGCCTTATAAAATGGTAGTTTTGAGAAGACCATTTCTCTGTATCGTCACTGTTTGCCTTGAATCCACCAATGGATGTATGAGTTTGTGCATGCACTGTTGTGTTTGTTGTGCAGTATTGAAGCCACTGTTAATTCATGGTCTAGAACCGAATCATCATTTGAGTTCATGCTTCAGGTGCACTGCGGTGGAGAATCCACCACTGTGGTTTTATTGATAAGCCACTACAGGAGAGTAACTGCTTTCCAGCTATTGTGTTCATCATGGCACAATTCTTCAATATAGTCAACAAAATCCCAGCTTCAAACAGTGGGTGTATCGCAGCCTCCCCTTCTAACCAAGTTCCTATGTGCCTTTCAGCAGGCCCTTCTGTTGGTCTATATCGGGGTCCCTTTCTGCAGACCTTCATTGCCAGTAACTTAGTGCCTTCTATATTGTGCAATAAATAAAATGGAATAATAGAATAAAATGAAACGGTCTCAAGCTTGTTCAGTATAAACAAACCTAAGTGCCTTTATTATTACAGTATATCAACTAGGGCTGTCAAAAAATGTAAATATTAAAGTGCAATTAATTGCGTTATTGTCCTTAATCTGATATTTTTTTATTTCTTATAAATATACTTTTAAAAGCATATTTTGCCATTTTTTACTTTGCTTACTCGACAAGAGGTCAGAAATTTACTGTTTTAGACAAGTAGTTTTTTGTAACACTATCCAGAAAAGCTTTATGAATAAAAATATGCTGAAGCATAAAATGTCAAACTCAACCCCAAAGAGCAAAGCAGATGGGCGTAATGAGTAACAAGCGACATTACAACTAACATAATGTAGTGTCAAACTTTCAAACTGAAAGATAAAATAAATCGCTGAAGAAAACTGACCTATGTGCAATAGCTATCCATTTAGCTCCAGCTGATGAAAGTTTGTTTGTGTTTGAGCTGTCCAGGCCTTTTTGCTGCAGACTCTCCAGCGTTGTCTGGAGCCGGGGGCTATATATCAGCGGTGTGTTTAGCAGCAGGTGATATTTTCAGACTGGACGTGTTCTGGTGGTAACTGTTCACATGGACAGTAAATGCCAATAACTTTTTTGGTCAAGAGAGCCATCTGATTTTTTAATATATATATTTTTTTCTCATTAATCACAATTTTAACAAAAACGCCTGCATACACTTTGCTTCCTGCATTTTCTTCTTTCTCTCCTCCCAAATGAGATTGGGGTGATGAACTCCTCCACTACACTGGTGCTATCATGGGAGTGGTTAATGAGAACACATAAAGCACTCCCTATCACTTACCCCCACCATTATCGCCCCTTATTGTCACAAAATCTCATTTGACTGTCTTTTAATTAAACAATGCTACTGAAGCAACAAAGAAAAAAGAAGGTTGCCAGACATTTGGTGCGGCTGAACCTGGGGCGCGCTGCTGCAGTCATTTGCTTCAGGTAAGTTTTAATCATTCTGCCAGTACGACACCGGACTCACCTCTGCTGTGATACATAGGCAGCTTATTAGAAGCCTTTTGTTGGCTGCCCCAATTGCTCTTTTTAAGACGTCATGAAAAAATCACGCAGTTTTGTAGCCTGCTGTATGCTGTGAGGAAAAAATAAAAGCAAGAGAAGGGTATAAAATGAGGAGCAACCAAGCATAGAAAGAAACCCTGCTTTAATCACTTTGGCCCCACGTAGACAACACAAAACTAGAGGTTTTCCAACACCACCTCCACTCTGCTGCAAACCATCAGGCTGCAGATAAAGTTTTTGCAAGTGCACGAGTATGTCCTTGGAGGCCTAAAAGTTTTCCTGATAAGAAAATAAAAAAAGCAAGCATTGATTTCAAGATAGGAGAGCGCAAGAAAAAGGGAAAGCACAGAGAAGCAGGGTAAACTATTAGAGACAGCAAAGACTGAAGAAGAAAAAAAAAAACTTGGACAAGTGCTCGGACGAGAGCCGGGCAGAGTGAACAAGTTTTTCTTTCGAGTGTGTGAGGCAAGGCAGAAATTGTGTTCCCAGGACACACTTTCAGCAAATATGCATTAAATTTGTAGATGATAGTGTGTGACTTACCACATTTTTCCTCATTTCTGCAGACTAAGGCCCTGTCAGACTTTTCACTGTTATTCACTGTTGTGAGTTTTAACTTCTGCGTAGGATGCTCTGGTGTATTCTCACTCATTCATTTTTGCTTCTTAGAGAAGCGTTAAGAGCTTTGGGAGAGATGATGGATGGAAAAATGTATGTGCTTGTTCTCCAAAGACAAGCCCAACAAACATTACAGGCACAGAGGCTGGGATAAAGTTAGGACTGTGGCCCATTGGATCATTTTACTCAACGTTAGATACACATTTGGATATGGACGGAGCCTTCTGTCTGCGCTCTGCGTTCATTTAGTCAGTACTTTGGTCTATTTTCACAAAGCAAACTAACCGAGCAGTACTTGCGGTGGCCATGAGAGACATTTATGAGCTGTAATCAAAATTTGAAGCAGAAGACAATTTGAGAAGGGACTAAGTTGGTAAGAACTCACAAATATCTTTATTTTATTCCATTAGCTGATGCTTTTTATCCAAAGCAACTTACATTATTCAACAGTAATTACCAGTGTTACAGCCCCTGGAGGCAAGGTGGGTTAAGTGTCTTGCCCAAGGACACAATGACAGTATGAACTGTGGGGAGCGTGAGAATCAAACCACCTACCTTCCAGTTGAAGGACGACCACTCTACCCACAGACCTACTGACGCCTACAGCAGCTCAATGTAGCTCAATGTAGCTCAGCACTTTATGATGTGACTTCACCGGCAGCATGATTTCAAAAACCGGTACAGACTTTCAAAAGTATTAATGAAAAGGTGCTTTCAGAAAGGACATTTTCCTAAAAGAAGTTACTCAAATACATGACTTCAGTAGAAGTATGTTGGCATCTGTCTCACAACCTATAAAACAGGACATTAACAGAGGACTAATATTAATTTTGATAAAGTCGGGGTCAAACGGGTCAAAGTTTCAAACACTATTGTTGTAATAAGCTGTCTGTGCTGTGCTCATAGGGTTCAGTGGCAAACAAGTGAAAACTAACTATAACAAAGAGAAGCATGAAGCCCTATTTTAGATAAACAGTTACAGGACAGGCTTTCTTTGGACTGGAGATGTCTGATGAGGGAAAGGATTCCAGACCCATTTCGCAGAGGGACTATTTTTCCACAGTGAATGGGCATTTCTGGCCAGGCGTTTACTTGTTGAATATAATAATACATTTTGTTTAGTTTATCACATTTTCCAAAGACTATCAAATTTAATTATCAGGAGCTGGTGTAAGAAACCATTGTGCAGTTGGGTCTATACAGCCCAGAGAGACAATAAATCCCACTAAAACACTAAAGCCAGAGAGTTACATCTATGGCATTGACCTGCCTTCTGCAGCTGTGAATCAAAAGATGAGTTAGAACAGCTTTGAAATGCCCCATTCTGAATCTGTGGAGTTATCTGTTTGATGTATTGCTTGTGTAACAGCTACACTTTGACCATAATGTGTCGACCAAATCATTATAGTTCAATACGTGGGCCTATAATGTTCAATTACATAAACTAGAAGTGTAATTGGGTCCATCCTCATGGAAAAAAACATTTGGTTTTATAGATACAAGAACAGATGCACACTATGTTCTAAAGACAATTATTCATTTTTAAAGGTAATGTTTTTTTTCCATTTTTTTCAGTTTACTATGTGTCTGTAGGTTGGACAGTCTTGTGAAATGTTTTATTTGTTTTGTCATATGCTGCCACCGAGCTTCTTCATTACAGTGAAGAATGTTTATATTTTTTTTACCTGACGTTCCTTGGTTGCTCACAACAACTGGTGACTTTATTCAGAAATAGACATTATCTGGTGTAAACCTATAATGAGAAGAATGTGTTCTCTCAATTATTTGTATATATTATTTTACTTTTCTTAAACAAGGAAAGCAAACAAACAACTCATGAACAGAACATAAACAAGTGAAAAAACAAATAGAGCCCAGCACAGCTCAAGGGACCAAAAAAAAGAAAGTGACAAAGGGATCACCTTTAATGGGCATAACAATCTAGAAAGTACATTTATCTTAACCACACTATGATAGAGGAAGTGGGCCTCCTTTGTATATTGTCTAGGAGAGGTGTAAAATTTGCCTTAAACAGCTGGTTAAACAGGGAGGAAATCTGAATGCCAAGATAGACAAAATCTGACATAGACCAACAGAATGGGATGGATATTATGGAGTCATTTCTATCGTCTCTGGCTACCCATTGGCACTGCAAGAAAAATGTATATCCTGAAAAACATACCAAAGTGTTAGATAATGTCAATAAGACAGGGAAGTGAAGATGCAGGCCCTGCTACAACCAGACATCATCAGTGCGCAGAGAAATTCCATAATGATTCCTGCCAGGAAACAGGTTTAAACAAGTTATGATCCCTGTGTTGTTTATTATGTAACTTCTTGGAACCTGACATAACAATGCCGCTTTGTATCCACCTCGAATTTATCATGTTGAGAAAATCTTGTGTGTCCTTTGAAGTTTGAAACTGGAGATCAGTACCACCATGAGACATCGTGAGTGTCTCCGGGAAGTGCATTTTGAAACGGATGCCGTTTTAAATATGAGACCGCCAAACACCATTGAAAGCCTGTTGTTTCCTTTGAACCACTGACGAGAGGTCATGACGTATAAAGACCCGTTGTCCGTTATGCTCCAGCTCCTGTGTGGCTCGTCTTGCTGCCATTATCCACTGCTTATCTCTGGAGTCGTGAAGCTGGATAATCAGAGGTCTGGGACCTGCTGCGTGCCTCGGACTCAGGTGCTCAATTTTGTTTTTTTTTTGTACCCAATTTTGTACCCAATACACTTCTTTGGAGGTCACTATCCCTGCTTGAGTTGGTGACCTCCAAAGAAGTGTGCTGGGTTTCCACCCTCTGAGCCCTCCTTTATGTTTTTGTGGCAACATTTTTCCATATTATCCAAATTATCAGTCAATGTCATAATCTTCTTCCCCACATTCGCCAATCTCTCCTTCAGAACGGAGATTGTTGGGCTAAGGATTTGGTTGTCCAGTCAATTAAAAACCTTTTGTAGTGAATATGGTCTTAATAATTAATATGAATATTAATTATGAAAATTAATTAATATTTTGCTTATCAAAATATTAATTTCTAATTAAAAAGGGGCACCACTCTAGTTTTAGACAGATCTAGAGAAACTGTTTAGT
Source organism: Neodontobutis hainanensis (assembly GCA_024349245.1). Lineage (NCBI taxonomy): Eukaryota > Metazoa > Chordata > Actinopteri > Gobiiformes > Odontobutidae > Neodontobutis > Neodontobutis hainanensis. Next base: position 215,199 of record JALDNG010000137.1, read on the forward strand.
CTAGTCTCATTAATCTAAAGGAAGTAAATTCTTCTTGTTTTCGAACATTTCTTGATATAAACAGGGAAACATTAATGTCTTTATGGGATTTTATTAAAGATTATACAATGGTGAATAATATGACGGGAACATGGTAAAGCATTAAAACACAATAAGGGTTGAACACAATGGGAATACACAGGGATAAACAGTTGCATGGAGGATATGATGAAACCAGGAATGTTTTGTACAGTTTAATCTAGATTGGGGAAGTTTAAAGGGACTTTTAACGGGAAAAGGAGATGGAGGCTTCGGGGCTAGAGTTTGGACTTTGTAATGCCGCCAAGGCAGTTGTGTCACGTGCGGACTTACTCTGTCGTCAGCGGGTGCTGGCCCGGTTCGGTGTGGTCGATATCAGTGGTCCGAGACGAGCGTCCTGAATGTTCTCCAGAAAGTTCGTCACTTACTGATGAAGCGCTCCACACGCCAGGGGTGCCGTCACGTGCAGATCTCTTCCAGGGGTGGGGGTCGCCGTGCACCCAGGGGAAGAGAACAAAAGCGTCCAGTTGCTGTCCAAACTAACACGGCCTCTCCTCGGTTGTACCGTGTAAAAGTTGAGGTTTGTGTAGGTTATGTCACGGTCCATGAAAGAGTTCTCAGCTGTTGCTTTGCTGGTTAAAACTTGCTTCTGCGCGCGCTCTTTTGGGGAAGAGCAGACGCTTTAGCAGGCACGGTCTTTAGAACTAAGGAAAGTTAACTCGTTTCCACGAGGCCCAGGTTTGCGGCGGCGAGGCAGTCCTACTGGACCGTCCGCCAGAAGGCCGCAGGCTCACCGCGAAGGGTGAAGCGTGCTGAAGAAGCTGAAGAGAGAGAAGGCAGAAGGGAGAAGGCTGATTCTCTGGCAGCGTGCCAGTTTTGTCACCTTTGGAAAAGGGGCGTGTCTTACGAAGAAGGGTGTTGCCTTGGCAAGTTTGACTAAAGTTTAAGTGTTTAAACTAAGTTTTAAAACATTCCTTGCTTCGCAATTTCTTTTGGTTTTTCATAAACACGCAAAACACTTGTACTGCAAAGTTATACAGAGGCATTTGTCAGGACATGATGGAAACAATTGTTACATTTCCTTAAAACAGAACACAACCTGCAAACAAAACTAGGATGAGGAGTTCTCGTCACGACTCCGCGTCCTGGAAAAGAACAGTATAACAACAGCACATTAATAAAATAATTCTTTTATTAAAATAACAAAATATCCTTTGGGGAGAAGTCAATAGTTCTCTGTCCGGTCAAACACAAGGGGGTAGTGTCTGACCATCAGAAGTTCAGGGGTTCTGGAGTGATCAAACGCATTCCTACGTCCTTCTTGAGTGCTAAAGAAAGTTCTGGGTAAAGCTGAATCAACACCCTTTATCTTTAGGATTTACAGTCCTTGGACATGGTGCCAGGATGTGGTGCTGGTCCTGAGTCACCTTTGACCTGGGATGCGTCCCTGGCCAGGTTTTGTCCTGGTCATGTCAACAACGCAGAATAGTTAATCACGGTTTACTGAAGGTTCCTGAGTCCTTAGTAAAACAGTTTGGAGGTCTGTAAATGATAAAAGACAGATGTTATAATCCGTGTGGAGTTTTGTGCAAACTCTTGTTTGCTGGGGCCTCTCTGGAAGTGATAAGTGTGGAATTATGGAGACTGATCTGCTACACTTTTAAAACTGTTTACATGCTATGCAATAAATTAGCGAAAAAGAACCTCACTATGAAACACAAAGCAGGCCCCTGTAATACGAAGCTACCCTGGATAGTTGTCTCCTACCTTGTTAAGACAAGACATAACAATCTGGCTAAGATGCAACACAAAGATGGTTAACTACGTTTTGTGTTAACCCTGGGTTTCTCTGTGGAGCTGTGCATGCGTTCATGTGAAACATGGGGAGTCAGCACTAACTGGCCAATCACAGTGACATGTTGAAGAGAGTTAGACTTTTGTGAAACTGCAATAAAAGACTGAGAACAAGGCAGAAGTGTAGAGTGTTCAGGTGAAAATACTATTTATCACTTGCTCCCAACATAATGCAGTTTTTTTACAGCTTTATGATGTTGTTATACAGTGTAGCAAGCCAGATTTAATGCTTATTGTATGTTTCTGCCCAGTCAGCTGTACCAATAGTGGAGGATACATTTTAATCCTTTATCTGGAACCTAACTTGCTGCAGACCAGTTGAGCTGTTTAAGACAAGTTTCCATAAAGCTCTTACCTGCAATGAAAGTGAGCCATCTTTGTGATATGGTAAAATGCAGGATTAACCCCAAGGTCTTACTCCAGCCTCTTAATACAGAGCACAGACTGTATCTAACAATGTAGCCCCTCTTTTTCAGAATGTGACATAAAAGTTGGTGGACATGTTTGAATGGTAGTCTTTTTTTTAAGTTTTACAGATTTTGTGGTAAATAATTTATTATACCATGAAGCCTATTATCATTATTTTAATAAATTCAATAATTTGTCAAGGTGTAGGCCTAGGACATGTTAAAAATGTTAAAATTACACTGAATTATTTTAGACACATAAAAAAAGCAAGATTTCATTTTCCTCCATAAAAGCAACATGCTAAATAAAATATACCATTCAGCTAAAACTGTCAGGATCTGTGTTTGTCTGTCTGTGTGTCTCCCCCTCCCCTCTGTGTTCTCCTCTCTCCTCAGCTGGGCAGGGCAGTCGGCACACCTGCAACCACTTACACCTCATCAACCTCTGCTTAAAAGAACCAGTCTTCCCTTCACTCAGCGCCAGTTCGTTGTCAACACTACTCTAAGTTAGTGAAGACGTTGTGCTCCTTGGATTTTGTACCTTCATGTTTCTTTGTACTTTGAGACGTAACTTACCTGTCGTATTGTGCTCAGGTGCCACTGCAAGCTCCAGCCCGGATCCAGCCTTACCTGCTATTCTCAAGCCTCCTCGTTTGCTCCACTGGCGTCTATCCGTGGGCCACCTTCCCGGACTTCGGATCAGCTCACCTCCACTCCACGTCGGACAGTTCTCCGAGCCACCTTGTGTTGTTGTGACAAATAAACCTGATTTACATTCGTACTAGTTCTGCGTTTGGGTCCTGCTTCTCGTCCCCCTCCGTGACAAAAACAGTTGAATTTGTTGTTTCTTCTGACCCCTAGAGACAAAACTGTTAAATGCACTTGGATGTCCACATTGTAATATGAATAAATGAACCAGGTAATTTGGTTATACTTAGAATTTGACTTTCTGGAAAATATCTTGAGCCGTGATTGCTGATGTGTATTACTGATGGTGGCGTGCCTCCAGGCCTCGCCGAAAGATCAGTGGTGTTAAATAACTCATCCTGCTCGCTCTGTCGATGAGTCTTTGAGCCCACGCCAACGTGATGTCTTCTTCATTAGCCTCAGTGAGATGTCAATCACCAGGCGTGGAGCTAATGTGCCCGTGTCAATCTACGGCACAGTGGATTGATCAGTCACGAAGCATCACATTTCTGATGAGCATTAATGATGAAGAAAGGAGCAAAACGCTCCTCGAAGCATGCATTAGTTAGTGGATGGGAGGAAGAAAGAGTAGATGAGGTTAAAGTGGCTCTTATTTGTTGCATGAATATGTGGGATATAGATTGAATTGACATATTTTTATACTGTGGTAAGGGGCAGGAATAGAACAATAGAAGAGTCAAGATTCACAGATTATTAATTTTTATTTCATTAAAACAAGACCACAATTTCACCACAATGTGTTGGAAAAAATGTGAACTGAGAAAATTCTATAACATGGTGAGCTTATCTTATGAAATTGGCTGTACATTGGCAATTCAGTTGTCCTCTAAAATGTTTATCAAATGTGGAGGCGTGACACTGCGTATGGGAACACTCTGCTGTTTTTTTCACCCTGCTGTTGAAGGGACCTGTGAGTTTGCTGACACTATTCTGTAGCAGGACTGCAAGCAACAAGCTCTTGACAGCCACCTAGAGTTTTCAGTTGGCAATACATCAACATACATGTTCCATATTTGCTTTGACAACCCTATTTAGAAGTTGTTTTTAGAGCTTTTTATGCTTCAAGATGGACTTTTCAATGTACACATTTAGTAGGAAGTGGATAGGATGAGAATCGGCACCTCCAGGTTTGAGGCCATGGTCCTCAATCAGAAAAGGACTAGTTTCTCTCTCTAGGTTAGGGAAAGGGGCCTGCCTTAAATGAATAAGTTTAACTTTCTTTGGGTTCACGAGTAAGTAATCAGTAAATGAGTCTGTTTAGGATTTTCCTCTGCAAGGTAGTTAAGTCCTTTTGTTTCCCACTGGAAGAGTTGGAGGAAGTGTCCATGGAGAAGGCAGTCTAGACTTAAGAGTGCTGCCCCCGGGACCCGGCCCCGGATGAGGAAAAGAAAAGATAAGAAATGGAGTGACGGCTATCTGAGCCAAAACTGAGCCTGTAAAAAAGTTACATACAACTTCATAACCATTTGAAGGCTAGTAGGGTGAAAAAATACTTTTGCAGGACCCACTGAGACAACATATTTTCATGGCTCAGATAAAACTAAACTTGCCAAATAGTTTCCCAGGGCACTTGCATAAACCAAGCTGTGAAAACATGCCACCATCTTTTCAACAGTGACAGACACAGAGATGTACCAGCTGGCAATCTTTCTTTTTTTTGGTTACAACATTTCAGAACTGATGGTGTAAGACTAGAACTGGCCAAAGTCATCAAACTTCTGACGGAACAGAGACTATCAGGGAAGTTTTATGGCAAGTACTTGGAAGAAATTACACAAAATCCAGATGGCATTTTTCACATTTCATAATTGCATTGTAGCTAATTTATCATTTTTGTTCTTGACTGGCATTTATTTAAAGTTCCCACTCTTCCCACAATCCCAACAGCCAACAGTTAACTGTCTCAAATATTTATATTATGAACTTTCAGAGAGCTTATCTAGTTTCTTAGATTTTGAGGGCTTACTTGTTCATGTTACAAGTTGCTTGTGTGTAATGCAATATAATTCACAAAGTACATTCATTGACAAGGCAAGATGCCAGCTCTAAATAAATGAAAAATACAAAATGAAACCTCTGTTTCCAATAAACACTAACATGATTGATTTGAGAACATTTACAAATCTGTTAAGGCTCAATCCCATTTCTACCTCGTAGTCCTTCCCCTCAGTTTTTTGAGTTCACACGAGGCCGAAGGGTTCCCCAATACTCATTTGGATTTGGGACCACTCTTATTAAGAAATTTCCCAGCATATAGTGAGTTCACCTGCACCACGGCACCATGTCTGCAAAAGACACGCATAAAAGTTCACTGTTTGCTAACATTAGCGCATTTTCAGAATTTTACCTGCTTGTCTGATATTAGCTGCTAATGCAAAACACAATCTGTTCCCTGTTGATAAAAAACTTTGAGACCAGCAATGAAATCATGTTGGCCTATGCTGGATTAACTGGTCAACCAGCATAGTTCCCATTGTGCTAGTCCAAATTGTCGGATTAATGATGCTACACCAGAAGAAACGGCATAGACCACCATTATTTCTATGCTGGATTACCACCAAATTGTTCTGGTGTCAGATATTAAGGTCTTTGACAAGTGTATTGTAAAGTTTGACTGGATACACTGACAGGACCAATATTTTAAATAGCAAATTGTCACGTCAATAGTTCTGGACCCAAATGCAGACAACACAGTAAAAGTCAAAGGAGTCTTTTTTGAAACTTGAAGCATGTTGCTGGAAGCCAGTTTTGAGCTTGTTTATTGTTGTGGTAACCGACTCTACACAGCTACCCTGCTCCAGAGCAGGTTTTATTCTGGTTCAAAGCAAAAGTGGACCAACCAGATGTGCGCAAAGTCACATGGATCTAATGCTGCATCAACTAAACCTTTAGTTCTTGGCCTCATCTTTTTTGGTTCAATGAATTATACTTTATTACACTGTGCACAAAAACAAAGAGGGCATTAATAACACTGGTAACACTTTAGAGTAGGAGGCACATTTTATTATGAATTCATGCATTATTCATGCAGAAATCTATGAATTCATGCACAAGTACATGCATAGGGTTAAGGTTAAAATGAAAATATGATGAAAACATGATCATTCTTGGTGATTCATTTGTTCTGTTTCTCAGAAGAAATAACCCTGCCCCCTTTTCCTTCCAGGTCAGATACTATTGGCTGATCACTGCACAGTGATCACTGGGAAAGGCTTTAAACCTGGGTTGAGAGGGAAACCCAAAGTTAAGGCTAATACATAATCCCAAAGAACAAGAACTTTATTCTTGTTCTTGAGGTGGCAAGAACATGAACATGCTGGATGCCCTGAAGTCACCACTATTTGAACCTTTGGCAGAGGTAGGCAATACATGGGTGTCTATAAAAACTGCATTTTTATTGGCAATGGTTTCCGCCAAACGTATTGTGGAAATACAGGCACTGTCTGTGCATGAGTCTTGCTGTCGGTGGAATCCGGACAGGTCAGAGATTACTCTTTGGCCCCGATGCCTCTTTTGTTCCCAAGGTGGCAATGGGTATTCAGCCACTACAGCTGGCCCGCTTTGATACAGGTGAAGTGTGTGAACATCTATGCCCTGTCAGAGCACTAGATGTGTATATAAAGGTAACCGCTGCGATGAGCAAAACAAACCAGTTGTTTGTTTGCTATGCTGATCCATTCTGTCTAAACAACGCTTGGCGCACTGGGTGGTGAGTACAATTACCCAGGCGTACAATGGCCGTGGCCAACCACTACCGGTAGGAGTGAGGTGTCACTCTACAAGAGGCATTACCACTTCCTGGGCAGCAACGTCCTTATAAAGGTATGCTGATTAGGGTCTGCTGATTCCTCGTGACCTTGCTGTTATACGTCATCCAGTGCCTAATGCACCGCCCCTGGTGGCCAGGAGGGATAAAATAGAACGAGAGTTACGTATGTAACTACGGTTCTATTAATCCCGGATGAACGCTAGGGCAGTCAGTCACTCGGAATCCTGGTACTTGCAAGAAGGTAAAGGGACTGAGCTCCTGGTATCACGTGACTATATAGCCCCACGTGGGTCACCGGGAGGTCAAAAGTGACTTAGTTGGTATTAGATTCTCGGCCTGCGCATGGGCAAAAATGATCATTCAGTACTTAATACACCGCCCCTGGTGGTCATCCGGGATTCACAGAACCGTAGTTACATACGTAACTATCGTTTTAGAGCAATGTATTGAAGCCCAAGGGATCTTGTTGTGTCCAAAACTGACCTCTCAGTCTTTGGCACAATCGGATGGAATAAGTCATGAACACACCAACATTTCAATGCCATAGAGTCTTTACTGTTCACCCCAACACAATAAACGACCCGAGTAGACACACCTGCTCTACTGAAGATTATACATTAGACCCAAGCTTTTATACAGTTTTCACATGACAGTTTATTTATGTCTATTTCGTTAGGGCTTTGAGGACCCCTCCTCATCGGCATCTTCTTCCTTTGAAACCTGGTTTCTCCAGACAAAGACTCTCTGTCCGGTCCAGTAAATTTTCCCTGTGTGTGTTTGCACAACCACCTTATCATGATTTAAACCATATATTTTTTGACATCATGTTTTTTCTTTTACCTTCCCATGATCCTAGCTGTATTATCATAACATATTCTCATACATGCATAATTATAAATCCTAAGATAAGTAACATAAACGCCCCAGAAGTAAATAATAACCTAAGCACACAAAAACAAACCCTTCCCATAGAAATATTACACCACAATCTCATAGTTTGTGGGTTGTGTCAGAGTTTAATGAGACATTGTCCACTAGACAAAATAATTACAAGAAGACCAATCAGAGTGTTCAGCTTGTTAGTCTATCTGTTAAGGTGTTTACCTGGCCCATAAATGGATGTGAGATTGAGTCTCATTTGATCTGAAGGCTGCATGTTCATTTTATTCCAGGATGCTTTCTATATACTTTCCAACACTTATTTTGCGCTGTATTTGTAAACACCGCTCACATGTTAATTTCCCAATTGTGGAATCATGAAAGTCTAATCTCACAGGCGCCTTAATAAAATGAAACCTAAATATATTTATGTTTATTGCATAGGGCCAAGATGCTTCTGGATTGAACAGTCTGAATAGAATGTTGTTTAGATTTGAGCCTGTTTCTTTGTTTTCAACTTCTCCACATTTTTCATTTTGAAAACTCTTGTTCACATGGGACAGAAGAAGCAGGTGTTTGAACCAGTCATGTGGTGTGTTGTCAAATGAAGATCTGCAATAAAGAAAAGAAGCGTTGAGTAATACATTTTTTTGATACAACTGTGTTGAAAAGGTTCATTGCTTCAGAAAGCTTCACTTTACCATCACTAGGCTTGATTGTATTGATAAAATTAACTACATTATATCTGTCTTTGACCAGCGCGGGGGTTTCTGTCCACATGAAGCCTTGAGAAATTAACCTTTTTGTGAACCATTTGGCTGGAAGGCTTCAAGAAGCTTCATCCAGCCATACCTAGGTTTTATTAACTCAGAATATATTCTGCAACACTGAGTTTATTCAATTGGCTTCCAGCAACAGCCCTCAGGAGGCTGATGGATAACAACCGGACAAGTAGGCAAGCAAGCCCTGGACAAGAAAGACAGCAGAAATCACCACAAAGAATAAAAATCTGAAGCTAAATGTTCTACTAACTGTGCTAGCTACATCAAACAAACTGGCAAGGAGGAGCTGGAAAGCTGGGTCTCTTGTAATGCTGGGGATTGAAGCCAGCTGATCTGCTCTGCCCACAGGAGAAACAGCCACACCCAGGTAGATGGAGACAAACACAGAAGAGAGGGGGAAGGACAGGGGGGAAAACAAACAGGAGGACAAACTGATTCAGGGGTGTTTTCCAGAAAACATGGTCAACTTACCATCTGGTAAACTCTGAACTCTTGTTTAACTCAGAATCTGCTTACTCTGAGTATGTCTGTTCCAAAACAGCCGAAAAGATTTCAACTTATAACAGTGTTAATATGCACGCACACTGAAAACATAAGAACACTTTCAAAGGTTCGCCGAATTCACGAGTTACAATGAAACCTCAAGGTGAGAAGGGCAACATACAGTATTGTTCAAAATAATAGCAGTACAATGTGACTAACCAGAATAATCCAGATTTGTAGTATATTTTATTGCTAAGTGGCAAACAAGTTACCTGTAGGTGCAGTAGAAAACAAACAAGACCCAGCATTCATGATATGCACACTCTTAAGGCTGTGCAGTTGGGCAATTAGTTGAAAGGGGTGTGTTCAAAAAATAGCAGTGTCGGTTGTTGACTGTACAAACTCAAAACTATTTTGTACAAAAGTTTTTGTTTCTAGGATTAAGCAATCCTGTGAATCACTAAATGAATATGTAGTTGTATGACCACAGTTTTTTAAAACTGCCTCAAATGTGGCACCAACTTGTGGCACCTCTCAGCTGTTTCTTCTTTCTTGATTGGATTCACTGTGTACTGGGGCTTGAATTCAGAGTTTGGGGTCGTCTCACAAAATGCCTGTGGCCCTTGGACTCAAAAAGAAAAATTTTACTCTCATCAGTCCACACAAATTTTTTGCACCTCTTTATAGGTTTTTCCCTCTCCAATCAACTTTTTAATCAAAGTACGCTGTTCTTCTGAACAATGTATTAAACAACCCATTATTAATACTGCATAGGTGAAAAAGAAATGGCAACAAATTGCCGACAGAGATGAAATGGATTAAGTGAGTTTATCATCACTCTTCCTTTTTATAATGTAAAATTAAGTTTAAAAAAAATCCTTGTTGATGTTGTTTAACTATTCAAGCATTACTTTTTTGCCCTGCCACCAGTTTAAGGGTAATATAATATTGTTTGACTTAGTAATATATCGGCATCTTGTTTAAAAAAAAATAATTCTTCTGGAGCCAGCAGAACTCTGTCCCAAATCAAAATGAAACAAAAGCCAAAAAGAATGTAGGGTTCAGACTTGAAACAAACAGTCCCAAAAATGCAGAGAGAGACTGGTACAGTTCTTTGCAGGCTTTAATTAAACACAGACAAACAGTCTGCGTCAGGGAAGTTGGAATGTAGCGGGCTGGCAAGACAGAGATGGCACTCAATTTGGAGGTAAACAGTTGTGTATATGTTAAATAAATGATGTGTGTTATTTTGTTCTATTCTGCCATCTCTCTGGTCAGCCACATTCATTTGGGGTTCCTCTAGGCAATCTTCATCAGGACATAGGGGTTGGCTCTCTCCTGTTATTGTAGCAATATTGTGAAGGACAACACACGCTAATGTGATGTCACAGGCCTTCTCTGGACTGGCCATTTTTTTGCCTTCAGGATGCCAATGGTCATCTTCTCCTTGGCCTGTGTTCTGCTGTGAGCCAGGTTGAATCCTGTTTGTGGTCCAGGCTCAGGTTTAGGGTGTCATCATATAGCGCAGACAAGGGTACCCTCTGTCACCCAGCAACGATTGTTCTGATTGTAGCGTTTAATACAAAAAATATGGTGTAAAGCAAAACTTACCCTGTTGAAATCTGTGGCATAATAATGACTCTAGCACCATGTACAGACCCCGGCCATTTGACCTCAATGTTAGAGATTAGATGGTTTGCATTACATATTAGTTTTACTACAGTAAGACCATACTTTGGGATGGATAGATATGAATAGCATTTATACAAAAACACTTAAAAATATGTCTCCTTTAGATTTTCCCAGAAAAGACAAACCTGCCACTCTGAGGAATTCTTTATTGACACGCAGATGTTCTTGGACAGGGAACTGTACAAATGTTTGTAGGATCCATTTTAGTGCCAAGCATAGGCAATTGTATGAACAGTTCTACACAATGTTGCGTTTCCCACATGCTCTGCATCACGTACATTGTCCAGAAAAAAAAAAACAAAGAGCAATGCACAGAATTGGTTCTGTGGAAAGAACAGACCCACGGTCTGTCACATTTGAATGTGCGGTTTCAAAAGGTTTTTTGCATAAATTAACGATTAACGGTCTCTCAAATATTAGTTTGGATGAGAAAACACATCGATACGTGGCCTTATCACCCTCTCATGGTGAAAAAAAGCATCATAAAATCTGTGCTTTCAAATTGATGACATCCACAGGATCGTCATCAAAAGGGCACGCCATGCTCAGTAACCTCTATGAAACAAACTAACTTTAGCAAGTTGCTATAGTTACTTACATTTCCTAAAAGTTACCTCCGTTTTTGGAACAGAAAGTTCAGGTGATCTGCTAATACCAGAGACTAAGAGCAGGAAAAGCTGCAGGGCCTGATGGCGTGAGCCCCAGAGTACTGAATCCTTGTGTCCCCCAGCTCAGCAGAGTTCTGCATCAGATCTTCAACCTGAGCCTGAGTCTCCAGAGAGTCTCCCTGGTGTGGAAGAAATCGTGCCTCGTTCCTGTCCCAAAGACGCAGCGTCCCAGCAACCCCAAGGACTACAGGCCCAATGACCTCCCACGTCATGAAGACTCTGGAGCGACTCGTCCTGGAGCAGCTGCGACTAATGGTGCAACATCTACAGGACCCACTCCAGTTTGCCTATCAGCACCACCTCAGTGTGGACGACGCTATCGTCTACCTGCTCCACAGAGTCTACGCTCACCTGGACAAACCGGCTACCACTGTTAGAATCCTGTTCTTTGAATTCTCCAGTGCGTTTGACACCATCAGGCCAGGACAGTGATGCAGGTAGATGCCCCCCTGGTGTCCTGGATTGTGGATTACCTCACTGGCAGACCACAGGCTGCAGAGCTGTGTGTGTGACTTCAACTGCTGCACAGGATACTTTAGAAGTTCTCTGACGACTCTGCAGTGGTTTATATGCATCAGCGGTGGTGACGAGAAGGAGTACGGGACTGTTGTGGATAACTTTCTCAACTGGAGAGATAAGAACCACCTTCAGCTCAACTTGATGAAAACTAAGGAACTGGTGGTGGACGTGAGGAGAACTAAAGCCGCTGTGACCCCATCTCTATCCAGGGGGTCAGTGTGGACGTGGTGGAGGAGTACAAATACCTGGGTGTGTATTTGGACAATAAACTGGACTGGGGCAAGAACATGGACACTGTCTACAAGAAGGGCCAGAGCCGTCTCTACTTTCTGAGGCGGCTGAGGTCCTTTGACATCTGCAGGACTATGCTCAGGATGTTCTACGAGTCTATGGTGGCCAGTGCCATCATGTACGCTGTGGTCTGCTGGGGCAACAGTCTGTGCGTCAGGAACACTAATAGACCTAACAAGATTATCAAGAAGGCCGGACATGTTGTGGGGGAGGAACTAGACTCTGACGGTTGTGTCGGAGATGAGGATATTGTCACGGAGGACTCTGCACTGTCGGCTGCAGCCTCCGTACCCGGCTCCCCCGCCCATACGGATTCGCAGAGAGGAGACAGGTGTGCGGGAGCGCCGGCGGAGCAAGCCCAGCTGATCCGAGTGAATAATCAAGAGCGTATAAGAAGCACCGCAGCCTGCTCCTCGACGCCAGATCGTAACACTGACTACCGTTAGTACTACGTCTCGCGTTGGAAAGTATTTGCTCTATGTGTTTACTTACCTGTCTTTTCTGTCCAACTCAGATCCTTCCCGTCCTGCCGCCAGTCCGGTTCCCGCTCTACCTCGGTCATCTCAGAAACCAGCTAGTCCTTCAGTCCGCCCAGCTCCAGTTCAACCTAGTCCTGATCCTGCTGCACCTCGCTATCCCGAAGAAACCGCCGTTCATAAGTGCCTTGTCAATAAATTTGTTTTTGTGAACTTTACGTGGGTGTCTGCGTTTGGGTTGTCTGCCGGAACATAACAGTACGATCTGGCCAGAATGAACCCAGCAGAGCCCCACACCCTTCCGCAGACGGTCGCAGCTCAGACCGCGCTTCTGGAGCAGCACGACGCAACACTCCAGTCCCTCATGGGCCACATGAAGGAGTTTTCCCGTAACCTATCGGTGCTGAGCGACAAGATGGCGCCCCTGACTACGCCACCGTCTACCAGCGCTCCCACCCTCTCCACGCCGACTACGGAGGCCCCGCCTCCGGTGTACAAGGAGGGGTATGTACCACCGCCTGCACCATATAGTGGAGACCTCGGTTGTTGCAGGGCGTTTTTAACACAGTGCTCCTTAGTTTTTGAGCAACAGTCACGGACTTATCAGAGCGAACGTGCAAAGATTGCCTTTTTAATTGGTTGTCTGAGGGGTCAGGCATTACACTGGGCCTCGGCTGTTTGGGAAAAGCAGGAATCTGTATGTTTCTCCTACTCTGCATTTATCACAGAGATGAAAATGATTTTCGATCATCCAGTTCGAGGAGGAGAGGCTACAAAGAGACTGTTTTCCATTCGACAGGGAAACCGCAGTGTGGCTGAATTCGCTATCGAGTTTCGTTCACTTGCCGTGGAGAGCGGGTGGAACGAGGACGCTCTGCAGGGAGCATTTTTGAATGCCATCTCAGAAGAACTTAAGGACGAGATGGCGGCACGGGAACCACCAAGTAGCCTTAATGATCTCATAACGGGGGCCATCAGGATTGATAACCGCCACGGAGCGGAAGAGGGAGAAGGCTGGCCTACAGGCATCGCTGAGATCCGCTACAAGATCACGGCCGGGAGTCACCGCACATCAGGGGGGGTTTTTTCAGCCCCAAGAGAGGACCGGGGGGTGGTGGACGCAGACTGAGGGAGGCCCAACCAGTTTTTATGCAGATCCGCCGAGTAGCCCACGGCAACCAGCCGCACCCGAACCAATGCAAGTGGGCGAACCCATCTAACAGAGGAAGAGAGACATCGCCGAGTCACTACCGGGAGCTGTCTCTATTGCGGAGATTAGGACATTTCAGGGCTTCGTGTCCACTCATTCCGGGAAAAGGGGGCTCGGCAGTAAGGGAGAAGTACTGCTGAGCCAAGTCCATTGTTCTTCTCCCAAGCCTGTGAGAATGGAAGGAACTATTATTTTAGCAGATCAGACTCGGACTGTAGATGTTCTAATCGATTCAGGAGCGGATGAAAGCCTTTTGGACCGTGGGGTGGCTAAGAGGTTGGGTATCCGGACTGTGCAGTTGGAGGTTCCGTTGGAGGTTAAGGCTTTGAACGGAGAGGTGCTGACCCAGATCAGGAACAGACGATTCCTGTAACCTTCCTGTTGTCGGGTAATCATAAAGAGACTATTAGTTTTTACATTTTCGAGTGTGTGCACACTCCCATTGTATTAGGTCTACCTTGGCTGAAGATACATAACCCTCACATAGACTGGGCAGCATACCAAGTGTTGTCATGGAGTAACTTTTGCCATTTATCTTGCCTGCAGTCTGCTTTGCCTCCTGTTTCTTCTAGGTCCAACCAGGTACCGGAGCCTCCGGATCTGTCTTCGGTTCCGTCAATCTACCACGACTTGTCGGCGGTGTTCTGCAAGCATCAGGCCTTGTCGCTTCCACCTCACAGACCCTACGACTGCGCCATCGACCTCCTCCCGGTGCTCCTCTGCCCCACAGCCGTCTCTTTACCATCTCGAGGCCGGAGAGCGAGGCGATGGAGAAATACATCCAGGAGTCCTTGGCAGCCGGGATAATACAACCCTCGTCCTCTCCGGTAGGTGCGGGGTTTTGTTGCCAAGAAGGACAAATCCTTGAGACCATGCATAGATTATCGGGGCTGAACAAGATCACCATAAGGAACAAATACCCACTCCCGTTGATCAGTTCTGTTTTCACTCCTCGGGGATCCAGGGTATTCACAAAACTCGACCTCCGTAACGCATACCATTTGGTGCGTATTAGGGAGGGGGATGAGTGGAAGACCGCCTTTAACACTCCTTTAGGCCATTTTGAATATCGGGTGATGCCGTTTGGACTCACGAATGCCCCTGCGGTATTCCAGAACTTAGTTAATGATGTCTTACGAGACATGATTGGACGTTTTGTTTTTGTGTATTTGGATGATATCTTGATTTTCTCCAAGGACTTGGAGGAACACCAGAGACATGTCAGGGGAGTGCTACAGAGACTATTGGAAAATAAGCTGTTTGTGAAGGCCGAGAAGTGCGAGTTCCATGCACCGTCAGTTACCTTCCTCGGATACATCATCGCTCAGGGGCAGATCCAAATGGACCAGGAGAAGGTTACGGCGGTACGGATTGGCCGGTTCCGCCCAGCCGCAAGGAGGTTCAGCGATTTTTGGGTTTTGCTAATTTCTACAGGAGATTTATCCGGAACTTCAGTAGACTGGCAACTCCTTTGACGGCTCTCACTTCCACGGTGCGACCTTTTGTCTGGACTCCGGAGGCAGAAGGAGCATTTAAGGAACTTAAGCATCGGTTTACGTCAGCCCCTGTACTCATACAGCCAGATCCAGAGCTGCAGTTTGTGGTGGAGGTCGACGCCGGAGACAGGAGTAGGAGCGGTTCTGTCCCAGCGCTCTTCCACTGACCAGAAGCTCCACCCCTGCGCCTACTACTCGCGTAAACTCTCTCCAGCAGAGCGGAACTATGATGTGGGAACAGAGAGCTCCTGGCGGTAAAATTGGCTCTAGAGGAATGGCGTCATTGGCTGGAAGGTGCCATTCAGCCGTTTGTGGTCTGGTCCGACCATAAGAACCTGACCTACATCCAGACGGCAAAGAGGCTGAACTCTCGGCAGGCAAGGTGGGCATTATTTTTTGACCGTTTTAATTTTGTTCTTACCTATCGCCCAGGTTCCAAGAACACCAAGCCAGATGCACTATCCAGAGTTTTTCCACGGAGCAGCCGTTTCCAGAGGAGCACATCCTGCCCCAGTCGTGCATTCTGGCGACCCTCACCTGGGAAATAGAAGATCGGGTCCGGAGTGCTCAACGCCTGCACCCGATCCTGGGACCGGGCCGGCTAACGCTATGTTTGTTCCAGACCCGGTTAGGTCAGAGGTGTTGCACTGGGCCCATGGGACCCGACTCACGTGCCATCCAGGGATGGGTCGCACTCTGGCTGTCCCACGCAGCAAATTTTGGTGGCCCACCATGGACAGAGACACTAAGGACTACATTTCAGCTTGTCACGTGTGTTCCAGGAATAAGGCCCTCCATCGACCCCAGCAGGACTACTACAGCCACTACCCATCCCTAGCCGTCCGTGGTCTCATGTTGCATTGGACTTCGTTACGGGCTTCCGCCATCTAACGGACATACGGTGGTGCTGACGATCGCCGATCGCTTTCTCCAAGGCAGCTCATTTCGTGCCATTGACCAAGCTTCCGTCTGCCAGGAGACCGCGGATCTCCTGGTGAAGCATCTGTTCGGTTACACGGGATCCTCGGGACATTGTGTCAGACAGGGGTCCACAGTTCACCTCCCAGGTTTGGAAGGCGTTTTGTACGGCGTTGGATATCAAGGTTAGTCTCTCCTCTGGGTATCATCCACAGACCAACGGACAGACGGAGAGGGCTAACCAACAGATGGAGGTGGCCCTGAGGTGCACATCATCGGCCAATCCGGCAAGTTGGAGCGCTCAGCTGCCATGGGTAGAGTATGCCCACAACACGTTGGTGAACACCTCCTGGGTATGTCTCCTTCCAATGTTGTTATGGTTATCAACCACCCTTATTTTCTGACCAGGAACAAGAGCTGGCAGTTCCTTCCATTCAGGATCACTTGAAACGGTGCCATCAGGTCTGGAGTAGGGCCCGATCAGCTCTGATGCGCGCCTCGGCTCAGTCACAAGTCCAAGCCAACCGCCACCGCACTCCTGCCCCTAGATACTCTCCGGGTCAGAAAGTTTGGCTGTCATCCAGGGACCTGCCGCCACGGGTTGAGGCTACAAAATTGGCACCACGGTTCATCGGCCCGTTTGAAGTAGAGAAGGTCATCAACCCGGCAGCAGTCAGACTGAAGCTCCCCCGGTCTCTTAGGATTCACCCTACCTTCCATGTCTCCAGGATCAAGCCGGTCAGGTCCAGTTCATTGAGTCCTCCCTGTCCTCCCCCGCCGCCTCCCAGGATGATTGACGACCACCCAGCATACACGGCACGGCGGATTATGGATGTACTGGCGCCGGGTCGGGGCCTTCAGTTTTTAGTAGATTGGGAGGGTTATGGGCCAGAGGAACGCTGTTGGGTGCCACGGAAAAACATTCTGGATCCGTCTCTGATTCGGGAATTTTTTCTACGCCATCCGGAGAAGCGGGATAGGCCGCCAGGTGGCGTCCATAGAGGGGGGGGTACTGTCACGGAGGACTCTGCACTGTCGGCTGCAGCCTCCGTACCCGGCTCCCCCGCCCATACGGATTCGCAGAGAGGAGACAGGTGTGCGGGAGCGCCGGCGGAGCAAGCCCAGCTGATCCGAGTGAATAATCAAGAGCGTATAAGAAGCACCGCAGCCTGCTCCTCGACGCCAGATCGTAACACTGACTACCGTTAGTACTACGTCTCGCGTTGGAAAGTATTTGCTCTATGTGTTTACTTACCTGTCTTTTCTGTCCAACTCAGATCCTTCCCGTCCTGCCGCCAGTCCGGTTCCCGCTCTACCTCGGTCATCTCAGAAACCAGCTAGTCCTTCAGTCCGTCCAGCTCCAGTTCAACCTAGTCCTGATCCTGCTGCACCTCGCTATCCCCGAAGAAACCGCCGTTCATAAGTGCCTTGTCAATAAATTTGTTTTTGTGAACTTTACGTGGGTGTCTGCGTTTGGGTTGTCTGCCGGAACATAACAGATATTCTAGACTTTCCCTTCCACCCGCTCCACAAAGTGCTGGTAAGAGCAAGAACTTGTTTAGCATTGCACTGTTACTGCCACAATTCTCCACTGAGAGACACAGGAAATCATTCCTGCCAGTTGCCATCCAACTTTTGAACTTTGTACTATAAATTCTCTTGTAGAGTCATTGTGCAATATTCTGTCTGCTGTACAATATTATGTCCACTTGTAAACTTGTAAACTGTACATCATGTGAATATGTAATAGATTGTTAAGGTTATTCATAGTTTCTAGTTTATTCTTAAGTTATATTTACTTTTTTAAAACTTCTATTGTCATCCAGAAGTCGGTTGCATGTCTGCAACAAAAATAATTTCCCCTTGGGGATGAATAAAAGTCATTCTGAAATAACATAACCTGTTTTCTGGAATACACCCCAGGCCACGATACAAATACTGTTATTGAAAGGTGAGTCACAATACAGCTGATGAAACAGATGATTAAAAGGTTTTGCGTCAGAAGGAGCAAAAAAAACTTTTTACTTAACTAAAAATTACTGTCAGATACGTTCTCCAATGGTGATGATGCTTATGGCAATGAGGAGGATAAAACAAGAGTAGAAGAGAAATTGATCTGGGAGGGAAGGTCTGAGTCAGAAATGAAGCCTGGGCCAAAATTAAAAAAACATTTCTGGGGATTCCTTGTTTGTTAAGGAGTTGGCTGTGGCAATCAGGAGCACATAGACTTTGGGGGAAAGTCACCAAAAACCACAAGACAGCTTTTAATGCCACAGAAACTACAAACACTAAAAGGTCAAAAATTCTGAAGGGCTCAAACTACTCTATGCGTACACTTGTAACTCTGGTACTTGTCTGTATGTCTTTTCAGTCTGCTTCAAAGATCGGCTTGCCAGCAAAAGTGGAGGAGAGGAGTGGAGAGTTGCAGGTCATATTAGGAACAGCAGGACGATACATTACAGAGAAAATCATGGCAACAATGGTCTCTTGGGTTCTCTCACTTAGATACACAAAACTTAGATTGTAATATATTCATTAATCACATTTCTTTAAGTGAGGATTCTGAATCTGGATCTGAACAAATGGCGTTTGTGTAATACATATGTATTCTCATCTTTTCAAAATCTTCATGGATTTTAAATAAACAAGCTTGTTAGGCATCCTTTTGAAATTTGACTTAGATGGATTTAGGCTCCCTCTGCAACAAGTCATTGCTGCAGAAACTTTTGATTACTTTCTGAGATGTACTTTTTATCTGTACAAAGAGAGTCACTGCTCTGTCCCACCAACTTCCAAACTCCAGGGATCAATGAAGGGAGAGTTACTGATATATGTTTGACAAACTCAAGTCCTACCTTACCTGCTCGATGCTGTTAAACATTCTGATGGAGCAGAAAAAGGTTAGGAAGTATTGAACACCCTGTAAGCTGACATTTCCTGGTAAAGCCCTGCAGTGTGGTGAGCCGCAGACACGAGCTGCATTAGAAGCACTCCATGCACAAAAAAAGGGAGATTGTGAATTTAGGGTTGGCACTGAATTCACACTGGTCATTTTATTCCTATAGTATACCATGCTAACTGCAGAAAGGTGTTTAACAAAGTGTGTAAGATCTCGGCACAATTCTGTGACTCAGACTCCAAAAATGTGCAAACTGCTGAAAACAAGTCTGATATGGAATGACTGGGCTTCTCTAGTTCTCTCTCCTAAATTAGACTGTTTCTTTCATGTGCTTGGACACAGTGAAAAAGAAAGAAAAAGACAAAAATGAGAAGGTAGTGCCACAAATTCACTGAGAACAACTATAAAAGATACCAGCTGCTGTTGCCTCAAATGTCTTCTTGTATTACACTAAGAGTCAACTCAAACTCCATTTTATCCCAGAGTTGGTGTTTTTGTCAATGCACCAGCATTGTGGGGTTTTAATAAACATTTACATTTACATTTATTCATTTAGCTGACACTTTTATCCAAAGCGACTTACATTGTTCTACAGTAATTACCAGTGTTACAGCCACTGGAGGCAAGGTGGGTTAAGTGTCTTGCCCAAGGACAAAACGGCAGTATGAACTGTGGGGAGAGTGGGAATCAAACCGCCTACCTTCCGGTTGAAGGACGACCGCTCTACCCACTGAGCTACTGCCAGTGGTAGTCAATATTAGGTTAAGATTAAGATTTTCCTTAAATGGGAGGCGGGGCACAAATGTATCAGTTGAAAATATAAGTCAGTTGTTACATTTTCCATGTATTTATTGTCTGTGTTTTCATCTACCTGCAGAAGCAGTGGGTGTGTCTGATCTCGGCTATTGATTGGCTGCTACTCTTTATAATAAGGATGTTTGTCTCTCTCTGCTTTTTGTTTCCGGCTGAGCTCCGCCTCCTGTCTGTGCTGCTGCTGCTGCCACGGTCCGCTTAGACGTTCAGCTCTTCTTTTATTTTGTTGGGTAGTTCTTTTAGGTGATGGGCGCGTTGGTCCTGTTTTCACGATTTGTTATTTTCTTTTAGGTGTTAGACAGGGACAGGGGAGGCAAGTCGGGTACGACGGTCCAATGGCGGGCTGGCTCCGCTCGTTTCCCTCTTTTGTTTATTTTGGCTGACCCATCATTGCCTTTTTGTTTTCCTTCAATCTTTATTTTTAATAGACAGTTGGCGCTTTAGCTTTTTGGTTTGTCCAAAATCCTTTTGTTCAAGTAATAAATAATTGATTTGTGGTAAATTGATTTGTGTTACGATCCCCTGCTAAACTAAAGGACCCTTTAGTTTAGCAGGGATCATACCTGTCAACTGTCCTGTCAAATAAAAGCAAAAGACCAGAAATAATCTCTCTTTTAATAAGACTTAACTTTTGAATTAAAATTCAAAATATATGGAAATTTTGGTGTAAAAATATATCCATGTGTGTCTTGGCTTTGAGGTGTCAGGTTGATTGTGTGTGCAGAGACACAAATGAGGGAAAGGCTTAATTTGACCAGACGGTACTACAAAAGCTTAGCTCACAATTCATGTTAATCCAATTCTGCCTTATGGGGAGATGTGAGACCTGTCCCTTTAGTCTGTGCATAGTTGAAAAATAAATAAAGTTATCTTTTATCTGTGTTTCTGTTTATATGAGAATATGAAGCCAAACAAAAGACAAAACTTGGACATATTTCTGACATCCATCCATAATGCACATAGACTGCACTACCCATCCAACTTTATGTGGTAGCCTGTTTGCAAAAGGTTATACATTATAGTGGTGGTGTAGTAAATACAACATTGACTGAGACCAAGTAACTAATTTCCAAGACCAGAGCGCATCAAGACCTATACTGTTATTTGTTTAAGTTTGCTGACACTACTGTCCTGCTGTCTCTGTGATCCATCACTGTCACTCCAGCAACTGGAGAAAGACAAACTGGGAAAAAAGTGTACCAAAGTGGACCATAACAGTGATGAGCTTCTTTCACTCATTTATTAAGAGCATACTTTCTTTCTCTTGAATCTGTTGGTTCCAATCGTTAGTGATGGTCAGATGAAGCTTCTTGAAGCCTTCCAGCCAGATGGTTCACGAAAAGGTTAATTTCTCGAGGCTGCATGTGCTCACTAACCCCCCTGCTTGGAGATTTATTAATTTATGATTGTTTTATATTGTGTCTATGGTACTGTGCCTTTAAATTGCCCCTTGGGAATAAATAAAGTTATTGAATTGAATAAAAGACCAGGACTTTTTGTTATTGAGACTGAATCAAGACCAAGACCATTTTAAGAAAGGCTACCTTGCAATACGTTGTATATTTTTTGTGGCAGGGCTGTTTTCTATAGGTCCTCCATAGGCCAGCTGCCTCCGGAAGAGACCACCACATAGTGAAAAAACACATGAATTATCCCAATTTGTCACATATGTGTGTGTGCCATTAAAATGCTACACTCCCATCACAATTTGCAGTGTGTTGTTGCAGAAAGAGTCTATTAGTGGGTGTAAATTCTAAGAAATTGCATACGTAATGTGGTTTCAATACACACGTATATATAGAGATTGTCAATCTATGCCCATATACAGTTTATAAGGAAAAACAAAACACTAAAATAAAGAAGATTTGAAAATAAACCTTTGCTCACAAAACCTTGTTTATTGATTGTAAAACATAGTTTAAAACGTGTACAGTTTTGGTCTATGTACTAAACCAGTGCTTTATTTTATTTCACATATTTAATAACTAGTGCTGTACTGAGGCAGCTGGGTGATGTGGGTTTGATGTGAACAGCCCTCAGCAGTATTTGAACTCTTTACCTGAAAAACCCAGGAGACAGAGACGCTCATTCTTCATCTTGAGCCTCTTTTCTATCATTCTATTTCTACAGTAAGCAGTGGGTTTAAAGGGTAACACTCTGATTAGTTAGGGGTCAGAGAAAAGGAATGACAGAGGACCAGCAAACCGATAAAGAAAGAAGAGAAGGGAGGAAGGTGAGACAGAGAGAGGAGGCAATGAAAAGGTAGAAAAAGTGCAAGGGAAAATGATGAAAGCTTTTAAGAAGATGAGCGTAGGTGGAGATCTGAGGCAGAATATCAAAGGTAAGGCTGAAGTGCAGTGATGATTAAGTAAAAGAAGAGGACGAGAGAGTTGAAGGAGAAGCAGCTGTGCTATTCATCTGCTGTGAGCCATACAGGATGGTATACTTGACTTCAATATATGTTGCTTCAAATAAACTCCTATACAGAACAGTCTGTAGCGTTTTGGAGCAAGCTAGATATTATGGTTGGAGCTTACAAGAGTTACCAAGTAGGGCTTTTGTTCACATGCAATAGTTCGTTAGACTCATTTGAATACACAGTGAAAAGAAGTCAATCTTTTATGCCCTTTTCTGCTGCATATATTCCATTTATTATAAATATTGTTGTGTTAATTGACAGGGTTAAATGCATGACATTTCAGAGCTTGAGTAAATGTTCAGTTTTTAGAAAGTAGCACCCCAACTTCTACTTCTCTGAACAAACTGAAGTAAGTCTAAGTTTTGGAGCTCTAACTTGACCTCTTGTTCTTTCCCTCTTCTTTGCCCACCTGTCTGTGTCAAGCTGTCACTCATAAACCAATCATAAGCTAACATCTCCCTCCTCTGGTCCTGTGTCACCTCTGACCCCGCCCCTGAACTCGGGTCTCCTCCAATAAGACCTGAACGTGGCAGCGAGTTGCTCACCCGTGGCCACAGACAGAGCCGCCAATCATGTGGGATAATCAGAAGTGGGCTGACCCTGAGCTGACCCCGAACAGACAGGAAGAGTCTCGCTCGAGTGGAACTTGAGCAGTATTTTCACACTCACACAGACAGAACAGTGAGTAGATAATCTCAGTAGAGCTAAAAAATGTCTTCCAATGACTAACGCAGTCACAGATCCTGTCTTTTCACATTCCCACAGTCACTTGTTGGGTCTTTGTCTTTAATTTTGTCATTTTGTGCTTGAGAAATAACCAAAGATGATCTGATGATGCTTTTGATTTAGGTTTTTGATGTGCATCACTGGACAACTTTGTTCTTTTGACCTTTACCCAACTACAGTATAAGGAGACTTACGAAGACTGCACAGGTCCAATGTTGGGGATCAGCAAGTTTGTAGAATAGTGTTAAAATTGAATCAGAGAGGAGAGGTCCAAATAAGTACAGGCAATGACAACAAATAAAGAGTAGAAGAAGAAAATGTATCTATAGCGCACATTTTGAACCAAAGTAAGACAATGTGCTTTACAGAAATAACACAAAAAGTCATAGCAAAAAAATAAACATGAAAGAAAGAAAAACATTAAGAAATAAAGAAAATAGACACAGGAAAAAAACAAAAACAATAGTAAAACGCTCCAAAACTGAGCAAAGCGTGGGATTTAAACAAAATTATGCCACCTGCATAAACTTGGTGCCCAGCCAAAGCAGCACTGGATTAGAAAAAAGAATGCTGGCATCATAAGAGCATGTGTAGCATCACCAGACATCCAGCTAAAACAGATTCCAAACACTGACTGATCAAAAGTTGAATGAACCAGAAAACTCTGTTGTGACTGAAAAACAGGAGTAAATATTACCTATTCTCTGAAAAACAGGAGCCATAAATCTGTGGAAAAGCACCAGGCAAACAGAGACAGAATCTATGACAAAAGTGAAGGACAGAGGTATCCTGCTGCTTGGAGACGGTGCTGTCAGAGACATAAACAACAGTAGATTGGTTACATGCTGCTATCCAAGTGCTATGACAGAATGCTGCTTCAGCAGCTTTGGACTGAACATGAGCTACGACAATTAGACCAGCAGCTAAAGAACAGGGAGCTGCTATTGGCTCTTATGGATTCAGAAGAGTGCCAATGTAGAGAGGAGCATGGACATTAGAGCTTTGTAGACTATTAGAAGAATATTAAAGTCATTTTTGACATAAACTGGAGCCAGAGATGCAACTTTATGACAGGTGTCTAAAGGTGTCTGGGTTAGAATTTGAGCTACAGAATTCTGTATGAGCTGCAGATGTTTAATTGATTTTTGATGGAGCTCAGGGGTTGTATCTTGCAGCGGCACAGGCCTGGCGGGGATTAAGACGGTGGTAAATTTGCTATCTTGTGCTCGATGCAGCTACCTCCTGCTCAACTGCACTTCTGCCAGTGCTGCCGGGGGTGGTGGTTTAAAAAGCAAAGTGTGGTGCAGACGGATACAACAGCTGATCTTAGTCAAAGCTTATGGCAGGTGCACACCTTTTGGACGTTCAAAGATATGCAGCAATACAAATAAATAATAATATTTTTTTCATTCATTCATTTACTTCTGCTTGGTCCCGTTAGGGACTGAGTCTATCCCAGCAGTTTTGGGCGTGAGGCGGGGTACACCCTAGACAGTGGCCAGTTTGTTGCAGGGCTTACACTTAGACACAGACACTGACAGACAACCATTCACTCTCACATTCACTCACTAGGGATATTTTAGAATTGGTAATTGACCTATAATAATAATAATAATAATAATAATAATAATAGGTCTAATAACTGTAGCCACAGATGCCCTGGGGCAGACTGACAGAGAGGCCTCTCCGACCATCACCACAGACATTCACTAAACATTCTTACACATTCATACGAGGCAAGGTGGGTTAAGTGTCTTCTCGATCCCACTACCTTCTGGTTGAAAGACGACTGCTCTACCACTGAGCCACTGCCGCCCCAATACAAGGGTTTGAACTCACAACCTTCTTGCTGTAAGTCAGGAGCGCAAACCGCTCTGCCAAATAAGATAAACATTTGTCTCTTTGTGTAAATATGGTGATTGAATAATAGCAGTTATGACATAACTGTTAAGCCCCTGGCTGTTTTTTTGTTTTTTCTGTGGGTGGAATTGTTTCCTGCAAACAAGACTCACCTGACACCAATCTCCAATCAACCCGGCCTCTACTTAAGTCCAGCACTCTAGCCTGTTAGTTGAGGCCTTGTAAAAGTCCGAGATCAAGTTTGTGACCATTGCATTTACCTCTGTCTCCTTGTTTGCAGTTCCTGGGTCTCCTGCTGTGAGCCTGCAGCCTGACTTCCCTCTGCCTGTTCTCACAACTCCAGGACCCAATTTTGGATCAACCAGCTACAATTTCAGCTTCTAATACTTACCTTTTGCCACAGTCTTGAGTCTTTCTTTTGGGTCCAGATAACTGTGTCGTAACAAAACCAATTGCATCATTACATGTGCCGTTAAATAGAACTATCAGTTTCAGAGAAACTTTTACTTCGTGAAGTCCATACCTTTGAAGTAAGTAGAAGAAAACATTGCTTTTCTTTAAATATAAGCAAAACAGTGCTTATTTTAAAATTCTTTTAATACTTGTTAGAACAGAGAATTAGGCAGCAGAGGATTCAATGGCCCCAAACCACATACCTCTCCCTGACTGAAAGGGAATGCTTAAAAATTTAAGATTGTCCCGCCAGGCTGTCATGGACATTTGTCACATGTTGGCAAATGACCTGGAATCATGTTTCAGCTCTCCCTATACCCTCTTCCTTGCTGCCAAAGTTGCACTTTACTTTTTTGACAGTGGGCCATTCCAGCATCCCGTGGGTTCATTTGGAGGCGTATCACAGTTACGTAAGGCTTAGTCCAACCTGCCACTGAATTTATCCAATCCTATGTCTGTAAAGTTACACATGTATTCATTTATTCATTTAGCTGACACTTTCATCCAAAGCGACTTACATTGTTCTACAGTAATTACCAGTGTTACAGCCACTGGAGGCAAGGTGGGTTAAGTGTCTTGCCCAAGGACACAACGACAGTATGAACTGTGGGGAGAGTAGGAATTGAACCGCCTACCTTCTGGTTGAAGGAGAACCACTCTACCCACTGAGCTACTGCCGCCCTCTATTCACAAATTATCCTAGCTCCACCCTTGACTGCTTTTATATTCCATGGGAATCCACCTCTGGACGGTGGCTGTTAGGGGACAATGGCTTTCCATTAAAAACATGGCTGATGACACCATTTATCACGGCAACAACACGGTGTACGTACAACAGAAAACACAGAAAAAGTGTAATAGAAAAAGTTGCTAAAAATGTGCTTCAAATGTTGGGTAAGACATAACAGTAAAGACCTCAGAAAGTTGCAGCATTCTGTGTGGCGTGTTGTGTGTTACATAACATTGCCTTTCATCATGGATGTCAGTTGGAAACCACTGAGGACATAGTTCAGGAATATAGTAGATGGGATGCAGGGCTGCATGTGCCAATGCAAGTTGACCTAAATATGCTGGCAGCAGCACAGGGAAAAATGGATCAGCTGGTTCAGGACGTGTGTCACCTGTAGCCATGTAAGTTCTGTTAAGTGTTGAAGGACTATTAATCAAAATCTTTTAATTTGCGCTTCACTAAGTTTATCTTATGTTGGTCCTGGGGATGTAAAGAAATGACAAAGGCTAAATAGGACAGTTAACTTGAAAATTAGCGATTAAAGATGCTTTTGGAAACTCCTACAATGTGTAGGCCTGGATAGGCTGTAAATATATAAATTTCCAAAAATTTTAATATGGGGGAAACTTAGTTGCAGCACCTAGGACATCTAACAACCCCACCCGAAGTAGCACCACGTAGGACAGCACCCCAGCACTCCAGCACTTGCAATGGATTTTGCATGATTTACAAAAGCATTAGCTTAATAATAAAAGCAATTTACAATGAAATTTAATTTAAGAGACTTGCAGTTTTTAAATTTCAGGAGTACACGTGGCAGAATGGTTAGCACTCCTACCTCACAGCAAGAAGGTTGTGAGTTCTAAACTCGGCCAACTCCGGTCTTTCTGTGAGAAGTCTGCATGTCCTCCACGTGTTTCTCTCCGGGTACTCTGGCTTCCTCCCACCGTCCAAACACATGCATTTACAGGTGTCTAAAGTGTCCCTAGTGAATAAATGAGAGAGTGAATGTTGTCTGTCACTGTCTGTCTCTAAATGTTAGCCCTGCAACTGGCCATTTTCCAGGGTGTACCCCGCCTCAGGCCCAAAGCTGCTGGGATAGGCTCCAATCACCTGCAACTCCTAACGGGACAAAGCGGTAGAAAATGAATAAATGAATGAATACAACATAGATGATATAAAATGTTTAAACTGAGAAAATTTATAATTTTAAGGGAAAAACACTATCCTCTTTATGATGCGCCAAATGTACTGCAGGCTGGCCATTTCAGAACCAGATTCTTCTTCTACGCAGCCGATTGAAGTCTAAATGTCCCCATGGAAAAAAATAATAATAAATAAACACAATGAATGGTCTGTAAATTCAAAAATCACTTGGGCATAATACACAAATGGGTTATTCTTGGTCATAAAGTAGTTTTGATATAGTTAATCTTTATACAGTTGAGTCTAGTCTCATTTTCAAGAGAGACCTGTCTAAAGCCTGGTCTACAGTGTACAATTTGTTTTTAGTCTTATGAGATTTTTCATTGCATAACATGAAATTGGTAGCTGATAATTTACTGCATGTTCACAAAAAGAAATGGAACAAACCTTGAGTTGTGGCCGCGACCAAAGTCAGCTGGAGTGCATTTCAGACTCTTTACGCACTCTGATTGTGCCACACCAAGCTGTCATTGAAAAGAAAACTCTTTTAAACGGGTCTTCTGTATTTGAGTCCCAAATAGAACTTCTACTCCGTTTCTCCTCTATCTTTGTTGCGTTTTGTGCTGTTGTCCTTGTCTGGACGTCATATACCGGCACATTTCTATTGGTTAGTTGGTAGACAGAGATTGTAGTGGCAGCAGGGGGCAGACGCACAGCAATTTCTCTATATTTCTGAAACTGCTTGGTATCTGTCACAGCTAGTCTTTGGTCGTGAGGCGGTTCTATCTTTCAGCCTTGTCCCTGGCTCACTGCAAAACATATGACCACCATTTTTGAGCTACAACAGACGATTTTACCTTATGTCTGAGGCGGCCAGAATCATACAGTGTATACCCAGCTTTAAAAATGAAGGCATTACAATCAATACAAAACAGTATTATAACATATACAATTTATATACATTTGCATACAAATTCTACAGTCTCAAGATTGGCCAATTTAGTTTATGAAATTTACACTATTCATAGTGATTTCCTCTTGGAAGAAATCCATTCTCAGACATGTAACTGTTTAAATATACTTCCCCGGAAAATTCAACTCAAATCCATAAAGACCAGACTAATACTTTGCACTGAACCAAAAAGAATTAAATGGCTGGCCAGACAACTGCTTGTCTTATACAAAACACTTTTACTTTGACACAAAAATTAAGTACAGCACTTTGGGGACCTCCAAAAACAAGGTGCTCCTTGGGAAGTAAACATACAAAGCAGAAAACCCAAGGCACTTACTGATTGAGTTAAAATCCTCGTAATAACCACAACAAGGTCATAATGGACCTGGCAACAGTTTTGTGCATGTTTTGCCTCAGGCTTTCAGAAGTGAAGCAAACAGACGCCTGTGGAAACAACCATTCTGTGTTTAACAGAGATGTAAACCACAAGCAAGACATTTCCACCTTAACATTTCACCCATCACACATGACCTTACAATGCAGAAAACAGGTGAGGCTGGGGGCAGCAATATGAATGAAAGTGTCTTAACTGCCAAAGTCCAAATGATACAAGCAAAGGCAGAGCATATCTGTATATATATTCAGAGAATGTTCTGGTAATGTTCCTACTTTCATTCACACCAAAGCCTTTTCTACAATTTACCTTTAAGGTTACTAGGCCTTTATGTCTGTGAAGGTTCTCAGTCATCCAGGTCAAAAGGTTAATGCATAAGCATATGGACTAGGTTTACAAGGTGACGACTTTTAATTTCAGGTAACTTTTTTAATTCTGAGTTCAACTGATATGAGATCTGAGCTCTTCTATTTTAACAAAAATAGCTTCCTTCACACTGTAGGAAGCCATTTTTGTTAAAATGGTAAAGCCCTCTTTGAACAGAGGAGGTGGCCTCAGATTCATGTTGCCTAGTATTTATGACAGTGTTTTGAAACCTAAAACAAAAGAGTTTTACTCTAGAACAACAACAACACCTGAATAGAACAGTGTCACTAACGACTCTCCTGAGCCTTTAACGACTCTCATCAGGAGTTACACTGCCCTTTTATAGCTAACAACTATGAGACTAGAACAGCCTGGTCAATCAGGTTTGGTTTCAGATCAAACCCCTCCCTCTAGAGATATAAGCTCAGCTTTCTTACCAGTTGAACTGAGAATTGATGAAGTCTCTTGGAATTAGAGACGAAACTTTGAAAACTGAGTCCAGATGCTTTTGTTTTAGTCTTTATCTGGTAAATTGCCAATACAGATTTTTCACACTTGACCCTGTTCTGGTAAAATGCAGGAACATTGCTGGGAAAGACTGCAGGTGCGAATTTGTGATGAGATTCTTGTTATACATTCCAAATAGACATTGTACTTTTGCATATTCCTAACATCATCTTGTGGTGTTTGTCATTGATGTCTTTCTCTTCATAAAGTTGGTGATAGATCAGGGAAATATATTATTTTCTTACTGTCACAGTGTCTTTTCAATAAGAAGAAAAGGATGAGGAGCACCAGACTTTTGTCAATGTCTTGTTTTTTTAAATTTAAATATTACTTTTGGGTATTTGTTAATTCTTTGGTCTAAGAAAAAACAATTAAAAAACAGAACTGCTCAGGGGGAGAAAAGCCAATAAAACACGTCCTTATCATTGACTGAACAAAATGAATGAAGTGTTTCTAAGACAGTCAAGAAGTGAAAATTGTAACCCAATAGTTTGATGATGCAAATTATTGTACCTATGTGGTTTACAGAGGAAATTGGAATTAAACAGGATCATACTTTATTAAATGGTATGCAGAGGCCAGGATCACCTTATGATAGTCAATAGTGCCCTTCCTCCCATCAGCAAATCCGATCACAACATGGTTTACTTAAACCCTGTCTATGGCTCTAAGAAAATGCTTTGAGAGGTCATATCAATGCTGATGGACCACCAAGGAATCCACCAGAATCCAAACAAGCCCTGGATCACTCAAGAGCCATTAAAGCTAAAAAAGAACAACAAGTCTGCTTTTTAATTCATCCAAAAGGTACCTAAAGGTAAACCTAGGTGACTAACTAGCTGGGGAACTGTTGAACATCTGGATGATTTTTCTGTTTTACAATTTTCACTTTCAAACAAAAAGGGTCATTTCTGGATTTCTGACCCTAAGTCTACTGTCTGTCCACCATGTGTTGTATGTGCTTTTTGAAATGAGAGGGCGCTGAATTCATGTCTCTCCCTGGTGACACTTCTCCTTGCTAAGATCACATATTCACTAAAAGACAACTGTGAGACTGAAGAAATTGCCTTTACCAATATGCATAACAAACAGTGCATAGCTGGCAAAGACTCCCAGCGATAAGACGCTCTGTTTTCTTTGAAGGTTTAGGCCGTGGGCGTTTGGGAAGACAATCATTCCAATTACTCTGTGTGTCTTTGTACGTGTGTTAGAATAAACCAGTTTTTCTCAACTCTTTAGCTCAGTTGTTAATTATAGATGCTACAGATTTATTCAGTGCTTATTTATTATTTGTCTGAGACTAATGCATAAATGTTCCTATTTTATTTTATTTTTTCTTTTGCAAGTGCAGCCCTAGAAATGCAGAGAAAAATTATAGTTCGCTTTAGCTTCTTCTTTTGAAGTGTTTTTAGTTGTTGCACAAAATCCTGTTGAATTCCAGCCCTATCTAAAGGTTATGCTTGTCATTTAGAACTTGGTTTGATTGGCCTGAGGTGGCTAATGTGGGCGCCTTCATTTGAGTACAAGAATGCATTTGTCAACCCATCTACTGCCGAGGATTTGCCAACAGTAGCCTCCATGCATTGCAAATATGGCAAGACAAGGAGAATTTCTGGGTAATATTAGTGCAAAAAATCAGTTCAAAGGCTTGTGTGTATGTGACGCAACAAAAATGTTTGAGTGCTTTTGAAAGAGATGAAATTGATTTAAGTGTGAATGACTGACATTGAAACGCAACTGAACAGCAAAGTGGATGGGCTGTATAGATCATTAGAATAGATTCTGCCACAGGGATGGAAACAGTGCCAACGTAGATTCTACTGACAATAGGGGTGGGCAAGTATTGATAGTGGTGATGTTAGTTGAAGTTAGTTATAGAATCATATTGATCCTAGCGTAATGAGATCAAAGTTTCTCTGTATTTTTCACTTAAAATTACTCAAAAATTCTTGGCAAGTTTGTGTGAGCACAACTCCTCTCCCAGTCTTTGTGTATATACAGCACTCCTTTCTCACTCTGCTCAGGCCCACTTTGCCCCTCCCCCTCTTCCCCCTGCTCTGCTGGAGCGGACGCCGACGGAGCAGCTCATTGCTGTCTGTCAACCAAGCTAGCATCCTCGTGATGGTGGAGAGGAAAAGGAGCGCAGCTTGGAGTTACTTCCCAGTTACAGACAAAGAAGCTGCTGCCTGTGATGTGTGCAAGAAAGGCATACGCTACTGTGGCAACACAACAAATGTGCATAAACATTTAAAAACAGCACACCCCAAAGAAAACAAAAAAATCAAAAGAAAAAGAAACTATCGAATTTAGTATCGGTATTGACAATACTGGCCCTGTATTTACTTGGTATCCGATCAATAGCAAAATTTTCAGTGTTCAAGAAAGCGATACATTATTATGGCAACAAAACTATTTTGCATTAATTTTCTTTGCTTAATTTTTTTTTTTAGTTAATATGTTCTTTTAGTTCTGTTTTAGTCAATAAAACAAAACAAAAAGCTTTGTCTTATGTATTATTATAATCTTAATCACGATTAGCTGATTAAAGGCAAAATAATCATTCAATGATCATGAAATTTCAAATAGAAAGTATCAGTATTTACTTGGAATTGGAGTTTTGACATATGATAGAAATTCTCCACAGAGTCCCAGGCCCTACAGCCTAGGTCTTCAACGGGCGGACCGCGGTCCGGATCTGAACCACGAGAGGCTTTGATCTGTGCCGCACATTTTTAAGTTACAATTGTGGAAATATATTTTATATATTCCTCAGGTTACTATGGTTACGTACAAAGCCATAGAAAATTTAACATTTTAGCGTAACCTGATAATGAGTTGGTGCTCTTCAGGGGCAGGACCTCAGCAATAGGTCAATTGTAAAATTTTGAGGCACTAGACCACACCATAAGACAATAATCTATTCGAGGAAGACCTAGAGTTGAATTATTTGACGGATCATACATTTTCTTAAAGATTGGTAGATTGGTAGACTACAAATTTTTACTTTTACCTAGATAAACAATCACAGCTGGAACATAAGGCAAGAACAAAAGGTACAACAATTAATGTAAGTTGAAGCTAAAATGTAATATACAGTCTAGTTCCTTCTAAAGAGCCAAAAATACACCTTACCTTCTCTCCTTTTCCCTCAGCTCTCACCTTTCTGAGCACTGAATACATTAGCTTGGAGTCATTACTATGTGGGAAACAAAGCATGTAAATGAGAGCTACACACCTGTCATCAGGTGCAGACAGTTCTTCAAGTTCCACAAGAATAAAACAAATAACATGAACTTTGCTAAAAACAGACTTGCTAACTTGTGTTAATTAGCTCTAAAATGGATAAGACCATGGTATCAACAGATGTGTTAGTTACTGTATTAAACTAAAGTGTAAATGGATAACTTTAGAATAAAAAATAAAAAAAATCAAACATTAAATTGTGCTTTGTTATACAGCCCTTGGTTTGCTTTTGCAATATATTTTTTAACTCAACAGTTATTATTCAACAATGGGCAAGACAATGGACACCCACCTTGCCTCCAGTGGTGTTCCAGCTGTAACACTGGTGAATGGAATCAAAAATAAGTCACTTTGGATAAAAGCATCGGCTAAATGAATAAATGTAAATGTAAATGTTTCCTGTTTACCTTTTGTGACGTCAAAATCTAATTAGACTGATTTAACTCAAAATGTTTGTTGAAATAATAACTTTGCAAAACAATAACCTTATGTGACCTTTTAAGTCCCACTCCCTAAAGGAAATCCAAAGAACCAAAAAAAAAACCAAAACTTAAATGTCAGAGTCAATTAAAAAACACAGTAAAACAGATAGGCCTGCGCAAAAATAAAAAAGTACAATAAAGAAAAATAGATTTGTTTTAATGAGCCTGACATATTTTGTATGGACTCCTTTGTTACCAGATCTCTGTTCCAAGAAGCCAGGAACAGAGGGCCCAGTCTCACCAGGGCAGCAGGAGAGGTGTGAACCTTTCTGCTCTTAACAGTACAGTCATTACACACAAGAGAAAGTAATGGCAAAGGTCAACTTAAAAACAGAGCACATATTAATACCTGGAGTTTACTGGAGCCTCAGTATGAATATATGCAAGTTATACTAATAATATTATTTTTAGAACATTTTCCATTACATTTATGAAGCACAAAGAACACAGTATTTATTTACTTACTGTGCAATGTCAGCAGCCAATAGCTGTCTACTGGGATGTTTCGTTTTAATAACACGTGTACACAAAGCTGTTGATGACAGTTTACACAGAAAAAAACAATCAAAAAAAGAACAACATATTGCCAACATTCAATGCAGCATTATGTTGTTATGTTACATTTCACAAGCTTCATTTTATATTATTAATTAATATCTTGCCATTAAAAGTGAGACAAAAAAAAAATCTGTTTTTGCTTAAGTCCCCTAATCCGTTATGGTTGACGTTGTTTTTTTTAGGACACAGACTAGTTTGACTAGACACCATTATTGCTAATCTCTTCTGCTGTGACATGGTCGGCCCAATTTGTCACATCACATTCCAGAATATTGTTAAGAGCACTATGCGAGTTAGACAGAATAAGAAGGGAGTACGGAATGTGCATAACCTGAGCTGCAACCTGTGGTTCCAACACATGCATACAAATCCAACATGGAGAAATGAAGAGCCACAGAGGTCAATAACAGCGACCAATTACTGCCACTCATTACTTGCAGCTGAGGAGGGGCATCAAACAGTGGGCCAAGAAAGGACGACTGCTTTAAAATTATAATAATGTGTGGATTAATAAGTTCATTTTTTTTTCCAACATTAATTTTCTTATCCTTTGAACCTTTCTAAACCTCATTGCAAGCTTTTTTTCCCCCCCATCGACCAAAGGTGGTGCTAGCTGCCATCGCATTGTCCCTGCACCACCTTTTTCTCCTCTCTCATTTATTTCAATTTGTCATGCTTTGCTCTGCTCCCTTTCGGTGCAGGATGGAGAGATGGAGGGAGGAATGGATGGACAGAGGGATCTCTTAAAGAGGCGGAGAAGTGACGAGAGACGGCTGCCGAAATTGGTATCTCCACTCTTGCCGTAATGAAACATTTAGATGCGGCCAGAGCTATGCCTGTGCATTAATGGCTTGTGATGACAGCGAGAAAGGCGGGAAAGTGGGGGGCAGAAGGAGGAGAAACGGTGGGCCACTTCACCTTAATAACCCTCAAATCCAGGTCAGACAGGAATACCTCCATATAATCAGCGCTGCCACCTTCGCCGTGATGAGCTTTTTTTGCGGCGTGTAAGAAGATCGGTGTGTGGAGGTGCTTTGTGTGTGCCGCTCCCAGACTTGGTAGGATCTCAGGTGTCATATATATTCTCGACAGGAATGAATATTGACATTTTTCATCTCGACCAAGATTAGAGCGTTAGCAAACTTCCTAGAAATTGTTCCCGAGTCGAAATCGGAGCTGACATTCACCGGTGATAAAGTGGTGGAGATATTGCCTCAAAATGATGACTGACTGCCCTGATGGACTCTCATGTTCATGTATTAAGAAAATGCAGAACCTCATCATTTGGCGTCAGGAACTTTGAGGGTGTATGTGTTTTTACTGTTACACTCTGATACAATCCAGTCTGCAAGAATGTGTGTCCTAACTCTTTTTCTACTCAATCCAAATAATTTGTTTGGTGTGAGTAGATTTGAGTTAGATGTCCAGCAGCAGTACCAACAGACACATAATTATCTGCCTCTGGACAATATGGGGTATACATTCAAACAAATCCAAAGAAAGTCTGGTAGCATTTCCACTGTTTAGAAACAGCTGTATTCATACAGAAAATAATGTACAGTATTTACCTACCACATTCAACAATCCTACATTTTTGTTGTTTCATTGAAGAATTTGCAACAGGCCTTTTGCAATAAGCAAGAAGCCAGTGCCAATGCACTTGTTACTAAGCACTTGAGCACTTGTGACTCCAATTTAATTTTTTAATTGTTGTTTTGTTTTTGTTTTTGACTGGTGGTATTAAGATATAGGGGTTTTGTTTATACAAGGACCTTTAAAGGTGGACTGTGTAAATTATTATAGTCTTTATTATAGTCTACAACAGAACCAAATGGAACAAATCAGTCCAAACTTTGTTTTCAATTCTGTTTAATCACATATAAATGATACTTTGCAGATATGTCTTTGGCAAATGGGCAAACATTGCACACTAATCTAAATGTTGTTGTGGGACAATGTGACTTGTACTATATGTACACATATATCACTCTCCTTCTCCTCTCCCTCCGTCCTGTGTGCTATGTATGAGTGCACCCCCGCTCCTTTCTGCTTAATGGTATGATCCTTGCCCATCCGTGATTATCATGCACATAACATTCTGCCTTGTACTACTTTACAAAAAAAAAAGGAAAAATTAACTAAAACAGTTAAGTGAACGATAGGAGCCGGCAATAAATAGATAAACCATATGGAATCAGCTTGTTCATAAAGTACCCGCCACTGTTGCAGGTCCTATGGCTGAAAGAGCGCCTCCTCAGATGAAAACCACTTCAGTGAGCTCAATAAAAGTAATGCCAGATTTTATTGTCAATAACAATAATAGCAGAAACAGTAATTTGTCAGATTAGTTGTTACTAAAAAAAATGTGTAACAGTTAGTAATGCAGTTAGTCCCATCATTGTGCAGAAGAATAAATTACATTAAGTAAAGCTCAATACATTGATTTCTTGCACAGCTAACCAGGAAAGGAGAGAGGACTAAGCAGTGATAAAAACACACTTGTTAAGGCTGTTTATGATTTAAAAAATAAACTAAACCTAAAAAAATTAAAAAAGAAATCATCACACCACACACACAAAATATGAGACCAAATTCTCTTTAACAACAAAGATATTTTTACATTTAAAAGCAGTGCATTATTGAAACAGTGGCATTAATATCAGAACTAAATCAAAACAGTGGAGGGGTATTATTCTCTCTTATTATTCATTTGTAAATTTCTAACCAACTACATTTTTTGTATTGTTGCCATTTTTACCATGCATCTGCCTTCAACTATTGTCACTTCAGATCTATTGCATAGCATACTGCCCTGCTGCAAGGCTTTGTGCTGGTATTTATCTCTGGCCAGTAACTAAGTGACACAACGCACCCATTTATAGCTACTCAAAACACACAACGGGAATTCACACAGGCAGAGGGTTTGAAGGCATATTTGTAAAGCAATAACAGAGATATTTTGTGTCTTCTGAAACATCGTGATAAAGAGTAATTTGATTGAGATAAAGCAGACTCTTTGCAGACACATTTCATTTGATTTATAACAACCGTGACTTGTCAGAAATGAAACGGCGCAGACTTGTCTGAGATAAGACGGGCCAAAATAAAGCAAAGCCATTACAAAAAGCCATGTCTAAAGATGCATCATTGGAGGAGATTGGGTTTTAGCTTTAGTTTATGAATAGCTTTTTAACTGGTCCTGCTTGTTCTTTTGTCATCCTCAGACACACACTATCTGTAAGCTAATGGCTGCCGGAGCCCAACGGCCTGCATAACTCTTGAGCGTCTGACACTGTACTGTCATATTCGTCCGAGACTTCATTAATTCCCCATCCCTGAATCAATGGCTCGCCTTTGTAACGGATATGCAGTCTTCGGGCGCTTCTCCTTTTTCACCCCCTTGTAGCTTCTCGTGTTCACTCCGTTTTCCACTTTTTTCCTGCTTGATCCGGTCGAGCCTGGAGGGTAGAGATAGAAAGATGAATGGCAAAAGGATGGTTTCACCTTGAGCGCAAATTTCCCGCTGATAATAAAGTGGAAAGTGTAATGTGCTTTGTGATTTAAATACATTGACTACAGAACCTTGTAGTTTTTTTGTTCAACGTAAGCTGTGTGTGCATTTTTGCAACATTTTTGAAAAAAGGGCATTAACCACTAAAACAAAGTTTGGGCAAAATGGAAACCGACTGAACGTACGTCTACAGTGAGGTTGATCAGAATGGTTGTGAGAGTCAATAATTGTGTCGTGTCTGGGGGTGGGGGGTGGGGCAACATCTCATAAGCATGTGAACAATGTCAGCAGATCCTCCTGGGAATCTGTCTTTGAGCGTGCTAAAGCCTTGTACTCTCCACAGCTTGTTTGAACTTTACTTTTTACTATTGTTGCTGACATGGTTAATATGTCTATATCTAGATAGATAGATAGATAGATAGATAGATAGATAGATAGATAGATAGATAGATAGATAGATAGATAGATAGATAGATAGATAGATAGATAGTGGGTAGAGCAGTTGTCTTTCAACCCGAAGGTAGTTGGTTCGATTCCCACTCTCCCCACAGTTCATACTGTCGTTGTGTCCTTGGGCAAGACACTTGACCCACCTTGCCTCCAGTGGCTGTAACACTGGTAATTACTGTAGAACAATGTAAGTCGCTTTGGATAAAAGCGTCTGCCAAATGAATAAATGTAAATGTAATGTAAATGTAGATAGATAGATAGATAGAACCTGGAGGGTGTCATGTTTTCAAACTCTCCAGATGTGGTTTACATTTGTTGTAGGCAAAATCTATAAATCTTTGCTTCTTCCATGCAGTTATTTAGTGTTTGAAAACCTGTATGTGTATCATTTTGCATGTGGGTTAGAAAGTTACTGTGAATTGAGTGTGACATCTCTGCAAACAGTGCCGTGGCCTTCAACCCAAAACTGACGTGTCAGATTAAAGTTACAGGCTGGTTTCAGCACCGGACGTAGCTTTCCCGGAAATTTGACATGACCTTTGCTCTAAAATGTCATTTAGTTATGGGTCAGATGTTGCTCTCTGGGCTCAGATAATTTCATTTCCAGCACTTTGTGGTCATAAGAGATACATATGGATTGGCAATAACTCACTGATCCATAGCACTTTTAACAAACCAAAAAATAACGGCTAATGAACATTTATAACATTTGTAAAAAATATTTGGTAAAAGATATTTAATTCACATGATGGAAATTTGTCTTAAAACAACACAAATGCTGCACTTTAAGGGTTGGCCTTATGTAGTCTATTTTAAAGTTTAAATTACTGTACCATTTTTTAGCTTGGCCAGCCTTACCCATTGACTCTGGAAATTCCTTCCTTTCACTGCAACGTCTTGTAAGTTTTTTGACCAATTGAAACGCTTTATCTGAAATAGGGCAGCGATTATCTGATTATCCGTTGGTATTGCTCCTTTGAATTCTAGCTGAACTCTTCAAAGAACCAATGCTAAATTCAAGGTAATAATCTTAAAGCAGAATCGTCAGTAAATTATCCATGTAAAAATCTCTTTTTTTCTGTAATTTTTGACCAAAGTTTACAAGCTGAGGGGTGTGGCGGCACGTCGTCATCTCAGACTTTAATAAATCCATGTTGTTAGTTAACCATCAGAGGCCTACTAACTCCTGTCATCACCTCACATTCTGATTTATCTTCTACCCCTGTCTTGTCACTGTGTCTCTGTATCTAACGATCTAAGCCGATAATGAAATATCACACCTTTTTTTTTCGCACTCTAACCATGTCAATGCCCTGTGGCCAAGCAAGACCAAGGATGGCACTAGGACCCGGCACTTATCACTCCAAACGCTCATCACTCGAGCCTTCTATTTCTCAGGAGACTCAATCAATTTGTAATTACCGCGGATGGCTATCATAAAAGACAATGCCAGGAGAGCTCTCAAGGTTATCGCTCTAATTGTGTTATTTATAAATATGAAATGGTAGTAAATGCAGCTGCCACAGAAGATGAAGCCGCCGCATGATGAACATGATATATTTCCAATTTGCGGCGTGAGATCCACGTGGACAGGTCGATGCGGCTAAGAGCTTTTCTCACTCGGCTAATAACACTGATAATAAGGCTTTGCGCTTGAACTGAGCTCTCAGCTAAAACAGATGAGAACTCTGTATTCAGTGAATGAGACGTGACACTTAAGTGGTTTAAGTGGTTCATATTTTATTTTGGTATCCCCATAACACTTCAAAAAAGTTGAATTAAAACAATGCATCAATGTTCTAGAGTGTTAGGTTGCATGCAATTGAAATATTATAAAATGCCCAAGTTAAGACATTGAACATTTTTAATGCAAGTCAATGGAGAACAAACTAATTTGATTTATTTTGAGTATTGCCATTTGTGTTGTTTATTGTGACCTCTGAGTGACAGGGGAAGTTACCATTTCATGAAACCACATTAGAACACCACATCCACATAGCTTTCCATTATAGCACTATAGCTTTAAATTGTAACTCTGCCACATTCAGAAATACTCTGATGACACAGCAATAGTGGCTTGTATCAAAGATGGACAAGAAGAGGAATTCAGGAGCATCATAGATAACTTCTATAGATGTAGTCAATAAAACGGAACACCTCCAAAACAAAAGAGATAGACAATGACTTAAGACATTGAAATAGTTGTATAAATACCTAGAAGTGCATCTGGATAACAAGTTGGACTGGCATAAATACAGATGGACATTATAGGAAAGGCCAAAGCCAGCTATATTTTACAAAGTAATTTTGAATTTGAACTTGCGATCCACTTCACCTTTTCCCTCACTCCTTCCATTCATCACTACCACCTGTCCACACACCAGCAGCTCATTGTTATTAGTTCAGTATGTGAATGGCCTTAGTCTGCTTCTTTTCTGGCAGATTGATTGTGCGAACATCCAACTCATGCAATTCCTTGTTATTAGACCCACCTCTTTCTTTAGCCACTTTAGACACCACTGAACCCATGCAGATCTGCTGTACACGTCTCTCCCTAGAAGAAAAGCTCCATTGTTGTCACCAAAATATTTGTATTTATTGTGGAGGCCCTGGTCATTATCACCTGGTCTGCATCAGAGAAAGAGACGAGTGGAAGACAGCATTCAACACATCATCAGGCCATTATGAATACCTTGTGATGCCCTTGGGTCTGACCAATGCCCCTGCCGTCTACCAGAAGCTGGTCAACAACATCCTGCGAGAGATGCTTAACATATTTGTATTTGTCTACAATGATAACAATCTCATCTTCTCCAAAGACCTTAAAGAGCACATCAATTATGTCCAGTCTGTTCTTTAGTGTCTGCTTGAAAACTCTCTTTTTGTTCAAGTGCCAGTTCCACGTCCTGACCATCTAGTTCCTCGGCTACATGGTCTCTCTAGACCAGATACAAATGGACCCCTTCAAGGATTCTGCTGTTAGAGATTGCAGGGCAACTCTCTGCAATCCTGAGCAACTGCAACGTTTCCTGGGTTTTGACAACTTCTATAGACGCTTCATTCAGGGGTATAGTTCCCTGGCTGCCCCATTGACCACAGTCACCATCTCCTAGGTCTCCTTCCATTTACCAAGCTTGTCATCTAACCCCTGCTGTAAGCAACTACAACATTGGGAATAGAGAATTATTGGCGGTCAAGTTAGCACTTGAAGAATGGTGACACTGGTTGGAGGGAGTGGAGCAGCCATTTCTTGTGTTGACGGACCACAAGAATCTGGAATATATTAAGTCTGCCAAACGCCTGTCCTCCTGTCAAACCTGTTGGTCCCTATTCTTCACCAGATTCAATTGTGCTTTCAAATTGACCCGGCTCCAGGAACCTCATGCCCTCTCACAACAGTTCAAGAGGGAAGATTCACTCAAAGGAACTGCTTCCATTCTGCCCTCTTATCATCTTGTTGCTGCAGTTTCCTGGCTGAAAAAAAGAGCATGTCAAGTACCTTGAGCACCCGTCCGGTTCCCAGCAAATGCTCAGAACAAA
The DNA here is from genome assembly GCA_024349245.1 of Neodontobutis hainanensis. Taxonomy (NCBI): domain Eukaryota; kingdom Metazoa; phylum Chordata; class Actinopteri; order Gobiiformes; family Odontobutidae; genus Neodontobutis; species Neodontobutis hainanensis. The sequence goes on from JALDNG010000137.1 coordinate 256,421, forward strand.
GACTATTTGTACCAGACAACTTGTGTTCAGTGGGCCCGTTCTTCAAGATTCACATGCCACCACGACATTCCCTCTAATCAACCACCATTGTGGTTTCTTCAGCCACTCCCTGTTCCCAGATGACTCGGGTCCTATGTAAACTTATAAGCACAACTGTATCTATGGACTTTGTGCCTGGTCTTCTCTCCATCATAGACTGTTTTTCCAAGATGGCTCGCTTTGTTCCCTTGCCTAAGTTACCCTCTGCTAAGGAGACGGCCAAACTGGTTTTGCATTTGTTTCAGATTCATGAATATGGGTTCCAGTCACTGCTTTTCCCTTCCCAAGAGAGTGTGGCTAGTGTCCCATCAGTCCAGACCTTCATTTGCCGTTGCAGGAGGATATGGAACAGGCCTCGCTTCTGTGTGCTTCTACACAATACTTGGTGGCAGCCAAACGTTGACGCTCTCAGGCTCCTTGGTACAAGGTTGGAAACAAGGTCTGGCTTTCCATGAAGGACATTCTCCCTAAGGTGGAGTCTCAGAAGATGGCCCAATGTTTCATCAGGCCCTTCGCAGTGGAAAGGATCATCAATCCAGCAGCTGTCAGACTGAAGCTGCCATGCTCCATGCAGATTTTTCCTACCTTCTATGTGTCCAAGGTCAAGCCAATGAGTTAGAGTCCGTTGGTCAGTGCAGCATTTCAAAATGCCACCTGATTTTGTTTGATACTGCTCTGTGGACTGCATTTTAAAACAATTAATTGCATAGTTTTCTGCAATTAATCAAAAGTAGTGTAATGCGCACTTGGATTTAAAAAGTACTGCTTTATGAACAACAAAAGTACAAGAACATCTGGTTTGCAGACACAAGGTGCTTTTATACTTTTAGCAAAAAATAAATGCAACTTTAATGATGGCAAGCACTAAAACTAAAACTAAGCCCAACCAGTCTCATGCAAGCAGAGCATCTGTCACAGCAAGGATCTGTAAAAAAAGAAAGGGGAGGGGCCGAAGGCGCATACACAGACACAGACAGAGACCGAAGAAACAGAGAAGCTCTGATCAGAGCTGAAAGTTATTAACTTCTGCATTGTTGTACATGTTTTATGCGTTTAGATAAAGCCAGGACAGTTCAAGTGAGCACTGCAGCAGTCTTAACTTTTTTAACATCAATGGTGGCCAGTTTTGTACATTTTACTTTGTAACTTTATATGTATGTGTAGGATGTATAACTTAAATAATATCCTTATCTGCCAGAATCGTTTGAAGAAGTCTTAATTGCTGTCCATGTGCCACACATACAGGTACACCAACGAAATAGTTACAAGGTTACCTGTAAAAACTGAAGAAATTTCTCTAAAAGATTCTGATTCTAAGATAAAAGTGAACTTCCAAGATGGCATACATACCGGTGATTGAAAAGCAGCGAAGTGACGACTCATGTCATTCCAAAAATATTCCTCATCCACTGAAACAGACGTGAATTCCCAAGTCTCTCTTAGCTGTCTACAGTCAGCCTCAATGAGACGGCGCTTTCTTCTCGTCGTACGGTTTTATCAGGCCCCAGTGCCTGGCTCTTACACTCTCCACCTCTCATTGCACTCCCAACCTGCCACATTGCCTCATCTCCTGCACCACCTTCTGTCCCACAGGGAGCCATGTCATTCCCCAGCCCATAAGACTGAGCTTGACATGGGCCTCAAAGGACAGCCTTCTCCCCTTTGCTCTGCTGCTTACTGGAGGATGAAATTAGTTCACCATGAACCGTCCGAGCAGCCGGTGCTTGACCCAACACACCCATAAAATGCCTCCTTTTTCCAACCTCACCAACCACTGGGCTTTTCACCAATAATCCCTCACATGGTCTGACTTACCACATGTCTATCCTGCCGTTTGCCCCTCAGTTAAATCCATTTAACCCTCAGCGTGGGGCACAAAAGCAGGGGCCACAATAGTGGACACTGGACATTTTACAGCTGAAGAGAAACATGTTCTTTAAAACCAAAGACTGTTTAGTATTCAAAGCAGCTTACCTACATGTAATGCAAAACCTGGAAATTTAGAGTAGTTTTCCAGTCATGTAGGTATCTAACATGCAACATTAAATTCACCTTTGTCTAAGGTAGAAGTAGCAGAGCAGTATTAGGATGATCCGTGAGGATGAGCATGTGAACAGGGACAAAATGTTGATGTGAATCAAGATGAGAGCAGGGACAGTTCAGAGCCAGACACAAATATAGAACAAGAGTGTGAGTGCATGTAGGAATCTCTTTAAGGTGAAGAGATTAGTGCACCCGCCTTTGGTGTGGGGTTCAAATCCCCTGGGGAGCAACTCCAGCCATGGACTCAGTCTGTGCTGGTCCCTAACCCGGGTAAATGGAGTGGGTTGCGTCAGGAACAGCAGCCGTTGTAATAACATTGCCAAGCTACTCATGCAAACTACTTCACTGTGGCTACCCCCGCCTGAGGATGAGTCGAAAGGTTCCATTCATGTAAGAGTATGTCTGTGCGAGTAAGTTAGTTGCTGTGCCTGATGAGTAAGTAAAACTAAATGTTTTATATGGCTTTCCATTATTTGCAGTACTAATATTTGAGTCTGAGTTGTCCCAGAGTGCTGGGGAAGATACAAAAGTAGTTGGAAGCAGTAGAGTGAAGCAAAGAGTGGTTGTTGCACATTAAACACTTAAAAAGTCCTGGAGATGTCTTGGGAAAGAATAAAAAACCTGATGCTTTGATAACTTGATATTAATGGTGAGTTAGATATTCTTTGTTTCATTTCTGTCCCAGAAAATGATGCTGCCTACTAGCCTCATCTTAACACGCCAAAAGAGTCCAATGTAAGAAATACAAAAAAAAAAAAAAACATCTTGTGATGGCTTTTAAATTAGACTAGAAAGTGTGCTGTAATTTATGCAAGACTGACATCCCCTCCTTTGCATCTCATTACAACAGACAAGGCTCCAAAAAAGCTGCACCATCCAATTTCATTCAATCCCCAAAACGTCTTTGTGGTCTTTCAAAGGTGTGCGTACCAGAAGTCCCCAAAGTTAACAGCGCAATTTTCTGTGAGTGTCTATTAAAGTGGGCATAAAAGATGAGTGTGATTCACCATAAAAGAAATAAGATGAGCTGGAAGATGTGTGAAGTTCCATCTTAAAGCAAAAGAGAACAATTACACTCTGGTTTTAAAGAGTGAGCTAAGAGCACGTCTTTAGAGTCTGTTTGTTCCAGAATGAGCCGAGGTACAGTGATAAAAGAGGGAGTCTGCTGTATGTGATTAGATCTTCACAATGGCCAATGAGCGCCACATGACCCTTAATATTTTATTCATGGTAGGAAGAATGTAATGATTTTTTTAAGAAAAACTAAGTAGTGTTTATTAGCATCAGCTGTTTACTGATTTAGTTTATACTAAACAACACAATAAAACTAAGAGTGCTCCAGTCAATCAACCGCCAGTCATGATCACCGATAATAGCTAAAAATAGTGTGTTCACCAATTGGCTCAAATGGTCCATCAGCGGGGCAATCAGATGATGCAAAACCTGCAAGACTTTTTATTTCCATATAAATAGGCTCTGCAACTTTGCAATCCTCATTTATACATTTAAAGACATTTAAAGGGAAGTCATGTCATTGAATATGAGGGGGGAAGCACAAAGTTAAGTAGCACTAAGCTACAAACAAGACTTCTAGACAAATTGCACTTTAGCTCACTGATAACAACAAGCTACATTCGTAACAACAGAAAAAGCTGAACATCACCTCGGCTGCGCTCTTATTATCAATGCAGCAAAAACCCTGTAATTTAATAGGCATTAAATAGACTTTGTGATTGGTTATGGCCTCAGAAATCCTGATTAAACATACATCATACTGGCTGTACAAAACCATGCTGAACTAATCCTTCTATATTGTCCTATATTGCAAATAGTGGTAGTAAAGCACATTGCCATAAAATACCCATAGGTTTGATGAACATTTTAAGCTCAGGTAAGCCAGCATGTTAGAGGAAGCTTTACAGGAAGTTTGAACCAATTTCTGGATGTACGGGCATACCCATTTTAAATGTACATAAGCTTTTACATGTTGGTCTCGAATTGTTCAGAATTATTTGTCTGTTCCCTCTCGGAGTTTTCAAAATGTTGCTAGATCAAGTTTATTCATCCATAACTGTCCACTGTTTGGAGTGGACTAAAATGTAAAGGGTCAAGGACATGACAACAATCCTAACTGCAAAGGAGTCTGAGAAAAAAAAAAAAGCTGGGCCCAAGAATGTTGTTGTCACTTTCAATAGACATCACAATAAAGACGGCACCTTTCAGAGAATGTTCCCTTGAAATGTCAAGGCTATCCTCGGGAGCCTTGAAGTAGGCTGTCTTTTTTAAAAGCAATATTGGCAGTAAACATACGAAGTGGAAGCCGTCTATCTGCCTCTGCCATCGCAGCGTGTGAGGGGATGATAATCGTTGTGGATGAGCGGCACCTGGAGGAGTTGAACTTTACCATTTTCACATTTATTGGATCCTTGCCAACTGGGAGATGCTTTTGTGCAATTTTCCTAGCATCTCTTTTACCTGTAAAATAATGCTTACATAATACCCCAACTTTCCAAATCTTATGAGACGTCACATTTAAATGGTAATGATATAATTCTCTGCTGTTTCCCAGAATGTCATGGTGTCCTGCCTAAGACATCTCACTTCAGTCTGAAAACCTTTAAATCCTCGACATTGAGCTTACTGACTAAGGGTTCTCTCACAATTTTCTAACAGCAAGCATAATGTAACAAAAATTCCATTTAAAAAGAGAGTTGTAACACTTTCCATTTTAAAATGCACAACTTAGTCAAACAATGATTATCTTCGGACTTTACCAGGAACCTTACTGGACACTTGTCTGTGTGTCAGTATACTTGCACATCAGGAAATCTAATAATTGATCAAAGTTACGTTAACCCGGTAGTGATAGATAGAAATATCTGATAGAAATCTGTTAATTTTCTTGTTTTTATGTATTAGGCTCTTTTCTGGGTAACTTTTTTGCACACGTCCTATTGAATAACATAGACAGCTCCTTCTGTACAATCATAGTCAGGTCATGAAGCAATTGGAAACAACTTGTGATCCAACTTTGCAGAATAAAGGCTCATAGAATGTTGTGGTCAAAAGTTTTGCACTGTTAGTATAGATATGTTAGACACACATTCAGATATGGACGGACCTTTCTGTCCATACTCTGGGTTAAATTTCTTGCGGATACGGCCCAACGTAGCAGTACATTCCATGGCAGTGAGGCAGTGATAAGTGATTTTCAAAAGTTGAAGCCGCAGACATTGGTGAAACTTCCTGAGGAACAACAGTGGGAGTTGGTCAGACGTTACAAAGATCTTAATGACGTGGCTTCACCGGTAGAACAAGTTGTATAAAGCCCGCACAGGCTTTTGAAAGTGTTGAAAATGATGTTCATCAATAGCATTTCTCATATTGGAAGAATGATAGAAACAAACTCCTTGTCCTCAAGATGCGATAAATTCAAAGGCCGCTCAAACCTATTTTCTCACATTTTTCCTAAGATACCCATTAAAAACCTGCTTCAGTGTTGAAATATTTAATGTAGTTCTAGTAGCCTATGTGTTTCTCTTGTTATTCATTCATTTTCTTTCGCTTGGTCCCGTTGGGGATCACTGGTGACTGAAGCCTATCCCAGCAACTTTGGCTCTTAGGCGGGGTACACCCTAGAAAGTGGCCAGTTAGTCAAAGGGCTGTTCTTATTATTATTTCCTAAAATCTTTAACTACATTGACCGCCCCCTACAGGTTGTTTCACATAACACTGAAGTTGACGTAGATAACACTTGAAAGTATAAAGGCTGAGATGATAACATTTGTAATTGAGGTGTAATTTTCTACATAATGGGAGCATAAATGAGCCTCATACACTTTTTTCATTCATAACTTTATGACTTCTTCATAATCCATCCATCTTTTCTGTTTAACCTGGGGCAGGTTGCAGGGGCAGCAGTCTAAGCCCTTCTGGGGGAAGGTGTACCAAGGTGTTCCCAGGTCACCCGGGGACATGCCCAGAACACCTCCAGTCAACACATTGACCGTATTACTGCAGAAAATACTTAGTCCAAGAATAAAACCCCAAGTGTATTTAATAGATAGAGTGCCATAAATGACAGAAATACATTATTTCAGGTAAGAACTTCTTAGCTATAGCATGTTTATTATAACAGCTAATTTTAGTTAATTTAGTTAATTTTAGAAATTAGTACTAATTTAGTTTGACATTTTTACACATTTTAAACCAATCACTTAGAGAGGAAATATGTTATGTGTTCTATCTCAGAGGATACCGGGAGCCATCATTTAGTTGCACCTCATTAACGAAATAAACTTCACACTTGACATTAAAACTTCACAAGTCGGAAATGAAAAGCCTGGTATAATTTGGCAAGATGAGATATTTGATTTACTATCTTTAATAGAGAGTAACCCTGAACCTGAATTTGTCTTTGAGCTATACGGACACATGTGACCAGCTTGACCAATATTCACACCTGTTTTTTATCTGTCCTCCTGAAGTAATGGACTACGAGGGTTAATCTCACAAACTTAATTTTATGTGCTTTAGTGTCAAAGGCACATAATGTAAAATATATCATATTTTCAGGATTGTATTTGCCTCAAGATAACGCTCTTTCTGCATATGGAATTTGACATTGACATAGTAGTAGTAGTAATACACTTTTTGTTTAGTTTTTTTACCCTCAGAAAATACACTCAGACCTTTTTCCACTGGCTCATGGGCGTGTAGTTCCTGTGAGCAATGGTTTAGCTTCATTCATGCAGGAGGCCACGCGACAGTCACTGGAGTCAAACGGTACGAGATGAGTCAGATCACTGTGACACAGTTTTGAACAGCTGACACCTGAAGAGGTTTACATTTTTATTGTAATGTGTGAAATTGATCTATAAAGCGGACTTTCAAAAAAGCGGACTTTCAAAAAACATTCATGCGTTTCAAAAAATAGAGAGAGAATAAATGTAATGTAAAGAAGAGAGTAAATCCTGGTGGCTAGCATTATATTATAATAAACAGTTTCCTACACTTTAATCATCTTCTTTTCCTTTTGGGTGTTCCCTTTAGATGTTCCATAGTGAATCATCTGTCTCCATCTAGCCCTATTCCTTGCATCCTCTTCTCTCAGACCAATTACCTTCATGTCCTCCTTCACCACATCCATAAACTTCCTTTTAATCTTCCTCTCGAACATGTTCAAACCATCTCAACCTGGTCTCGACAACTTTGTCTCCAAAACATCTCACATGCTCTGTCCCTCTAATGAACTCATTTCTGATCCTATCGATCCTCGTCACTCCCAAGGAGAACCACAAAATCTTCAGCTCTTCTCCCTGCAGCTCTTCCTCCTGTCTTTTCCTCAGAGTAACTGTCTCTAAACCATACAACATGACTGGTCTCACTTCTGTCCTCTACTCTTTTATCACACAACACACCTGACACATTTTACATGTCACACTTTGCATTGCCAGGTCTGAATGGGGTACATTTAGTCATTTAGCAGACGCTTTTATCCAAAGCGACTTACAGGTGAGGAAAACAATGGAAACAAAAAAGCATAGGTGCACAAAAAACTAGTCACTTAAAACCTAGCACAGTATACAAAGGATAAGAACTTTTTTTTTTAAGAAAAGGAATTGATAGAAAGGAAGAAGAGTTTACTGTTTGTCAGTTTGGTGTTGATGGAAGAGATGATCTTGTAGCAGCTGGTAAATCATTCCACCAATGTTGAACAGATCCAGAGAAAGTACGCGAGAGTGATTTTTTTCCTTTTTGGGATGGTACAACCAGACGTTGTTCATTTGCAGATCGCAGGGATCTGGTAGGAACATAGGTCTGTATCAGTGAGTGAAGATATGAGGGGGCGGAGCCAGTGGTGGTCTTGTAGGCCAAGAGCATAGCTTTGAATTTGATGCGGGCATCAACCGGGAGCCAGTGTAACCTAATAAAGAGAGGAGTTACGTGCGCTCTCTTCGGTTCTTTAAAGACCACTCTTGCTGCTGCATTCTGGATCAGCTGCAGAGGTTTGGTTGTGCAGGCAGGGAGTCCAGCCAGAAGAGCATTGCAATAATCCAGTTTGGACAAGACAAGAGCCTGAACTAGGATTTACATAGAGTGCTCCGATAGGAAAGGTCTAATTTTCCTAATGTTTTAGAGGATGAATCTACAGGACCTGGTTGTGCTGTAACGTGACTTGTGTTTAGTTGAAGTTTAGTTTAGTTGATCATCAATTACCACTCCCAGATTTCTGGCAGTGCTGGACGGTGTAATGGTTGATGAGCCTAGTTGAATGGAGAGATTGTGGCGGGTCTTTGGGTTGGCAGGAATCACTAGCAGTTCTGTTTTTCCAAGGTTCAGCTGCAGGGGATGGTCCTTCATCCAAAGTGAGATGTCACTCAGGCACGCTGAGACACGAGCAGAGACCGTCGGATCATCAGGTTGAAATGACCAGTGGAGTTGAGTGTCATCTGCAGCAGTGATAGGAAAAGCCATGCTTCTGAATGACAGAGCCAAGAGTAAGTATCCAATATTAATTTATTATAATTCATTTTATATATATATATATATATATATATATATATATATATATATATATATATATATATATATATATATATATGTAATAATAATAATATGTATAAATATATCTGTCACAATTAATAATACATGGTTTAACAAACTACATAAAATTATTAAATATTTCAAATGGCATGGGACTCAAGGTTATCAAAATTACAGACAAAGGGGGGATTACAATTTTCAATTTTTTTATATTATATATTTGATTTGGCTGTGCACAAACAAATACATTTTTTAATCCCTCTCCAGAAAAAGGTTGGATAAATAAAGAAAGAAGTATTTTATTGGCTTTAGATATTGACACAAAGAGGTTGTTTTATATAAAAAAAACTGCCAAATTAACTAAAATAGAGCCCCAATTGAAGCCACTTTTAATATCTTGGAATTAATGCAACTACATTTGTCAACCAACCACTCAGAATCAACCCAAACATCACAAGAAAAAGGATAAAGAAATTACAATTTGCACTAACACTTTTAAAACATTCAATGAACTTAATACAATATACCCCAAAATGATTTATTTTTATTTTAGAAGTTTACAGTATTTTATGAAAAAGTTCATATCCCTTGAAGTTATGGAAAACAACGATAACCATGAATTTTAGAAAACACTTTTTAATTATAATGTAAAGAAAGATTTTATGTATTATTAAATGAAAACAATGCAAAGAACTGACAAATGTAGTTTTTTTTGTTTGTTCATTTGATATAGGGCTACTTGTGTTTCTGTTGAACACTGTAAACAGTTAGGATGGGGATTTGAAATTAAAATAGTTTGAATGTAAGAAAACAAAATAAAAAGGCGCAGTGAAAGTACACTTTAAATTCAACCCACATCTCACGTGTCCAGTCAAAAACACAAAAGACTGTTCCCTTGTGGCAGGCCACTGGGGCATCACGGTTTTGTGACTGTATAAAATACACTTATCGATTATCCCAGTCCCCTGAGCAGAGGGCATTGTAATCTCACGGCGTAACCCAGGCCTACACTGCATTAGTGCGGACTTCTCTGGGGAGACCAACAGTGACCAAAACATCAATGCAGGTAGAGGCTACGGCACACCGCAGAAAAGGTGGCAGAGGAGAAAGAATAAAGTTGAAAACATGGGAAACAAAGGTGGCGAAAATCTCACTATTATGTATTTCATGCTAGAGCGAGCATCTGACATATCCAATTTTAACCTGAGACACTGCGTCTTTACTGCTCTGAGAGGGCTTAGAGGGAAGGTTATAGTGGAACGTATCAGGGTGTGTTGAGCAAAGCAGGGAAAGCAGAAGGAAGGATCAGAAACTAAAGCACTGCTGCATACTCACAAGGGACCGTTACTTCTTAGTAAACATCTTGTACAAGTTGTGACGTAAATCTCTCATGAGATGGTAGAGTAGGAGGAGTAGGAGTAGGAGTATCGGTTGAACTAGGTGTACTTTTTCTTTTAAAAGGGGTTATTTTCCCTTATTCATGTTCATGAAACATTCAAAATGAATTGGAGACTTTTTTTTTAATAATGTTCAGGCTCTTTATGAAGTAAAAAATGTTAATAATGTTGCATTTCTGTGTTATGTTTGCATGTTCTCACTGTGCTTGAGTGGGCTTCCCCCACCAACATCAAAACATGCTGGGCACTTCCTAGTATGACTGCCAACAAGGGATTTCTTCATATATCTCCATCCACTTGAAAATTCCTTTAAGTTAGTTCAGAATAATTATATTGCGATCATTGTGTGAACAACATGCACCTGAATACCCCAGACCAAGAAACTGCCACCTGCTGATGATTAATGAATCAGGTGTTTTAGGATAAAGAGAATAAATAGTAACCATTAATAAAAATGTAACAGGGAGTATGTAAAACACCCCCTGTTTAGCATGTATTGACAGGTGCATTGTTACAACAAATGTGCCAAATTAGCAGCTATATATAAATAAGATATGTTTATTATCTTCTGTCTGCCTTTCCAAAATTGTCAAGTATCTACTGTTCAGCTCATACTATGGACTATATTTGTAAATGGAAGAGTAAGGGGGTAGTTTTTTTACAACATTTTTGCCATGGTGGCTATGTACTGTGATATAAAAAAAAACATTTAAACAGGGGTCAATAACTATTTTTCGTGATATGTTATTTAAATCGTCTCTGACTGCCTGGATGTTCCCATCACACTAAAGACCTGTTTATTTGCTTGTAGTGCAGAAGATGAAGTCATCATTTCCCATTTGTTCGCCTCTTAGGCATACATACTCACGTACCCCCACTCTTGTCATCTCTCCTGGGGCACTTTAGCTCTTCCATCACCATTTCAATCTCCTCACTGCGCATTGACACCACTCCTGTCAATCACTGCTCCGGGAAAATAACCAGCTCCTTTTTTCTTATCTGACTTAAAATGAACAATCGCTTGACGAGTTGTATTTTTGTTTACCCCTTTTTCTCGCTAATTGCACCATTTTGTGTTCTTCGATATCTGTCACCATGTGTAAAAGCGTCTTATCAACGTCACAAACAAACAAAGCTTTCCCAAAGCTGTTTGTGCCTCTTCTTAATTGCGAACTATTCCAATTACACTTGTTTTGTTTTTTTAGTCTTTTCACAATTCCTCTCGTCTGCTTCTCTTCTCCAAAGCTGACCTGGTTGCACACCAATCTCATTGTCGTAATTACCGTCATCACAATCGCTATTATCTTAATTGGCCTTATCTCCTCGTTAACTGCTCGTTAGCTAATTGACTCGGAGAATATCCCGCCAAAAAAAAAAAAACGTGCCGCCGACACAAAAGACAACAGACGGGAGATCAAGAGGAGACATCTGCCTGTTGAGGGAAGAGGGGGAAACTCATCCGTCACCGTAATGAGCCTCAACAACTGTACACAATTATGAGAAGGGAAGAAGAAGAAAAAAAAAAGGAAGGCTCTGCTGCGTTCGCGACGGCAACAGCAGCTCATGGGAACGCTCGTGCTACTCTGCGAGTACTTACAGACAGATGCCTAATGACACGTTGTGACGGACCTCTGGAAACAAAGAGAAGAGCGCAATTACATGGAGGGTACAAAAAACATGTATGCACACTCGCTGTACAAAGTCTCCATGTCAAAAAGCCAATTATAGGGCATTGAAAGAACTGGGGATAAATACTGTGATTACTATTCTGGTCTGTGTGACAGTCAGAAGAAGAAAAATAGCTGAATTATGATAAATTAAGAAAAATGAATGAGAAGAAAAACGAGCGAAGCCAAAGATAGCAAGTTCTTTTATTGTTGATTCAGAATTGCTTTGGAAATTATTATATGGAAAACTTGGCAACGTACACTGTTAAAGTTTTGTATTTCAAAGATCTTTTCTCCCAAGATAAAGGATTGGAAAAACACTGATGTAGCGTACTTTATACGGCACAACAAACGATCCACTGACATCAAGCTCTTTGGAGGATTCTGTAATTTATTAGAAGAGGACAGTCAACATACACTCTCAGCTTTACTTTTCTTCTCTCAGCTGCCTCTCCTCAGTCACAAACTATACCAGCATTTCAATTCACATAGATTTTACACCATCTTGCATCTTAGTTATTAAAACTCAGTCACATACAAAAAGAAATAATACAAATAAAAAATTCACATTAATAATACTTTATAACATTAATATAATGATCAACATTCTACTAGATCGTATAGTGTTATTTTTCCTTTTTACATATATGTGTTTTTAATTAGAAGAGGACAGTCAACATACACTCTCAGCTTTACTTTTCTTCTCTCAGCTGAAGAATGCATGAGAAAGACATGTTAAATACTGCCCTCTCTAACAGTGACTGCAGTTCAACTTAATACACAAAACAATAAACTATAGCAGACTATAAACATACAATTTAACATAAAAAAACAAAAGCTACATATATCTATAATACTAACAACATTTATACAGACAGAATCCACCAAAATTATTTTTAGAGAACTTATCAACGTAAAACTCACGCTCGAATTTGGCACGCAGCACGCAACATAATACAAACACGTGCGCGAACATAATACGGAAAATACAACTCCCTTATCAATGAAAACATACATCTAACTACTTATTCTAGTTCTAGGGACTTATCACGATCAATATCAACTCAAAACTTTACTTAGTTCTACATATTTTCCGCTCTTTATTACAGAGCTCCCCCTGATACATACCTGCCTCTCCTCAGTCACAAACTATACTGAGGGAGCGCAGGCGCGACCCGTCCCTTCATTCTGACGTCGCACAATAACCAACTTCAACATATCAATTTTAAAACAACCATTAATAATTTTCCCATGTTTATATAACCAATATTCCCAACATACATCCATAACAATATAAAAATAAAATGAAAATAAACGTATTTCTTGTTAAGACACTTAAATGTTTGCTGGAATAACCCACAGCAAAACTCCCAACACTACACTCTCCCCTCCTAAATTTCAGCAAACTTTAAAACCATAGGTGAGACATTTTTCCTAAAAAGAAGGATACCCAGACTTTAGTCATTCAAAAGAATAGCAAAACTTTTGCTTGGGAGAAATATACCCTTATACATATAACCATACATCCCTCAATTCAGTACTTCTCAATACCTTTTAAAGTTACCTTCGCTCAATTCTGATAATTTTTCTTTTTCTTCTTTAAAGAAACATATGTGCCTACTAAATTACTTTACATCCCCACAAAACTAGAAAGGACACTAAACAATTCTGCTAATGGGGTTCTGTAATTTGGCTCAGATACAATCATACTCATACACTCTAGGAGTCTTTTCACGGGTTTTACCACCCTTCCTGACCTAGTTTTCACTGTTCCCTCACTAGGTTTCTTGACAGATCTGGTGACTTTTCTCTGAGTGGCTCTGGATTTATTACTCTGAATTTGAAATCTCTGATCCTGATCTGACTCCCCTTCCAAGTCCGATTCTCTCCTCATGACATCTGTCTCTGCCTGAACGCGGCAACTACTCACAGATCCTCCAGGTATCTCTTCATCGTCTGAAGTGGAACCAGACACACTACTCATATCATCCGTACAAGACTCACTTTCATTGGTGTTATCTGTATCACAAGAACTTGACAGTTCACTGGGATTGCTCCCTTCTGTAGTGTGATCTGTCGGAGCCAGAGCTTGAATTTCTGTGACTTCCCCAGGGCTATTTTCTTGAACAGAATGTACTCCATTGGGCTGAGACTGTCTATGACTCTGACCTTGTAAGATCCAAGCAGCTATCCTACTACTCCTTGTTCTTTCAGAACTAGACAGTGAGCTTCGGTTTCGGTCTCTCCGCCCACTTTCTTCTGTCTCAGAGGTCGTAGAGTGTCTCGTAGACTCGACTTCTGACTTCTCCAAGGGGAGAAAGTTTACAGGGAGCAGGAAATTACGGTGAACCACCCTGCTCTTCTTTGTGGTTGGGTCCTCAACCCTGTAGATATGTAGCGTAGAGTCTTTCCACGTCACAACATGAACTACCGAATCCCACACATCTGCCAACTTCCTTCTTCCTTTCTCCTTCTTATTCACTAGCAAGACATGATCTCCAATTTCCAATTCAACACCTTTGGATTTCTTGTTGTACTCCTTCGCTTGCCTTTTCTGAGCACCTGTGGTATTTCCCTGAGCAATCTTCATTGCCTCCCTAAGATCCTTCTGAAGAGACTCCACATATTCATCATAACCCTGGACATCATCATTCCTCAGGGCACTTCCAAACATGATATCTACAGGTAACCTAGGCACTCTGCCAAACATCAAATAGAATGGTGCAAATCCTGTTGTTTCATGAGTGGTACAGTTGTAAGAAAAGGTGAGTGTCTGTATCCTCTGAGGCCACCTCTCTTTCGATCGAGGGGGTAAAGAGCGAATCATATTTCCGAGTGTGCGATTAAATCTCTCCGTTTGCCCATTCCCCATCGGGTGGTAAGGGGTTGTATGAGACTTATGGACACCAGACACTAACAGCAACTCAGCAATCAACTTACTTTCAAAGTTGGCTCCTTTGTCCGAGTGTATCCTTTGCGGAAAGCCATATACACAGAAAAACTGATCCCACAGCTTCTGAGCTACAACTTTAGCTGTCTGATTGGAGCAAGGAAAGGCATGGGCTAATTTTGTAAAGTGGTCAGTTATCACAAGGACATCAACATTTTCTCCATGTCTCCCTTCTGCAGACCAGAAATCTATACAAACAAGTTCCAGCGGAGCACTTGTTCTGATCGATTCAAGAGGTGCTCGAGCTTCAGGTTCCTGAGTCTTTCCGACTACACAACGCTTACAGTGAGAGACGTATCTCTTTACATCCGTATCCATACCAGACCAGAAGAATCTCTGACGCATCAGGTGGAGAGTTCTGCTTTGTCCTTGATGACCAGCATCATCATGGGTCCCTCTAAATGCAGAGGCTTTCAGAGAATCAGGAAGTACAAGCTGGTATCTGATTTTTCCCATTCTATCCTTAGACTTGCGGTAGAGAACACTGTCCTTGACTTCCAACTTTTCCCAATGCTTTAGAAGTCTCAATACTGGAACGGACTCATTCTCCTTTTCTCTTCGGGATGGTCTCCTTCCTCTGACAACAAAGGATATTGCACGAGCAATGACGGGGTCAGCTCCCTGTTTTTCCCGTATTTCCTTCATTGAAAAGACCGGAAGTGTATCCACTCCTCCCTTCATCAGACTGTTGGCACAGCGTGTCAGCTGTGCACCGCGTACTGGCCGCGTACTGTCCCAATCCAGACAGGACTCAAGGATAGCTTTCACACCCTCACCTCTTATCCGGCTCAAACTCCCAACTTGGACACTCTGAACACTACCCTCATAATTTTGATGAAGTACATTCACTGACAATCGGAGAGCTTCTTGCAATGATTTTCTGGTTACATGAGCCTTATCCTCCAAAGCTTCATAGACTTCCAGGGTCTTGGCAAAGGGACGTCGACTCAACAGATCAGCAGGAATATTTTGGGTTCCAGGTATGTATTTCAAGTCAAAGTCAAACGGGGCCAGCTTGGACACCCACCTTTGCTCACAAGCATCCAACTTGGGCTTAGACATGATATACGTCAAAGGGTTGTTATCCGTTAGCACTGTGAACGTGGCTCCTTTTAACCAGTGAGTGAACTTTTCGCAAACTGCCCACTTTAGAGCATAAAACTCTAATCTATGAGCTGGATAACGAGACTGGGCTTTTGACAGAGTCTTACTTGCAAAGGCTACTGGTCTTGGCCTTTTCTCTCCTTCCGGTATCTGACTCAGAACCGCACCTAACCCATCCATAGATGCATCAGTGTACAAAAGGAATGGTCTGTTAAAATCTGGATGTGCTAGAGTCACGGTGTCGGTGAGCGACTGTTTGATCTTTTCCACAGCGAGGTCACATTCAGAGGTCCAGTCTTCAGAGCTCAAGCGTTTGGCTTTAGGGACACGGGAGACACCTTTCTTCCCGATCTTCTGTCCAGCAGTTAATCTAAACAGTGGTTTGGCCAACGCTGAGAAGCCCTCTATGAAATGGGAATAGTAATTCGCCATTCCAAGAAAAGATCTGATCTTCACTGGCGATGGGGTCTTTCCGTCTTCCTCCATCAAGTCTACCACCCTAAACTCACTAATTGCTGATACTTTTGTTGGGTCAGTTGCAATACCACTCTCTGATACTATGTGACCTAGGAACTTCACAGTCTTTCTCATGAAGTAACACTTCTTCTGGGACAATTTGAGGTTATGCTCTCTGAGTCGTGAAAACACCATCTCAAGGCGGTCCAGTGCCTCTTTCTCAGTCTTTCCGAATACCAGCAAGTCATCTAAAATAGCAAAGGAGGGACAAATAGTTCTGATCTCCGAATATTGCAGTCATCATCCGAGAGAACGTCGCAGGGCTGTTGCATAGTCCCTGAGCCATTCGATTGTACTCATAGAGACCCACAGGCGTTGTGCATGCGGTATATTTCCGGTCTTCCTCATGAATTGGGATATTATAAAACCCAGATGTTAAGTCCATGGTGCTGAAGTAACAATTATTTCCCAAGGATGCGAGGGCATCCGCTTGGTGAGGCAAGGGATATGCGTCCTTTTCTGTCCTTTGGTTAAGCCACCTGAAGTCAGTGCATATCCGCAATTCTCCCGAGGGTTTCCAAACCAAGACTAGAGGCGAGGCCCACTCACTGTTGGACTTACGAATGATACCTCGTGCCTCCATTTCGTCCAGGGTCTCTCTCAATTTGTGGTAATGTGCTGGTGGAATCCTTCTATAAGGCAGTCGGAATGGTTTTTCGTCTTTCAGGTGTATCCTGTGGACAATATTCTTGACTTCTCCACAGTCTAACTTATCACGGGAGAAGATGCTCTCATACTGCATAATGAGGTCCGCCAATTGACCCTTCCAAGAGTCATTCACTTCACAAGAGTCAATATCGATCTGTGTCAGTCCCAGCCCTCGCAACTCAGCTGTGTAATCTTTTTGTAACATTTTGTTTTCTTCGCCAAATTTACGAACATGAACAACATTTTGAAGGACCTCTCTCGAGTCACAATTCACATGGTCCGTAAGCTCTAACTCTTCAAGAGCAAGACACGGGTGCACCTCAGCAATCTTTGCGTTCGGCGTAACACTACAGGTCGGTCCAACATATTGATGACCTTTACAGGAATCCACTTATCAGCCCATAATGAACACACACTACGAGCGATCATAATGTTCCTTGGTGAAGACTTGGAAGTGGAGGATTCCACCATCACAGTACTCCCAACAGACAAAGGGACTTCTTCTTTTAATCTCCCCCAAACAAGATGTTCGTGTTGGGGCTCCAGTGTCACACACTGTCTTAATAGTACAGTGCCAACTCTTTTTGGCATCCTGTCGCCGTGCCAACGGTCAACATTGGAGAGTAAGCTGAGAAGGTGATCATTACTGTTTTCCTTAACAGGCTGTGAGATTTTGTCCCAGTACCACTCTGTGTTCTTGGCCTGCTGAGTCACATGTCTTAAAACATTAGAACCTACTATCATGTCATCTTCTTGACCTGGAACAACTAAAAAGTTTACGGTCATCTTGCATCCAAGCAGATCTATATTCATTTCATATGTACACTTTGGCTTTGTCTGAATGCCTCCACAACCGGTCAACACTTTCTTTGTGGGCTTACTCATATTATCACAAATAAGACCGTGGTCCTGAAGCATTTGCTCAGCTGATTCACTCAGGGTACACGTTACAGATCCACTGTCTACGAGGGCCAAAAGTTCTACTTTTCCTTCAACTAATGCTGTAGTATGGAAAAGATCATCTTCATCATTCACTTTTGTGTAGACTGATTCTTGAGGGGAGTGTGGACTACTTGCTTCACACTCATTGCTTACATTTTGGGTCAGGCTGTAACTGTTTTTAGGTGGACCGTTAACCAAATTCTCTGAGGGTTTTAGTTGGCTGGTACCCACACTGTTCCCCTCGCAGTGTGGGCTTTCTAGTTTAAAGTCCGCTCAGGATCAGAAGATCCTCTAGTTGGCTCTCATTTCATTGGTTTTCTTTTGGGGCATTCAAAACCTCTGTGTCCAGTCTCGTAGCATGTGAAACACAGTCCTTCTTTAAAGCAGTGTGCCTTTGTTGTGTGATCAAGGGCCTTACAAACTCTACAGAAGCCTGAATATGCACTTGACTCCCTAGATGAGGCCTTAACTTGCTCTACTTTTGGCTCTTGCCCCTTCTGTGAGATAAGAATCTGTTCTAGGAGAGACACTGCTCTACCAAGAAGAGCTGGATCAATACCACCGGGCTGACTACTGCCAGAAGCTTCCTGCTGTGTCATACACCAGGCACCAGAGGGCTTTTCCTCTTCTTGTAATGTCCTCTCAACACTAGCTGACTGTTTATCTCTATGATGGCTGTCTATCAACGCTTGAACCTCCCTAGCGGTCCAACTCTCCAGTGGTCTACTCCGCAAAGCTGCATACAAGGTAGGTTCCGGACAATGCCTAACGAACATCATTGTAACTTCATGACTAGGGTCTTCAACTCTTTTCCCTTGTCTCTGTAGGCACTCATCAGCAAGGTCAACAGCTTTATTAAGTCTGATCCAGTAATCTAGACCACTTTCTGATCGTCTGGGCAAGGTCTCATAGAAATCTCTCAAAGGGGTGGTGGAGGAAATTGCATCTCCAAAATGTTGTCTCAGGATTGAGAAAATAACATGTGGGTCTCTACTCACATTAATCAGGGGGTTATTACGAATGCATGTCCTTACAACATCTTTAGCACGGACCATCAGCCTATCCAGGATCTCCTGGCCTTGTTCTGGCACACTGAATCCCTTCCTGTTCAGATACGTCTGCATCAACTCCTCCCACTCACCAATGGTGCATCTGTCTGTTTTGTCACCTCTGAATGTCGGAGGTTCTTTGATATCCTGATGTTTGATAACTAAGTTGAGATTTGACCAGTCAGGTGGCTGAGCTGAGGACTGTTGGGCATTTTCTTTCTGAGCATTTTGCCCTGCCGATGCCAAGCTGGCGGCAATCTGGTTACCTATTTCACTGCCCAACTGCTTCATTAGGTCTGCCATAGTCTGCCATTGGTTCGATTGGTCACCTCCTACAGGGCTACTACTATGTCGGGCCGGTGAGTCACATCTTATACCTGACTGACTTGGGTTTTCGACAGGTGGGAAATCTACTGGGGTTGCAATTGTATCATGTTCTAACATGCTATTCAATAGAGCCCCCCGCCCAAACCCAGTTGAAACCCTTGGGAAACTTGGTACAGCATTCATAGGGGTAACATTCACATGATCAACATTTGCATCTCGCAACTCTTTATATAATCTAGTGTGTGTATGACTGTGACGGTCCATGTTTAAGTTCTACTGCTTATCTGCTACCCAAAGTCCTCTTTGAAGATGACGTCAGTGAAGGTTTCTCCCGGCGATCTGCGATGGCTGATCTCTTGAAATCCGGGTCACGGCACCAATTTTGTAGCGTACTTTATACGGCACAACAAACGATCCACTGACATCAAGCTCTTTGGAGGATTCTGTAATTTATTAGAAGAGGACAGTCAACATACACTCTCAGCTTTACTTTTCTTCTCTCAGCTGCCTCTCCTCAGTCACAAACTATACTAGCATTTCAATTCACATAGATTTTACACCATCTTGCATCTTAGTTATTAAAACTCAGTCACATACAAAAAGAAATAATACAAATAAAAAATTCACATTAATAATACTTTATAACATTAATATAATGATCAACATTCTACTAGATCGTATAGTGTTATTTTTCCTTTTTACATACCTGTAATTTATTAGAAGAGGACAGTCAACATACACTCTCAGCTTTACTTTTCTTCTCTCAGCTGAAGAATGCATGAGAAAGACATGTTAAATACTGCCCTCTCTAACAGTGACTGCAGTTCAACTTAATACACAAAACAATAAACTATAGCAGACTATAAACATACAATTTAACATAAAAAAACAAAAGCTACATATATCTATAATACTAACAACATTTATACAGACAGAATCCACCAAAATTATTTTTAGAGAACTTATCAACGTAAAACTCACGCTCGAATTTGGCACGCAGCACGCAACATAATACAAACACGTGCGCGAACATAATACGGAAAATACAACTCCCTTATCAATGAAAACATACATCTAACTACTTATTCTAGTTCTAGGGACTTATCACGATCAATATCAACTCAAAACTTTACTTAGTTCTACATATTTTCCGCTCTTTATTACAGAGCTCCCCCTGATACATACCTGCCTCTCCTCAGTCACAAACTATACTGAGGGAGCGCAGGCGCGACCCGTCCCTTCATTCTGACGTCGCACAATAACCAACTTCAACATATCAATTTTAAAACAACCATTAATAATTTTCCCATGTTTATATAACCAATATTCCCAACATACATCCATAACAATATAAAAATAAAATGAAAATAAACGTATTTCTTGTTAAGACACTTAAATGTTTGCTGGAATAACCCACAGCAAAACTCCCAACACTACACTGAGCTAAAGCATCAGCTCAGTTATGTGCCTGGCCCTGTACCAGCCTTACACACTAAGTGGAATATTCTCACTGATTTACAGCAGTTGTGTCAGAAGAGATTGCAATAAGTTCACCACACATCCAGTTCTAATACAAGTCCTCCACTTCAAATTGCCCACATTGTCAGAGTGGGATGATCCATCGGCCAACTCTTGTGGATCTAGGGCCTTAAAAGCCCAGAGACCTCCTGCCCCTGCACTGCTTCGGAAGGAATAGATTATAGGTATCAGCAGACAATGTGGACGACTCCCTGCTGCCAGAGCCTTTCAAGCTTCCTCCAGAACCCTGTCAAACTGCGTTTGAGTCAGAGAATATATTACAACGGTCTAGACAGCCTCCCACAAACTGCGCTAATGATATTAGCTTTCATCAAAGCTCTAAGGCATGTTTCTACTGTTTAATAAATCTCTGCATGAGGCCACTACTTAAAGGGCGCAGACCCAAACAGATAGTTAATTTGTCCTTAGGGTCATTCCAGGTTAACAAAGCCTGCCGCCTGCTGAGGTGAGTTTTTAACAGCCCAGATAATGACCAATGGTTTAACTGGAAGACTCAAAAAAGGGCTACATGCAACACTTTCAGACAATTTACTGCACTGCCACTAGCTGCTTTCAGACAAGCTTTTATTGGATTACAGGTCAACAGAAAGATTCTGGGCCTGGTGGTTAGGCTGCCAAAAACAAGCTTTAGTCCATCTTTTTGTATATCTAATTATTATATTTTTGTGCATTTATGAGAAAACTTTGCACTGTTGAGACCAAATCTTGGACACTGGCCAGGACCATGGGCTCATAGCATTTAGCAACATTTCTGACAAGACAGGGAGACTGAGTGGAGAATGTGTGAATTGTTTCTTAACAAATCTGATGAGTTGGCTCCCTCCATTGAAGAAATGTGTCCATGGATGTATTATTAGAACAAAATCCTGAATGAGTAATGGCCCATTATTGTCAATATTTGTTGCTGATTGATGCAGCAAAGCATCGCTTGCATGCGGCCTTGTGTTTTACCTGCCGTCTGTCTCTTTTCTGGTGTGAAGGCAACATCATAAAACAATAAAAGTTACTTTTTAACCAATTTTTAACAGAAAAAATGTTGTAGGAGTCCTGTCAGCAGAACTGTTTGCGATGCAATACTTCGAGCAATCACTTTTCAAATTGGTGGCAGGGAATCCATTGACAAATCTTAATTTGGCCAATTTTCTAAAATAACTACAGCTATACAGTGATGGCCAAAAGGATTAGAACACTTGGCATATAGGTTACTGGTTTTTATTGGATTGTCAATTAAAATACCCATAAAATAAATAAAATATCTACAAAGTTGTCATTATGTTCTGTGAAAAATATACGATATATATACGAGAGTTTGGTCATTTTTTTCACAAAATAAAAACCTAGGCCTATTTCACTTTCATTGTCACAGATATAAGAAATATTAAAGTTAGACAAAAACATTATGAAAGGAAATCATGTTTTGGAGGCAAAATAAGTCAATGTTTTCAGATCTGTCAGGTGCTCTAGTAATTTTGATAGATATAGATTAAGCAATTTTTAACATCAATAAAATAGTTGGCATTCATTAATTTTCCTATATTTTTTCTCTTCCCTATTCTAGAAATTAAAATAACTATTGAAAACAACTTGTACAGAAACTGTTTAAATGTAACCCCTGTGTGTTTGAGTAGGTTTGTAAACTCCCAGTGTTACTATTAATATTTACAAAAAAAGTCCATAACTACTAAGAAAATAAGCTGTTTTCTACGAGGGCTTAATCGGGCACTCGTCATAGTCTAAGTTTCCTATGTAAAAGTACTGACCGATGACAAAAATGAACCTGAGACAGAGATAAAGTAGTGTCCCTCTCACATGTGTAAATCCTGTACTCACTCCCGCTGTCACCTGTCACTCAGCCGCACTTTGCCCCCTCGCCTCAAATCCACAAAAAGACATAGATCTGCTGACAACACTGTTTCCCCAAAGAGAAGCTTGGTTTTATTGAATTAATTCACCTGTGAAAGAAATCCCATTTCCCCTTTGGGCTCCGGATCCTATCAGCGGAGACAATGTAACAGAAGGCTTAGTGCTACGGAGTAAGAGAAGGGTCAAAAGTCCTGAGGGTCAGATAGGTTTATCACAGCTAAAGTCTTATCTGACATTCGTCATAGGGACAAGACTGGAGAAAGAATTTGCTTTTGGTCTCACACATATATCTTCACTGCATTTATCTGGATAATCTCAGTATCTTATCTTGAGGTAGGGCTGATTTTAACATACAGACAATGTTTTCACTGATAACCACTGTTGTCACTCACTGTGGCCCTCACACACAGTGGTTACATGTAGAGAGTAGAATTGGAGAGATGCTGAAATTATAATCAACAAGCATGTAAATGTCTAGTAAAAGTCTAATTCTGACTGAAATGGCAATCATTTAAATGCAATAAATAAGGGGTCTCCAACCGAACCAAACCGGCCACCAAGTTTTATTACCGGGCCACACAAAAAGAATAATAACACCTGAGTCTCTTTCACACACTTGACTCACTCTGTTCTCCCATGCTCCGCTAGTCCTAGCAGAAATTTGTGAAAAAAGTGGTGAAAAGACTGAAACTGGTCCATGGTACAGAAGGTCATTGTAAAGTAGACTAAAGTCACACTTTACTGTAAGGGTACATTAATTATCATGAATTCATGCCTCAATTCATACATGACTTATTCATTCCTCCATGCATTCATTTATAATGAATCATGCATAATTAATATGAGAAACTAAGTTGGAAAACTAAACCTAATTTATGTTGTTTTATAATAATATTATGTTAACATTAAATATATTGTTTGTTTGTTTTTTCAGACTTAAACTATACATTGTGGATGCAACTAGCTTTTGGTCACAAAAGCTTTAACACAGATTAACCGTTAAAGCGAGAGTTTTGCCTTGTGGCTCAGCTCCTTCACGACAGACAGACCGGTACATCAACTGCATCACTGCAGAGGCTACACAAACCTGTCTGTCAACCTCCCGCTCCATTCTTCCCTCACTCGTGAACAAGACCCCAAGCTACTTGAACTCCTCCAATTGAGGCAAAAACTTAGGTTCTTCTTGGTTAGAATGTTGATGTGGGAATGAATGTCTCAATAATTTTTTATAGGAATAGAATTTTCTAATGAGTGTGAGAAGAAAAGGTATCAGTCATTACAAACACAGTGCACTCAGTCCAGTTCAGTCAGTTTAATTGTCTTCAGTAAGATAAAAATAAGTTTCTCTGTATGAGAAACACTGGTTCAGCTAGCGTTGTCGCCTTAAAGTTTATGTTATGACATGCTGTTGTTTGCTTCTTTTTCTGCATACATACATTTGCTTAATATCTATGGCGTGTACAGTGTTTGTTTGTGTGCATGTACATGTGGAGGCGCCTGGTGCAAGCGCTGGTAGGCAGTGATTATGCAGTAATGCTAGGCCTGTCAGGAAGCCAGCAGGCAGCGTGGTGTTAGTCACAGCAGGAGGTGACACCATCAGAGCCATTTCATCCAGCCTCTGATCCAAACACAAATATATGCAAAGACGGAAACCAGGCTATATAGACAAAACTGGAGTTTATTCACACTGGAAGCAGACTGCATAATATAAAAGATTCCAATTAAGAATTAATTAAAATTCCTTTTATTGTATTCCTATGCGTCTCTGGAAGTACCTAAATTTAAATGTGGTGTTTACTTACCCTGGCAGAATTTGGGAATTTTTTGGGGGGTCATTTTTCAGAGAATAAGAATGATAACACAAAATACTTTTTTTCACTCATAGTTAGTGGTTGGGTAAAGCCACTAAATGCCCAGCAACTGTGTTTACTCTTTTTAAATCCTAATGACAACAGAAACTACCCAAATGACTCAAAAGTTTACACACCCCGGTTCTTAAATTTGGACAGGTTGTATATTTTGGGGTAAAGATTTTCATGATTTTTTCTTAGAAATGCTTTAAAATATATATATATATATATATATATATATATATATATATATATATATATATATATATATATATATATATATATATATATATTCAATAAACTACCATTGCAACATGATTTATGGTTTAATTTGATTTTTTTTTCATTTCCTGGTGGATGAAATCTTCCAGATTTGGATAGGAACCTCCACATGGTGAAGGCTCCATATGGTGAAGGCTCAAGTTAATAATGACATTCTTAAAAAAGAAAAAAAAAAAAAATGGAAAAAAATATGTTGACACATTATATTTCTAAGGCATCACATTTATTCATTTAGCTGACGCTTTTACATTTATTCATTTAGCTGATGCTTTTATCCAAAGCGACTTACATTGTTCTACAGTAATTACCAGTGTTACAGCCACTGGAGGCAACGTGGGTTAAGTGTCTTGCCCAAGGACACAACAACAGTATAAACTGTGGAGTGAGAATCGAACCACCTACCTTCGGGTTGAAGGTAGGTGCCGCACCAATGATAGCGTGAAGCTGACCATCCCTCCCAGCAAAAAGCCTCCAGTTCCTGTAAATTCTTGGGCAGTCTTGCATGAACTGCACATTTGAGATCTGCCCAGAGTGGCTCAGTGATACTGAGGTCAGGAGACTGAGGCCAATCCAGAACCTTCACTTTATGCTGCTGTAGCCAATGACAGGTTGACTTGGCCTTGTGCTTTGGATTGTTGTCATGTTGGAAATTCCAAGTACTTCCCATGCG
The DNA here is from genome assembly GCA_024349245.1 of Neodontobutis hainanensis. Lineage (NCBI taxonomy): Eukaryota > Metazoa > Chordata > Actinopteri > Gobiiformes > Odontobutidae > Neodontobutis > Neodontobutis hainanensis. The sequence continues at coordinate 281,853 of JALDNG010000137.1, forward strand.
CAACTTTGGGGCTGATGAGTGCACATTTTCCTCCAGTATTTTCTGAAAACATGCTGTATTCATCTTTTCCTGTGCCTTTGTAGCTCACACATCCCTAAAACATCAGTAACCCACCTCCATGTTTCACAGTAGGAATGGTGTACCTTTCATCATAGGCCTTGTTGACTCCTCTCCAAATGTATCTTTAATGATTGTGACAATAAATTTTTATTTTGGTTTTTGGTACTTTGTACCAGAAGTTTTCAAGGGTTGTCTCTGTGCTGTTTGGCATAATGTGAGTGAATGCGTTGTGGCATTTCTGTAGTAATGGCTTTCTTCTGGCAACATGATAATGCAACCCATTGTTCCAGCCCTTATTGTGCATCTTGAAACAGCCACATCACTTTTTTCAGAGTGTCCTGTATTTCAGCTGAAGTTATTTGTGCTTTTTTTTTTGAATATCGAACAATTTTCCTGGTAGTTGTGGCTGATATTTTCCACTTCTTAATTAGAGTTTAAACATTGCTGATTGGCACTCTCATTTTCTTGGATATCTTTTTATTTTCCTTTCCCATTTTATACAGTACAATTAGATCCCTTGACAATTCTTTCGCTTTCCCTATATCCCAGAAAACAGAAACGTCAGTGGATGAGAGATACAAGGGTCTGTCAGGAGCCCAGAAACTCACTGACCTTTTATACACACACTGATTACAATCAAACAGATCACAGGTGAGGATGGTTACCTTTATTTGTTTGTGTCAACTTGTGTGCATGTTATCAGACCAAAACCAATAGGGTATGTAAACTTTGGGTAGTTACTGTTGTCATTATCATTTAAAAAGAGTAAACACAGTTGTTTGACAATAAATGTTTCACCTAACCACTGACTATGAGTAAAAAATGTTTTTGTGTTATCATTCATATTCTTTGAAAAATGGTTAAACAATCACAAATTTTGTCTAAATTTATGAGCACAACTGTATCTCTAAACACATGGCTTCAGTCTGAAATTCACAGTATTAATTATTTTTACATGTGAAAGAACATTTATGATTATGTACACACACACACTTAAAGTGAACACAAAACCAATTTTAAAGAACATTTGACAAAGAGAATACAGTTTTTCTAATTCCTTTCAGCTCAGTTGTTGAATAAGAAAAGCATCTCAAAACAGCAGAAATGTCTGAACAGTTTGTGTTTCTCAGTGTTTTTTAAGTTGATTGCATTGGTTTGTGAAGTCTACTCGCTCTCTGTTAATTGAAAACCCAGTGCAGGGGATGGATCAAGTTTGGAGTGGGCGATATGACAATCTTTTATAGTGTGACAATCTGTAGTGTTGACACTCTTCCAATTTGCATTTCTATTTGGAGCAGATTGTTTTTTCCCTCCTACTCTCACTATTAGTTAGACTGCATCATGCTCTGACTGAGTGACAAACAGAATTAACCAATCACAGTGAAGTGTGGGAGGGGCTCTGTGCAGTGGAACTCAGTCACAGAGCACTGTTGTATTAGCAACTGAAGAGCCAGCCCTGACTGCCACAGTTTCTCCCCACACGGCCTTCATATTTGGTTCATGCAGAGTTTAAAAAGGGGTATGGCAGCGAATTGTGTGAACGGAAGCATCATGTAAAGTTCTTTAGATGCCAGAGAAGGGTACAAAAAAGAACTATATAAATGCATGCTATTTATTATTATTATTATTATTGTTATTACATAAATTTTATATAGCGCTTTTCTGGGGACACAAAGACCCTTAACATATCAATTATTCATTCACTCCACAGTCACACACTGGTGGTGGTAAGCTACATCAGTAACCACAGCTGCCCTGGGGCAGACTGACAGAGACGTGTCAGCCATTCCACGCCTACATACACCAGTGTCACAGACACTGGAGGCAAGGAGGGTTAAGTGTCTTGCCCAAGGACACAACAACAGTATGAACTGTGGGGAGAACAAAAATCGAACCGCTTACCTTCCGGTTGTAGGACGACCGCTCTACCACTGAGCTATTGCACCCCAATTAATTTACCAATTAAGTTGATTTCTGCTCAACCAAAATCTACACTTGTATCACTGGGTTTGTGCTGGGGCTCAAATTGTGTGTCTCATTTGTACATGCATTTGCATGCATATCAAATGAATGGTCACCGGTTGCATAAGTTGCTCGGGTCACTTTTGGTGTTAACATTTAGTTGTTTAAGGAGTCTGTGATCTTTTTTCAGACTTACTGTTATAATAAGGAGTAATTATAATTATTTATCTTTTATCCATCTATCTTTTTTGATAATATTCACTGTGTCTTCACTGCCTAAAACCATTGTTTTATTGTTTGATCTATCCAGATTGGTCATACAAAATTAATTTATATGTGCTTACATACCTGGAGTAAAATATAGAATCATAGAATCACATAATCGGATGTCTGAGATTGTCAAAAGGTAATGAATGAAAAACATCATGTACATCTAGTTTGGATGTTGCAACCAAAACGTGTCTGTAGATTTTGCCCACTGAGGGTAAACATCTTTTGGGGATACTGAACATGTAACTTTCCTTTTGAGCACTGCTGGAGGAGAAGCTCAATTATTTGGCGGAAAAATTTTTGCTGAAGATTTAAAAACTTATCACTCAGTTCTATTTTCACTAGGTTTGTTTATGGACCGCAGCATGTCCCTGCAGGGCTACCATATCTCTTCACAGCACTTGATATGGTGTTGTTAAACGTTACCTGCAGAAAGAATAACTTTAGGAAACATTTATTATTGTGGCTATATGTTGTATTATTATTTGTTTTGGGTTATATTAAACTTGTTCAAGACTTCTCTGTAAACCACAAAAAGCACTATTGTTGTAAAAAGAACGTTTAAACTGAAAAGACAGATTAAAACCAAACAAATGAGTTACTCAGTGAGGCAGTAAATGCAGAATGAAATGAAGGATGTTCAGGTGCGTGAAAACGGTTGAGCAGCGGAACAAGTTGCAGGACATTGATAATAATGAAGTCTACATAGTAACTTGTGTTCTGTCTTTTCTGTTTCACCTTGGCTGCTTCTTTAGTACAGGATTTATCAGTACAATACATTGCAGATTGGAGAGAGATCAAGCTGTTTCCAAGCGGTGAGAAGTGTGCAAGCTATTGAGCTTTAACACTGCAAAATAAAGTTCAACTTTTAGCATTTAAAGTTTTATGGTGATGTGGTTGAGAGACTAAATCACTGTGGTTTAGAAGGTCAAGTTACATTTTGGAAAGCAGTCATTATAAACAGGAAATTATACTGTCTTGGCTTTAATTTCATGAATGTCGAGAACAAAGGTTTTGTGAAATGCATTTTCTGAAAGATTATGTCTTATTTTGTTGCACACAAGTAATTTTCACACACCTGTGAATACAGTTTATGGACATAGGCAGGAAATATGGAGGGAATATTTGTTTGGTCAAGAAGACATATTAATTGTGGGTTTTCCTACAAATGTTTAATTCGACCCAGGTAATGAAATTTTATTTTCCAATCAACAAACAGTACTTTTATTTATTTTTTATTATTATTTATTTTTTGACACCACGCTTACTGTCGGACTCTGCTCCTTTCAAGTCCCCCCTCTTGGCACACCAACCAGGGGCGGAGCCAGAGGGGTGGCTTCGGGTGGCCAACGCCACCCCTGAAATTCGATTGGCCACCCCAGGTGCCACCCAAAAATCCTACTCTACGATTGGCCATTAACGTGATCAAAGGCGAAACCTTTGTTGACGCACTTGCTGCCTTTTGAATCAGTGCGGGAGCTTGGACAGTCACAGTCAGACACCAGAACTCAGAAATGTAAGTAGCAAGTGTTTGATGTAAGCTAACCAACGATACATGGCTTATTGTTTTTTAGCATGTGCATTTACAGCAGTACTACTTGTGCTAGCACGCAAAGATATCTATTTACCTATCACATCTGCCTTGATATCTAATCGCACACAGCCCAGTATCACGTCTGTTGAATCACGTCATGTAGTTTATCTACTGTACCTGCCTATTCTGCCTACTCAATCGACATGTGCTAGGTAATTAACTGTTAACTGTAGGCTACTTTTGTAAAACGCATTTAATGATTTATCATTAGCAGATTAGCAGACGTAATTGTGTGCAAAAAAACGTAGCCTACAAGGAACCAAATTAAACACGCTAGCAAGGTAGCTCGTCCCTACCTTCAGTAAGTTAGGCTAGGCTATATTCCCAGATAAATTCCACGCAGGCCAGGGTTTCGTTTTTGTTTGTTCTATATATATACTCAATCTTTTCAAGCCCTGTGTTGCTAACATACCTACAGTTGGCTGTGAAATTAAGGTCTAGCCTACTGGTGGGTTTAATTGAATTTGAGTAATAGGATATGCAACCATTTACATCTGGAGATAGTTATTTATTTTGTCAAAATCATAAAAATTATCATTACAAGACACTTACAGTATCTCCTGTTATCTAAGACAGATTTTCTTCGAGTTTTAACAAATGACATGGAAAACATAATTTATTTCATCCACATATCCTTATAATATGCACAATGCACAACAATTTAACTTAAACCGTGAGAATCAAGCAAACCTCACGCCCGTTAGAGGCAGGGCCTTAAAGTGACATGCACTGAATTCGACTTGCACATCACCAATGCAGTAATGACATGAAAGAGTAGTCTATATCGTTTAAAGTGTAAACTTTATAAATGGTAATAGTTTAGCTCACAGGTCAGATGTGACCTTTGATTAAGCTTTAAGCTTTAATTTTGTGTAATTAATTGTAAATAATATGTTCTTTGTTGTGCATTGTGCCATTTCATGTTTGTTTCATTTCAATTTGTAATAATAATGTAAGTAATAATTACTAATAATGTAAATGGAAAAAAAAGTATTTAATTGGTGTTTATGTAGCTTAGCCTTAGGGGTTGGTTGGACTGTTCAGAAAAGTCTGTTCTGAAGGAAATCTGACTTCATTGCAGTATGAAAAGGAACCAGAATATCCAACAGTTCTTCGTTAGTAAGAAAGGCAAACCCGATGAAGACAGTGAACTGATCAGAGCAGCTGACGTTAGCAGTACCAGCAGTGGTTCAGATAATGTTAGCGAGTCAGATCAGGATGATGACAGGCAGGGTGAAGCGACTGAGCTAGCAGCTTCACCTGATGACATGGGTATGTAAAATCTAAAATAAAATTTTATGGTATCATTGAGGACAAAAACTCATTCAGGCAAAGGTTACTGTACCCAATCCTAGATTCCATCATGAGTGAGATGGACAGAAGGTTTTCAAAGTCAAACTGTGTACTCATGAATGGGATACAGGCACTGAACCCTCAAAGCTGTACATTCCTAGACAAGGCTCAAGTCTTAGAATTAGGTGATTTGTATGGCAGTGATCAAGAGGACTTGACCCATGAGCTGCATCAGGCCAGAAGGGTTGTAAAGAGAAAGATGGACAGTGGGGCAGTACAATTGGGAAATGTTACAGACTTCACTGTATTTTTGGAACCCTATAAAGAGGTGTTCCCTAACCTCTTTAGGCTTTGCAAGGTTGCCACAGCTATCCCAGTGAGTACTGCAGGCTGTGAACGGAGCTTCTCAGCCCTGAAGCTAATAAAGACACACTTGCGGACCATCATGGTTGATGCTAGGCTTAGCCACTTAGGTGTGTTAAGTATTGAATCCAGGAGAGCAAAAGCTTTAAATATGGATGACTTTATCAAGGTTTTCGCCAACTCACACAAAAATTGGCGCATTCAATTGTTTTAACACCAATATATAGCTTGGCAGAGAATTGTAATTCATCGTTCCATGAATAAATAGTATTTAGCTGAGAACTTGGATTTTGGATGTTAACAGCTATAGAAATAGATGGCCAAAGCTATTATGTTTGAGTTGTTATTGTGAAAAACAAAACGTCTTGAAGGTGTATTTTTACGTTAGATATGTTTGTTTATTTATATTTCATTTTATTCAAATAAAAAGAAATTTGATGTAAGAGTACGGTCTTTGTCCTTCAATTTATGAGTATGGTGTTTGATGCATGATTTTACGATGCCACCCTTGAATTAATCAGTGCTCCACTAAGGCCACCCCTGTTAAAAAAGTCTAGAATCGCCACTGACACCAACACACACACCTGACTCTCAATCAGTCTTGGTGAAAATACAAATGGCCCCCACCTAAAGTTGATTTGAGCAAGCCCAGTCACGTGGCTAGATTGTTCCAAACGTGCTGTAGTAGTTCATTAAAGATGGCACAATCAGTTTGTTTTGGTCCTTCTTTTTATCTCTCCATTCTGGTGTTTGGCTATTGTAAAAAACTCATTAAGTGTAATGTCTGAAATATGAAAAGCACAATAGTACATAAAGAGAACAATATCATCTACAAAAGTGCAAGACGATGCAAACTCTTTAGTGGGGACTGTCCCATACCTGGGATTAACTTTGAAAAAGGATAAACAAATTGTGTGAAATTTCATAAATGCCACTCTTTCATGAATTGTTTTTTAAATGTAACAGCGGTTTTGGAAATGTGTGCTTTTCTGTGTCCTTGTTTTACAATATCCTGTTCTTTCAAATGTAGTGTTTTCTTAAATATCTCACCTGGTAAAAATCTTGAAATGTTGGTGTGACCTTCATGGCATCCATTCAAAGTTGGTGCACCCCGTTCAGGAAGCTGACATTTCTCCAGTCTTAAACAAGAATACAGCAGAAAGGAGAGCTGCAAAACGAAGGAGGCTACCGTGGCTGGTCATTAATAATCAAGCAGAATCTACTGCGGGGGTACTGCAGACCGCCGAGGCAGCTTGATAATTCAATCTGTCAGGCGCATGCTACAAGCAAGGCCAATTAAGTGGAGAGGAAGGCAGAGCTGACCCCAACATCTCTCCACCGCTGCAACATCTCAGCTGCGTGTTAAACCAACATCTACGCAGTTAAACTGTCACTCCGGCTGAGGTCTGAAAGAACACAAAAAGTCTCGGCTTGTTAAACCTCTTCATTCGATCTCTGCGCTGTCTGGCCCAAAAACACCGACCCCAGAAGAGCCCTTATAGACAAACACTTCGACAGCAACGTCAGCCGATCAAAGCTTAATTGCAAACACTAGGTGATTTCATGGACATTTCGACAAAACACACTTGAGCAATTTCACTTCCTGCAGTTACATTGTCTGCATTGTTTCCCGCAAGACATGATGTTACTGTTCATTTAAAATAAAGCCTGTTTCTACTGCCATTGTGGATGTGACAACATTTAGGTCTTTAACTATAAAAAATGTCTGCTTGGTGGCAGATAAGTCTAAAGTGGCCTGGATGACAATCAGCAACTCCATCAAAGCCATTGTTCTCAGTAGAAAAAGAGTTGTTTGCTCCCTCAAGGTTGGAGAGAAGTTTCTCCCTGAAATGGAGGACTTCAAGTATCCCTCTGGTCCAAGCAGATTGGTGCATGTTCAGTTCTTCTGATTTACTTCAGCCTCTGACAGCTTGCGAGTTTAACATTCTCTTAAATGTTGTTGGGTAAAACGACAAAAAAGAGCTCAAATAAAATGAGCTCAACTACAGATTTTATTTAGTAAAAAAGAGAAGTGTGAGTACAGTAAGCCTAAAGCCATCATACATATTATGCTACAGCTACTGTACTTTATTAAACTTTGTGGACAATCTGGGCAGCCAAAAATGTACAAGCACAAAAAATTACCATTGTGTTTGCAAAAAAAAACACTTTTTTGCATAAAGCTCTTATACCACTATGCCGAAAAAGGATTATTTCATAACAGTTTTTTGTACATTATGTACATGTTTGGCTCGAGGGTTCCCAGAGAGTACAAAATGTGCCAGAAGTGTATAATAGATCTTTAAGAGTAACTGACATTAGATTCAAAATGAGAAATATGTCCAAAAAGAAACACTCTTGAAGAAATCCATGCCATAAGCTGTAACACAGCCATAATGATCACCAAATCAAAAAAGAAAAAAGACAAAAATGAACAAAAATTGCCTGAGGGGTCCCTGAGGGTTAAGAGGACTTGTGGGACTGACCGTTTGGAAAGGATAACAAGGAAAAGAGGAAGAAACAGCTTGAGACATCGCCTCAATTACAGCAACTCTGCCTCTGCAGTCCACTCTCTCAAAAATAACGTAGGCAAAACCCTGGGAAACATCTTTTCAAAAAGAGTGCTCTGATTTTGCTTTCACCAGGACCTGGCTTACTTGGTCCTTGCTTTAATTAACTACTGTAACTCTGTAACAGCGAGAGATTGCCTTTCTGCCTCTTCAAACTACTACTTAAGGGAACAAAAAGTCTAGAGTACTAGAACATTATTATGAGCGTTCTAACCATGTCGTCCAGTTACCTTTTACAATGTGGCTTTCTGCTGTTTGAAAACATTGCACCAAAGCCACCAATTATATCACTTAAGTGAGCCAGACGAATGTATTGCGGAGGTGGGAAGATGGCTGTAATGCAGAGGGAGGAGGAGTGTGGGGAGGCGTTATGCCAACTAAAGGAGAGCATACGGCTGAAAAACATCTTTTCATGCTCAGACAAAATTACCAAGAAAAGATTTTGACCTTTTGATCAAGGTCAGAGTGAAGTGTGAATCAAAGCGTCACAGTGAGCAACATGCTGGAACTCGGCTCAGCACCAGGATTATTTTTTGTGAGAGAATGACTTGCTGAAAATTTCCTCTATTGGTGATTCAGAGCTGTGCAGACTACCTTTTCTCAAACACAATATTTGTAGAAGCCTCACTGCTCCCCACAAGCGTGATTCTGTACGGGCCTAATATAGTTGCAAATAAGTGCATACTGTAAAATGTTGTAGCAGTGATTCCAGAATGATTATGAACATATTACTCTGTATTCTTTTATAAACTCTGATGCTAAGCTCAAGCTGCCCTCTACTGCCATCGGGCTTTGTTTACTGATAACGTTGCGTCCAATCACAGATCACATGCTGCTATGTGGTGCCACATGTAAAGTCACTAAAGTGTGTGGCTCATGTGAGTGATGGGTGATTTATTTTAACAAACATGGTTTTGAAAACATTAAATTAATTTATAGCATGTTTTTACACTTACTCTTCTCCTTTAGCATATGCCATTTAATTAAATCCCATTTAAACTAACTAAGTAAGATTTGCACAACTCCCCCTAAAGCTTCCTTCAGTAATTTACACTGTTGGAAAAACTCCTGGCACAGCTCTGGACGTCAACGCTCACCAACCGCACTAGTTTTGAAAAAAGAAGCAAATACAGTTCAAGAAATCTTGATGGATGTGGGTACTTTTAGAAATTGAACTTTGTAGTTTGATTCACTCTCAACTAAAACCTTGTACGTAAAAAAATTACTTCTGAATAATTAGTTTCTGTCACTTTATTATGTTGGCCACTAATTTATTGTACATTTTATTGTTATAACAATTGAGTAGACTAAGACTTGGACTTATAAAATCTTGCATTTGGTCTAAAACGCTATGGAAACAATATTCATGGCAGTTGTTATAATATTGAAACTACAAATTGAACTGCCGTCTCACATTAAGCCCATAAATGAAACAAACACTCCTCACAGTGAAGTAACATAGCATGCTGCATCTCTGCGAGCCATAAGCTGAATAAATGTCACATAACAGTAGCTATATCTCGAAGGGACATGAAATTATAATAGATCTAATGGAAATAGAAAGAATATAAAGTTGTTAGGCAAAGTATCTTGCAAGTTCAACAACATAAAAGACACGTTGAAACCGGTTTTGAGCCCTTCACTTTGTTTGAGCTGACGTCTTTCTGTAAAAACCTGGCCAAGGTTGACTCAAGAACGAGCTCTCTCTTGGTCTAACTGGCATTTTCTCTTCATAGAATCTTGTATCAAAGGTTTTCTTTGGTCTTTTTTGTGGATCGGACTATAAAACTATTTATTTTAACTAGTTCTGCTTTAAGTACATTAAGCAGCAGAAACATACATGATTAGATTTTAGGCATTGTCACATAGTTTCTACCCCAGCAACTTAGTACATTGTATATTTCTAACATTCTTTGATAATGGCATGCCATACCCACTTTATTATACAAAGAAAGAAATACAAGGGAAAAGTGCAGCCCAGGGAACTCATGGAGAGGGTCGTAGAGACCATAAAGTTTTTTCTTTTTCTTTTAAAATAATTATAAGATAAAAGTTATAGTAGTTCTATTCATTCTCAATGTCAATAAACCCAACATGGTCCGCTTTGGTTTGATTGGAAATCCAAACACCTTCGCTGAGACCAATACAAGACCAAGTAAAAATCATTTTGATTCTAAAAACAGTTTAAAACCTGACTCCTCCAGATAGAACTGCTCTAAGAACACAGTCTGTTCCACAGAACCATCTGGGAGGGCTCCTGTTGAAAGAATTTGCAAAGGGCAGGTACTGCCAATAAATGGTCAGTGATTGGATTAATCAACTTTAATTTTATTAAGTCAGAGCAGCTCCACGTTGTTTATGTTTGTAACAGTAAAACAGTTGTTACATCTTCAAACCTAAATCCCGGCCAGACCTGTCACAGCTGATAAGGCCAGGTTTTGGACCGTGAATACTTTGCTTGGAGAGGGTCTAGATTGATTTTCTCAAGTTTAATGAAGCTGCAGAGCAAGGTTATTGAGCTTAAGTGATTGGTCCTTTTTTTTTTCTTCAGAGGTTCTGGAGAAATGTGACGGTGTTGTCTATTTATTTATTTATTTATGTATTTATTGCTCAAAATGCACTTTTTAAAGGTATGACATGTTTCATTTTTGTCATACCCTCTCATAGCGCTTTTATGAAACTCCATATTTCTACGATCCTGCATAAAGACACCTCTGGAAAGAGGTTCAGTATATTTAATGCATGCACATTTTTGGTATTTTTTTATGGTGTTTGGGATGTTTAACATTTGAGCTGTTGCTTCCCAATTCTCAACACTTTATTTTTAAGCAATGTTAATTTTGCAGTTACCCATTCGTTCTCCGTTAGGGCTGAATGGACGTCCATCCTAAACTCAGAAAAGAAACTCTTTGCATACATCATGGCGTGTAAAATCTGGTGCATAATAATATGTGTTTTGAAGGCTCTTGCACCAAAAAAGACTCTCCAAAGAATTATTCACACATATTTTCGCAGCTTCCACGCTCATGTACTGTAACTTTGTGTGAAGGCTGGGAGATGTCAAGTTTTGCATCAAAGAACCTCAAAAGAGACTCCCTTCTCTTCGCTCTAACCAGAAAAAAAAAAGTGTAGTTTTTTGCATGAACTCTTAGATGAATATTTTTTTGGAGGGGGGGAGTCCAAAGAGGTTTGGAGTGGGAGTTGAAGAAGGTTGAGTGTGGGGAAGAGGCAGCAAAGAGCCAGAGGTGCAGAACAAGTGGAACAAAAAAAAGGGAGAAATACCAGCCGACTGGTGGTATTGAAACGACTGGCTCCCCTTCATCAGCAGTGGCTGCCTCAGTGAAGATGACTTTTTGGGGTTAGTGCAGAGGGGACGCCTCCATTTTCTAGCACACTTAACTTGTTAGTGAAGGAGAAAATAAATAACAGAAAGGCAGCAAATGTTCAGTGTTAATGTTAAATTAATGCACAGTGTTAAATGGAGAGAATTTTTATACTACAAGGCCAAGATTGTAAATTAAAGGCAATATTTCAAAAAATAAAAGTCCGGTTGCAGAGGGGACGAGCCTGGAAAAGTCTGGAAACAGTTAATAAACAGATAACAGATAACATTAAAATCCATCTCTCTGGCAGTATTTAAGGCCAGTTACAATTTTATACTTATCCATCTTGACTATATTTTTCTGTTAGGAGGACATAATAGTCCCAGTGTGTGTCCCTCCTTCGTTCAGCTGCAGGTTCACAGTGCATGTCACTCTGAGTTGTGTTAAATGAGTAGCATAAATAATAAAGAACTACAAACCGCCATTGAATACCTCTAGCCCATGTCCCGTGTAAACATCCATGCTGTTGATCCTGTATTAGAGACTCGGCACTAGTTTCAATTAAAGCCTTGTCTGGGCAGCTTGACTTATTCAAATGAACTGCTGACAGTTCAAACCCTGCACAGTTTTACCGAATATGCGGCTAAAAAGGCCAATCTCTAATAACATAACCCACATTTTATCAGCTTTTGAGTAATTCTTTGTGTCAATTTACAAATGCTTAGTTATCAAATGGTTCATATATATATATGTTTCATTTAATATGGCAAATAAACTAGGCTTATATTCCAATGTCAAACTGGACACATTCCAATTGTTGTATTTTGTATTTCGATTGATGGTGGGCTGTAAAAAAAAAATGAGCAAAATATACTGAAATGAGAAGGTACAAAAGGGACAAACGTTAATGGAAAGATACAGCATTTCAATTAGCAAATATTTCCCCTCCAATCCTTGCCCTCTACATTCAGGCCTAAAATAATAAGCTTTAATTACATCTGCAAACTTTTTTTTTTACCTGATTCCTCCACAATAACCTGTCAAATGGCAAAACTTACATCGTTTGATCATGAAACTTTTATGACATGTTTGCCTCAGCTCTGACTGCTTTATCTTGAGAGTGTCAATTAGCGGCGGCAGATCAGGAGGCGCTGCCAAAGCAAAACAAATGCAACGTGACTTCTGAAGAATGAGGATTAAAGGGAACCTCGTGGAAGACAAAAGGCTGTTAAGATTTTTGTGGCAAACGTCGCTGACACTTTGGATTTGTTTGTTGTGCTGCAACGTTGTTCGACTGTTGTTTTCTCTGTTGTGCAAATGAGCATTTAAACTTAATTTACCCCTATTCAGGAGGTTGCACATGGACACATTAAACAGAATGTTGGCTTAGTTGTTTTCAATGCCGCAAAACGTGCAAACAATTACTTTTGGTATATACTAAGAACGGATTACAGTTTTCGACAGTAGAAAGTTGAGTAAAGGATGAAATAGCCTGAACTTTCGAACTAAAGCGCAAAAAGCACTGAGCTACAGCAATTAAGAATGGCAAATATGATAAATCTTTAGATACAATATAATGACTTTCCTTCAAGGATTTGATAAAAAACATATAAAGGGAAGTACATTATTTTAAGTTTTTTTTTAATGATGCAATAAATCTGAACAGAAAAGATTCTTGGTTGGAATGTGAGGTACTAAGCTACAGCTGGATTCTCACAAATCTTGTTAAGAATTAAAAGATCTTGTAGCCTACCTCTAAAACCGTTGTTGTTATTTTTGAATGAAATGACCCAGGTGGTTAAAGCAACTGCGGAATCTTATCGGAGTCTCTCCACTTGGGTAAAATCACACTGTTTCTCAAAATCGATAATTGCTCTCCTCACGTCACTTCCCTTTACAAGCCACAGAGCTAAGACCACATCCAACATATTATTTTCTTCGCTACAGCGCAGGAACGTTAGCTCATTATAATATCAGTTTATTGCTTAAAGCTTATTTCAATATAAAAACATGCTACTATTGGTTAGGATATACACTATGTACACAGAACCAATAAGCTGACATGTAGACGAGATGCATGCCACTCCAGGGTTCCTTTCTCATATGATTCTTATTTTTGTAATGCATTTCACTAAACATGAAATAAATATGTTAGAAAACTAAAATGGAGAATTAAAGTCTGACTGGATATTTGAAATTGTGATATGTGGTTGAAGTTATCCTCCACTGAGGGCTGGAGTTTACTGAGGCCATAAGGAACACTGCAAGGTTTTGGGTTTGCTCCAAAGCTCCCTGGCATGCACTGGAGGGTTTTTAATCTAAGTGACAACGTTTCTGCCATTACGTACTACATCACCTTCTGTAGTATCAAGTATCCCACTCCAAACCTTGGATTACTCAACAAATAAAGTAAAAACACAAAGCCTTTAGGCTCAAGAACTGCAAAGCCTCAAACTGACAGGAAACAGGAAAATAAAGATGATGGACCTTTTCTGTCCAAAACTGGACTCTCTAGGTAACTTTATCAGGACCCTCTTTGTGGACTTCAGCTCTGCTTTTAATACCATCTGAAAGCACTTGATGATTCAAAAGTTACACAAGCTTAACACTCCTACCCATCTGATCGATCTCATCCATAAGTGAAAGGCGGCAAGCAGTGCATGAGGGCACCTCCACATCACCAGTAATCACAACCAACACTGGAGCAAGGTTATTTTTACTATACATTTATAAATTATTATAACTTCAATTGCCTTTGTCATATAGTTAATATAAAATATAAAATTGTTTTAGCACAAGCCTCCTGATAGCATTATAAAGCCTGTTTTTTAAGACTTATTTTTTAAAACCTTTATTATTAAGACTTGCGTTAGCTGAAAATGTTCAGCACATACTGTAAGCTTTGGACAATCACATGCTCACATGTGGTGGGACCCTCCCAGTATGTTGGCCTAAATTTGCTCGCCATTATTGAAAAACTGCCAAAATGCCAAAAATACATGTAAGTGTTTATTCCAGCACTGGTTACGTCTGCTTACACAGAGAAACAGTGCAAAAAAAACTTAAATAGAGAAAGAGAATCAAAATGATATCCAGATAATTACCAGCAATGCATTCAAGCTCTATTTCCAAAGAAAGATAAAATCAAGGAATGGCATGAACTAACACAGAACTCATAGCTAGAAGTTATAGTAAACTCTAAACTTCAGTTTGATCTAATTTATTAGTATTTTGTAGTGCACTGCTTCTGTTGAATGACAAACATAGTGGCTTAATAGTGTCCATTTTCAATTTGTTTCACTTGACATAAAATTTGATTAAAGGCCATTTTTTTCTGAAACAATGTTGGCTAGTGCATCTTTTTGAGCCCTAACACAACACATGGTTTAAGAGCATGCCCTTTTCTTTATCCGCGGCAGTACAGTACATTATCTTCACCAAGAAGCACACAAGCCTCCCTCAGGAGGCACTTGTTAATTATGTTGGCTGTTATGCTCCAGTCCATCCTCGAGAGAAGACAAACCCCGATGTGTCCATGTTTGACTTTTGGCTCCATCTCTCCCTGGGAACAAACCGGATTCCACTATGGCTTCAGTAGCCCATTATTGAGCCAATAAAGTGGTTACAGCGGTGTACAGCTTTGAGGGGGTGGCTCGTTTTTTATTAGGTCCCAGGACGTGAAGGGACGCCAAGAGAAAACATCAGAGTGTGCGCTGTCCTCCTTGCTTCCTCTTTCTGAAATTAAAGTGATATCTCATTTCTGTACAATACACTAGCTGTCTAATAGCTGGGAAATGGAGAAGAATGGTAGTGATTCCTGCCGTTCGGGGAAAGATGAGTCTGCGTGCTGGCTCACAACTGTTTGAAATAGAGTAAGGGAATCAGGGTTGGCTTGAGCTTTTGGCTTTAATAAAAGCTTGGAGTGACAATATTAAGTACTTGAAAAATGGCAATGAATAGAACTTTAAATGGACAGAAAGGACTAATCTTAATCAGCTGTGATATATGATGTGAGCTGTCAAACTGAAAGCCACAAAGACCAGAGATGTTATAGAATCAGACAGTAACATAGATATTTGAGCCAACAGTAATGGCTTATTTTGGCTAAGGGTTTCCTGAACTAAACAAAACTTGAACTAACTAAACAAATGTTTTTTTGTAAAATTTTGACACGCTACACTTAATGTTTACATTTTGTAAACATGTGAACATTTGACATGTTATTACAGTTTGTTACCCTGGACAAACTTGGCTAATGTCTCCACTGATGTGTCAACACAGGTCTGGGTGTATTTTATTTTTGTATTTTAAGATGTAGCATCCGTTTTTTCTTTACAAACGTAAACAAAGTATTGCTCTGACTGGATAAAACAACAGTTTATAAATCCAACCACCAACCAGGTATTTACTGAAAATACCTGCTTTTTTGCAAATGCTTTCAACAGGAGCTGTCCCAGATGATACTGTGGAGCACACTATTCGCTGTGGAGCAGTTCTATCTGGCACAGTCGGGTTACATAAAGATTGTTTAATGTGTGCTTTCTGTCTTTGTGATAACTGTACAGCAGCACAAGTCAGAGTAACGTATGTAGCTATTTTGTCATCACAGTCCCTGATCAACCTAGGATCACTCACTTGTGTTTTTTGAATCTGTGTTGTGCAATCTACCTCCATGTTTCACTTTTTATCAACATTTTTATTGTGCCATCTGGGCCACCATAGTATCAACACCATCAAAGCTTTTTTTCCAAATATTAGATGGTATTTTAAAGCTGCTGTTCTCTTATACTGTTGCTACTTTCTTCTTGAACAGGATTAAGTGTTCAGAGGATTTAACTGGTAACATAACTCCTGTCAACACCAGCTTATATTGTCATGTGTGTTACCCATTGAATGTCATCCAATAAATCTTAATAAATTGTTAAACCAACATCTTGTCATAGAAATTATGGAGACATTGTCTAAATGATAGAACAAATGAACGGTGCCAAACTCAGTTAATGATATGTGAAGTTGGACCCTCCTGCCATGCTGAAATTACCAAACATAGTTGAGTAGACAAAACCTCTTGCATCTTTTTTATACTTTAGGGCACACAGCATCAAACTAATTAAGAACGGCAAATATGACAAGTCTACAGCTACTATATTCTTTTTTTTTTCTTCCTCTGGACTTAAGATTTTTTTAATTGAATCCACTACATAGTCCACTTTTGAAGTGAGTGCCCAAATATGATTTAAACTTGTGTTTTTATATGCTGTTATAATGATCTGAACTATTGACATGCTTCCGACATGCCCCAACATCTAACGGGCAACACCAAGCACTCAAAAAAAGCCCATTAAGAATAAAGTCTATGCAGGCACCTGATGGCTCGCGCTGAAGCTCGAGGTAACAAATCAAACCAGGAAGTCTGCGCCCAAAACATATAAATGGAAGTGAGGTAGCCCTGCACAATGGCTCCCTCCTTATCTCCGCTCAAACACCTGCCATGTCGGCTGCTACTTATCCTATGATTACCGCTGTAGCCATTCTGCTGTAATTCGCCAAAAAATTATCCCGGAAATAAATAAATATTACAAGAGAGAGACAGAGAGAGGAGTTTGGGGAAGATGGGTAGAGAACTTGTAGTCAAATATTGAAGTGAGATCTTCAGTGGGAACATGCTGTACTGTGATGGTAAGAAATAAGTCGAGGGGGAGAGGGGGGAGAAGTGAGGCTGGTCTGGTCAATATATACCACGCTGTGCACAAGATATGACAGTGACTCTTTCAGTTTAGCAAAAGACTTATACGAGACAAAGTAAAGTAGTCCTTATTCAGTGTGGCAGTACAGTTTATCCTTGAAGAGTGCAGTGTTTATTAAATGGTTGTAGGAGGTTTTATTTTTGCTGTAAAATACAAGATTACATTAAAAAAGATTATCATGGGGAGTGGGTAAAAATGCACTTATTGTTCAAGTTAAGAGCCTTGTCCAAGTGATGACCACAGAAACCTTGTTATTGCATATACCTGTACACACAACGAAGAGCAAAACAAGTTGACTGATCAAGTGACTGATGTGACCTGTCACTTCCATAGCTTTTATAGCTGTTAGACAAGAACAGCTGTGTTTTTGTTAAGTGTCTATACTCAAATAATGGATTTTACAGACTCTCAAGAAAATCCACCTGAAGCGAGTTATTAGGATATTTTGGCAAAATATAACTTGCGCAGCAGTCTGATTATTAAAGAAAAACATCTTGTCCTGTTGAAAGCAATGCAAATGTGTGGAGTTGTGGGCATGTTTTAGGTTTGATGACAAGGCCATTGTCATCCATTTTACTAATAATGATTTTGTAAAAGGGCATTACTCTGACTCCCAGGGGCTTGGGTGGGTTTCCTTTGAGTACTCCAGTTTCCCCCATCGACATTTACATTTATTCATTTAGCTGACGCTTTTATCCAAAGCGACTTACATTGTTCTACAGTAATTACCAGTGTTACAGTCACTGAAGGCAAGGTGGGTTAAGTGTCTTGCCCAAGGACACAGCGACAGTATGAACTGTGGGGAGAGTGGGAATCAAACCGCCTACCTTCATACATATAGTGTCCATTTTTATCAGTGTACATGTACTTTTATCACAAACTAATAATTGTAAATTTACATGTGCTTATATGAATTTACATCATCTTTCACATGTTATTTTTTTAATTTTGAAACAAAAAAAAAATTGATAAAACCAGTTTCATTATGTTAATTCTAGCTCTACACATTTTACCAAACCTTGGGGCTCCATACCTTAATGCGTTCCCCAGCAATAATCATGAACGTCCAAGCTTCCAGAAGCTTCCAAGGCTCACTAGGTTGAATTGTAAAGGATCCCTGCTCAAATCTGTTGAGTGAAAGAAAACAAATCAAATTTGTAATAATTGTAAAAATCCATAAATGTACAATTATTTTATGACGGCAGTTAGAGTAGAGTTGATGATACCCTTAATCAACCCTACTCTAACTGCCGTCATAAAATAATTTATTGTGGTCCACTGTTACTTTATAATGGCAGGTAAATGCTTCAGTTACGTCTAATAAAATCTTGTGAGACAAATGTAATCACACACTATCACCTAGTAGACAAGTGCTGCAACTAGTCTAATTAAGCTAGGTAATAAGTGTGTATTTGGGACAGTGGATTCTACAAAGAAACATAAATGAACCAAAAACCAAGTCAACACCTCGCACAACCTTATCACAGGTTGTTCGCGTCGGACCTATTTTAAAAGTTAGCTCGCACCTTTTGAACTGCAATGAGCAGAAAGTATTTGAAGGTTTTTGAAAGTACTTGTCATTTCAGGAACTCAAGCATTGCTTCACATCTGCCCCGGTGCTCATCCAGCCAAATCCGGAACTACAGTGTGTGCTGGAAGTCGACGCGTCAGAGACGGGACTGTTACAGCGCTCTTCCACAGACCGGATGCTCCATCCTTGCGCCTATTTTTATCATAAGCTCTCACCAGCCGAGCGGAACTACGATGTGGGGAACAGGGAGCTCCTAGCGGTGAAATTGGCTGTGGAGAAGTGGCGTCATTGGCTGGAGGGTTCCCTTCACCCCTTTCTGTTCTGGTCAGATCATAAAAATCTGACATACATCCAGACGGCAAGACGGCTGAACTCCCGGCAGGCCAGGTGGGCATTGTTTTTTTTTTGATCGTTTTAACTTTATTCTTACTTATCGCCCAGGTTCCAAGAATCTGAAGCCAGACGCATTGTCCAGAGTCTTCCCCATGGACCAGACAGCTCCAGAAGAGGAGCATATCCTGCCCCAGTCTCGCATCGTGGCTACCCTCACCTGGGAGATAGAATCTCGGGTCCGTCTTGCCCATTGACAGCATCCCGCTCCTAAAACGGGGCCTCCTAATGTCCGGTTTGTTCCGGAAAATGTGAGTTCAGAGGTTTTGCACAGGGCCCATGGTACCCGCCTCACGTGCCATCCAGGTATTGGCCGCACCCTTGCTGTCCTGCGTGACAAGTTTTGGTGGGCCATTATGGACAAGGATACTAAGGACTACATTTCTGCCTGCCCCATGTGTTCTAATAATAAGACCCTCAATCGTACCCCAGCAGGACTGCTACAGCCGTTACCCATCCCTAATCGCCCGTGGTCCCTTGTGGCCCTGGACTTTGTTACTGGTCTTCCGCCATCAAAAGGACATACTGTAGTGCTGATAATCGTCGATCGGTTTTCCAAAGCCTCTCACTTCATCATCGTGTTGACAGAGGTCCCCAGTTTACCTCACAGGTATGGAGGGCGTTCTGTGCTGCGTTGGATATTAATGTCAGTCTCCCTCGCTATCCACTAAGAACATTCTTTCTTTAAGTTATTATTCATCAAATCTGTTTTGAGTTTAATTACCTGGTATCTGCGTTTGGGTTCTTCAGCCATTCATAACAGTACTAAAGTTACTCCAATAAAAAACATCACTGTGCTTCATCAATTCACCAGCTAGGTGAGTGATTTCATTTTGATGCCTGAATGGGTATTTTTTATAGTTTACAGTTAGAGCAACAAGGTTTTTGTGAGTGTTTATCATTAGTTTGCTGCCTTTGAGCTTTGTGGGAGGGTATTAGGTTAGACTGCATGTGTGTACCATGACCACCTGAACACCAAACCCTTGTGGCGTCTACACATCCTCTATAATTAATGTTTTAGAATCTGAGTCTAATAATGTTTAATGCATTAAAAACTCCTTTAAATAGCATTTCTACTGTCAGATTTTATTAATAATTTGTGCTGAAATACCATAATCTTGGGTTGTCTGTATTATTATTGGGTTTTTGAGTATTTTGCAACACTGCATGGAAAGCACCATCATAACCAAAATAACAATAATCTTGGAAATTGCATATACTATTTATTTGTAAGGTCCACCTTCAACCTTACTCCAAATATCCCGGGTTATCACTTCAAAGACTGACAATTCATGTGAAGAGAAATTGCAGTTCCAGGCTTTTCTTATAAAAATGCCTACAAATCAGAAAAGCACTGAAGTTATGAAGAAGTAGGCGTCAGATCTAGAATTAGTAGGATACATGAACTTGATTATCTTCCAAAAGATCTGTAAAGTTGGTTGTACTACTTTGAGTGTTATATCTGCAATAACAAAATGCAGATTCCAAGTTAGTGCCTAAATCCATAAAAGACTGGCGTGTCTTTATCACCGTACAAAAGTGACAAATGGGGATGGGCTGATGTGTGAGGAAGGCTTCCATGGTGAGAGCTTCCATTTGAAAAGAGGGATATGACACTCTGATAATGAAACACAGTGCAAAGTGACTGCGAATGGAACCCAAATTAAATCAGGCATTTCAATTTTAATCGACTGACTTCCATCAGATCGGCAGTGAACTCCAGTGTTTATCCCACACCCGCCCCTCCGCCCCCGTCCTGCCCATCTGTCACTCACTGTTGCTTTATTCTCCTCTTTCTTCTTGTTATCCACCTCTCGTCTCTCTGTTTGTGAAGTTTTATTTTTTTTTCCTTTTCTTTCAGGTAACAGACAGTGTGAAAGAATCCTCTAGCCAGCGCTACGCAGTCAAGTAGATAGCAATCCTGCCCTCTGCTGGACGTAAAAGTACTTTGTGGCACTTCAAATTCACATAGCTTTGAGGGATAGATCAAAGACTGAACAATCAGAAATAAAAATCACTACTGTTCCATTTGTAAATACAAGGTAAATACATTGACCACACATTTTAATTTACTTCTACTTGGTTTTACTAGTTACAAGCAAAGAAAAGCTTAAATGACAGCTAAACTTGACAGTTATGGAGTTCAACAGCAGCAGGAAGAAGACTTTTCTGTCTTGGACATCCTCTTAATAAATTTGCATTTGAGATTAGCCACATTAGGTTTGGCTTTTAAATACGGCAATTCCTAAAATTATTATGCAATCACTTTTTCAGATGCATTACACCATAGCTTCTTAGCTCCAAGGGAGTGTCAAGTTCTGTAGCATCATGAACTAAATATTACTTTTAGTAGTGTTTTGTGTGTCTGTAAGTGATTTGCCTTATGAATTAATACGTTTATCTTATCTCTAGAAAATATAGCAAACTGATTTACAAAGAATGAGAAGTGAGATTTGCATTTAAGTGCAGAATTGCTCACACAACTGATTTTGCTGTTGTGCATATGTGTTATACTAAAAAAATACTGGGTTGAGAAAATTTAGAACAAACAATCTGAAATCTCAAGGCAGTGAGCAATTGTGGAGCAAAATATATCTTGCTAAAGTCACACTAGAAAGGCATGTGACATTCATTTGCATAGGTTTGACTGCACAGTATTTTCAACATAAACCATGCGCCCCACAAATTGTGTGTCCCTCATTTTGACAATGTGTGAAAAATCTGGCTTTGCTTTGTTGTCTAGTTGTAACAAAGTGGGAAAGACCCTTAATTGCAGCGCTTCCAATCAGCAGTATTCAAGTGGACTGCACAATTTGATTGACTGCTTCAGCGCTGAGCAGATTGTGACTCTCTGTGACGCTGCTGCCGACAACAGCTCTGCCCACACAACATAAAAAAATACGGCTAACAAAAAAAAAGGTGCTGCTGCCATAAGAACTGGAAAAAAAGAGTATTCGTGGGTAAGGCCAGTCCAAGGAGATTCATTTCTTTGTGAGCTTGTTCCCGTTGTCCGTAAAACGTTTGTCTGCATCAGGGGTATTCAACCTGAAAATGAAAATGTTACATTTATTCTCATAGCTTATTTCAACACAAACAAAATAAAATTTACTCTGCTAGAACCCTAAACTTTTACAAAATGTTAAAACATCACAAAAATATAACACAAGATTTAGTTCATCTGCTTGTGCATTTTGTACGTATATGCATTTCTTTTGTATTTCTCACACTATAAAATGAAAACATAAAACTAAACAATAAAACTAAACAATGCACTTCCAAATGCACGGATACACAGAGAATGCACAGAAGTGTAGCCTCAGGTTTCCTCTTATGGACTCATTTAGATGTGTCAGTCTGCTTCTGAACTTACTTTGTTAGTCCCTGAATAAACTTTCAGCCGTCACCTCTTTTACAATCCCACCATCAGTGAACAGCTTTTTGTCCTTTTTTAAGACATGTGCCTCTTTAAATGGCTCTTCATTTATAACTTTCATAATTCAGTCATATGTAGTGTTGTTTGGACTAAATAAAATGATATAAAAAATATAACTTCTATTATTCAATACATCCTTTAAGTATTATAAAGTAAAAAATACATTTCCTAATATTAATAAACTGCTCACTATGACGCCCTAATCTTGCAATTTCTGCCTTTGTGTATTGACAGATATTAAAATGCATCCAAATGCTGCTTCTTTTCCTACTGTCAGTCACTTTTGTATTGGCGCACTCCTCTCCCTCTGTCCTGTTCAGCACACCTGAGCATGAGCCCCGCCCCTCTCTGGTATGATCCTGGTCTGTCCTCACATGATTGGTTACGCAGCAGCACGTGACATTCAGTCGCCTCACTGCAAGAAGCACCTGTAGTGCAGAGCTTGTCATAATACTCTGCCTTGTATTACTTTACAAAAATAAATAAAAGGGCGAACAGGAGCTGACTCTCATTGTTCACGTACCAGACCCAAAAATCTCTTTGGCAAGCTACTTAGAAAGTGGTGTGTTGGAGGCCACCTACATTGATTTGCACAGTAAGGTATACCGCATTGTCCCACCTTGTCTCATCTAAACAGACTTGTCTCACATTTGGTTTATTATGATCTGGTCACCCTAAGTATAACTGTGGTTGTTGATGCAAACAGAAAAGATTTGCAATATAAAATAATACTACAGACATTGTACATATACAGAAATACTTCATAGCATCAGCTGTTTTTAAGCAACAAAGTCAGTTCACTCATCACACACTTTGAGCACTACTTAATGCCACTGTTTTGTTGTGTTGCTTCGATAGAAAACAAAAAAAAAAGTTCTCAGGTTTGGGATTAAGCAAGGTTTACTGTTTAAAGCACAGTCTGTGTATCTGAGGAAATTTTCATAATGTATAAATCCATCCTTTTGGTCCTGTTCCTTATCTGGGACGCTTTTCATGACGCATTGTTGGGGAATTTTAGATCTACTTTAACTTCACAGCGTCCTTAACCTTAATTAGGTTGTCACGCTTACATGTTCTTTTTCCTTTGCTGGAACAATACATGCAGGTCAGACCACCCTGTGAGATCCATCCATAAAAACAATATTCATTGTCTTCACTTGTGGCTCATACACAGATGTCACTCAGATATTTTTTGGATAACTCAGCTCAAGTCTAAGCTCTATCACGCTGACGCCGTCCCTTTCATTTGTCATTGCGTGCACACTGGCCTACTATTAGGCTTTATAATCTCAGTCTTATGAAAGCATACCCAGACTTGAATATTCAATGCCTTTATTGATGGTCAAATAAACTTCTCCTGCTTAAGTCATCCAGACTCTCTCCAATTGATCATTTTCACTTCTCAACTCCTAGACACATATTCCACTGTGCTCATAAATATTTAGACTATGAAGTCTTTAAAAACAAAGGGATATTATGACAGTTGTAAATCCATCAGCCCAAGCAATTTTTCTTTCTCCTTTATTTCATTGTATCTATCATCGGAGATTTTAGTAAATTTGCCTCCAATTCAAGATAATCCATGGGTAAATTGCTTGATGAGAAAATATTTTAACAATGACATTCTAATGTGTTTAAATAGTATGGCTAACCACGTAAGGTGTGTATTGCATTAACAATGAGAGTAAATGACTTCCTGATTACACATTACTAATCCATCTTTACTCGTGTCCCTTCTCACATTGTGCCAGCTTCTTTTATTGTTTGTGGATAATAACACAGACCATTGCTCCCCATAAGAAAACACATCTCAAATCTCATAACCTGACCGTGGCCACTCACTATCGATTCCTTTCATAAACCGAGCCTGTTGCGTCTCCATCCCTCAGCCTCCCTTCTTCTGGTCTCGACCCGGTGTGCTCTTGTCAGCGCCCAAACCGTCCACAGCCCTAAAGAGTAATTGCTCACTCTTTTATTTTCTCCTGCGTGGCTCCGTATCGGCATACTCATCTCTGACAGTGTCGGAGCTCAAATTAAATTCCCCCATCTGATAATGAAAGTCATTAGGTCCCAATGGAACTGCATGGAAGGCCAAACAAAGCCCAGTGGAGGCTTCTGTAATAACCCCAGGAAGGGACAACACGCAGCTTAACAGAGAAGAAAAAACCCAGACGTGCACTTCGTAGCTCACAGCTGATCCCCTTTTGCTCATTATTCCCATGTTTCCCTCTGGTGTCTCTGAATTTGTTTATTGGCACACAAATGGTAAATGGTGTGCATTTATATAGCGCTTTTTTGTACTCTTCTCGGGCATCCAAAACACTTTACACGATGATTCCATTTACCCATATTCACACCGGGGGCGCTGACATACACCTGGATTAAGTATTTTGCCTAAGGACACATCGACCGTATGACCCGGGGAGAGCAGGAATCAAACCGCCAACCTTCCGGTTATAGGACAACAACTATACCACCTGAATGTTTCACCAATCAGGGCAGACGAGCAGTGACCAATGACCACTTTGTCCATCCAATCAATGCCACTTTTTTTTTAAAGTCTTGGAATTGGAATGCAGACTTAAAATAATTCATGTCTTTATTATACCTGCAGAAATATATACAATATTGAAGTCACTCAGTGCCAGATAAATTATGACTGTCTCGAGACATATGGTCAAGCTAAGTTACAGGTTTTCACAATTGCTAAAACAATACATTTAATTCTCTGAACCAAACATTCTCGCTCAATAAAACACTAGTGACATTCTTAGACACATATGGGTCAAAGAGTGAACGACAGAAGGCAGAAGTTAAGACACAATTAACACAGTGCAGTCCAGACCAACACACTGCAACTCTTAAAACTGAAAAGAAATGAAACCAATATAAAGACGTTTCTGAGACTGAGCTGCATCTTCTAGATTCTTTGAGGATGAAGATTATGGACTCAAAAGGTATCTTGATTTGTAATGATACAGTGACAAGATTTCGATTGCAGTAATAAAGATGTACACAAAATTTGAGGCTGTGCATTTGTGTTTTTAATTCATAAAAGAGTAAAAAAAAAATAGGTTGTGTGCTACTGTAATACTACAGTCAGCGGAAACCTGTGTGAATATGATTCCAATCCAACGCATTTGTGGGTGGATTTGATCTGTTGGACAAACAGCTGTGATGTGGGTGAAGTCCTGTGTCTCACTAAAAAGACACGAAGGATTAACTGTAGAGAATATTGTAAAATCTCCTGGTTTGAGAAAGTGTTTTTGACTTTATTTACAGTCTTTTGCAATTGCTTAAACTCTAAAGTCAAAAATAAATGCACAGATTTAAATGCACTTGACACCCAAAAGGTCATCTCACAGTGGCACAACTACACATATTATACTTGTTTTACAAAACACTAGACAGTTTTCTGTGTTAAGTCTAAACTGTAATACTAACTGTTATACACTGCCAATGATATGAATGCATATTTTTTTTACTTCAACTGCCTAAACTTTGATGTAAAAAAACACCTGACCAATCTGGACTTCACAGAAATCAGAGCCTGTTCAATATAAATATAATGTAATTTAAATAAGCTGGTCTCGTCCAAAAAAAGTTTAAAATTCATCCTTGTTTTTTGGTTCTTTCCCTTCCTCCTTATTCCCTTTTTTGAACCTTTTGAGGAGTTTTTCTACCTTGGGTTGGAAATTAAAAGATCGTTATCTCTATAAAGGCAATAGAAGCAGCCTGTGGAGACACAGACTCAGAGGCTAACACTCTGGGCCATAGTTTCCTCAATGTTTGTCCAGAGAAGGAATTTGTTGTGACAGCCTTGTGTCCTGATCCAGTTTGTTAGTGGCTACTTTGGGCATTGTAAACATTTTGTTCATGTCATTACATCACAGTCATGTTTGCTAAAGAATGCTATAGATTATTCACAGCAAACATTTATAAATGTAATAAAATTGTGTCTCATTTAGAGTGTAATTATACAAGTGCTTAATTTTGCAGTTTATAGTTTTTTTTCAATTTGTGTGTAAACATTTTTCACATTGGCTCCAAGTTTAAGAAAATCTGCATGTAAAAATTTAAATGTGAACCTGCAGCTCTTGAAGTGATGTTGCTATTTATTCAGTTTGTTCTGTTGAACTTGACTCAGTTTTGCCATTTTGTTTCTAATGATTAACTGACAAATGTCTTTAGTGTTTTGCTCTGTTATGTCTGCGCTGTGTGTGTTAATTCTGACAACAGATTGTGAAATATAATAACAGTGTTTGGCTAGAAGTTTGGCTAGAGTTTTTTTTTTTTTTTTAATTTTAAAAATTGTGTTAGAAATGTAGAAATATGTGTTTTTTAAGTTTCAGGAAATGTGTTTTAGAGATTGTGAAAAACAGCATTTTCCAAAGCAATCTTCTTCAACAATACTGCTGTTACATTTTTGGGACATTATTAATTGTCAGTTGTGAAGGTTCTCAGTCATCCAGGTCATCTTGAAGAAAACATTAAAGCAAAAGCATCTGGACTCAGATGAAGGTCCAATGGTGAAGATGTTTCATCTCTTGTCCAAGAGACCTTTTCAACTCTCTTGGGACATAGTGGCTCATTGCCGGTTGTCCTATTACCCAAAGGTTGGCGGTTTGATTCCTGCTCTTTTCATAGTTTAACTTTTCACCTGCTTTAAAAAGTCTATTATAGTCCCTGTACCAAAGAAAACACACCCCAGCAGTCCCAACAACTTCAGGCTCATAGCCCATTAGAGCGCATCTGTGGTGATGAAATGTTTTAAGAAAGTGATTAAAATGTTTGCTGAACTGCAGCAAAACTAAAGAACTGATAGTGGACTTCAGCAGGAAACAGCAGAAGGACTTCTATCTACTACACATCTGTGGCCTCAGAAACTTTAAGCTCCCTCTCAAGGTGCTCAGGAACTTTTACACCTGCACCATCGAGAGCATCTTGTGTGGGAGCATCACCACCTGGATGGAAAACTGCACCTTCTTGGCCCTAAAAAGGGTGGGCGGTTCACCTTCACCACCCTCCCCAACCTACAGGACATTTACACACCACGTTGCAGGTTAAGGTCCAAGAAGAGCCTTAAACATCCCACTCACCCCAGACACACTTTCTTCTCTCGAGGGAGATGTTTAACCTGAAGCTAAACCTGATGGACCAGGCTGTTCTGGTCTCATAGTCATTTGCTCTGAAAGAACAGTGTGACTCCTGATGGCTTCCTTTACTCCTCTCTCAAACAACTATGACACCAGAACAGCCTGGTCCAATTAAGATTAGTTTCAGGTCAAACCCCTCCCTCTAGAGATAAAGGCCCAGCTCTCTTATTAGTTGAGCTCAGAATTGACAGTTTTTTTGTATAAAGAGAAAAAACGTCTTCACCTTAAAAACTCCAGACGCCTTTACTTTAACCTTTTCCTTGACATTATTTATTGACCTCCTCTTATGGTATTGGCTTCATTAATATCTAATAAAATGTGATTTAAGGCCCCACTTAAAAAACCTTTCTTTAGCCCAAGCAGTATACTGGCCTTCTACTTTGTAACATTTACTATTGTTCCAGATCAAATTCTCTCCCAGTTTTCCCAAAGCTTCCTGGGTCAGTTTCAGTGAGTCCCTCTGCTAAAGTTGATTTGCGACATGATCAATAACTACCAGCACTCAAGCTAATTTGAATGTTCTTTTTAATTAGACAACTTTATAAATTTCCTCCATGAAAGTTGTCCTCTACTAAAACATGTACGCTGATGTCGGCACTCATGGCCTGTGACGCCGGGTTTATTTATTTTGCCGGAGCAGCAGTCGGCTGTAAGTCTGGTCGCCACTAACGACACTCTGACTCTTCTCAATTAAATCAACATTTATCAACTGAAAATACCCATCTACTTTAAACTGTTTTTGTTAAGCTCTATTAACAGTCGGTAATTTCAGTTAAAGCTAAAAGGTTTTGATATTCATGAACTTTTTGTTCACTGCTCTGTGTCTTCAGCAGCCTTTCTGATAAGTTTACTGTGATTGAATGGTTTGCTGATTCTTTGCTAAACAAAATCTGGCTTCAGTTCCGACTGACCAATGGGCTTAAAGTTGAGGCTTAACAGTGACAATCTACAGTAATTAAACATAAATATAAGAATAGGAAATTAAACACTACAATATCATATAAGCTGTAGTCTATAAAAAGAAAATCCTTTCTAGGACACATGGGGTTTTGCCTGTAACTGCATGAGCTCCCACTGGTAGAATTTGTAATGTCATAATATGATGCTATGTTATCTTGCTTTATCTTTTTGCTCAAGCCTCTGTCAGTGAGACTGTCTGAGTTTTTTTGTTTTGTTTTTTATCCATGAGTCAGAATACTTTGTGGATTTAAAGGGGAACTGCATAACTTTTAGCCAGTGGAGGGCGCAGATCCTTCTACAGACTGTGTGTTGTTACCACAGCGTCTCAGCGCTAAAATAGCCATGGATGTCAATTGTTTACAAGTAGAGACTATCGAAGCGGCAAGTTTAAGTGTAAATCACTAACGTAAACTCTTGCAATAGGAAGTCAGGAAAGTTACATTGGAGGTTTCTGTCCAGCTGAGGGTAATATGTCAGTGAGTTAGGCATGTTGGACTAAAAGTAGCATGGTCCCCTTTGTAAATTATTTTGTGGGTTGCATAGTCTGAGAAGCTCAATCTTACACAACTGATCTCCCAGTCATATGATCCAAAAATGCTGGTCAAAAATTTAGAAAAATTGTAGATAATCCTGCTACAAACTTGTTACATTGTAGCTTACGTCACACTTTAATTCCACAATGTAAAATGCATCAGGCTTCACGTTGTAGACATGCAATAACCTTGTACATAAAAAAAGAAATAATAATAAATGCACAGGCGGTCAGTTGGACCTGGTTCAAATCTTGGATGGGTCATTTGCCAAATGTCATCCCCCTCTCTCTCACCCGGTTTCCTGTCATGTACTGTCAACAAAGGCATAAAGGCCTAAAAAATATCTTTAAAAAAAAAAGATTGCTTTTGTTGTAATGCAATATAAAAACTGGAATTTTGTTCTATGTATCTGCTTTACTAGTGTAATATACACAACATAATTGCAGTGATGATTTA
The DNA here is from genome assembly GCA_024349245.1 of Neodontobutis hainanensis. NCBI lineage: Eukaryota > Metazoa > Chordata > Actinopteri > Gobiiformes > Odontobutidae > Neodontobutis > Neodontobutis hainanensis. The sequence goes on from JALDNG010000137.1 coordinate 311,494, forward strand.
TAGAATTGTCCAATGACAGCAAATCTAACATTTTGCATAGAGGGGCAAACCCTTTACAATTATCTTAAAGGGAAAGAATTTATTTTTTATTAAATATTTTGTTATTCCTCCAAATCCTGTTCAGACAATTAAATATTTGTTACAATGTACTATGGATTTTGTGGAATGTTGATCCCTTTGTTATTCCTAAATAAAAAAGTGACATTGGTTTGATTCTCTCTGCTAAATAAACAGATCTAATGAAAAAATAAAATCAGTAAAAGCTGAGTCTGGTGTGATCCAGATGGGGGGTCCCACTATTACAACACTCCAACCATCAGCTTCATTAGCCCGACAATTACACAACCATGAATTTGCTGTTAAAATGGCATTTGCCAAGCTGAGTGCTCTGGCTCCTGTCAACCTTAAGTGCCGCGTAAAATGCTTTTAATTGGTCGCAGTCTTTTGCCTGCTCGATTAGCGGGGGCAGCTTTCTGGGAGCGCGGCTCAAATGGGGGGTCTAAAAGCCTTCAAAATGCCGGGATTGCGAGAGGAGAAGAAAGAAGATGCTCCGGAGGGAAAGGTCACAGTAATCAGCATAAAGGGCAACATGCAAAATAATTAAAGGCAGAATAATTAGCTGTGAGTTGTTGTGTTATGTGTATCTGGCTGTGTGTAATGGCAGCAAAAGAGTGCAATGCATTAAAAATGCAGAAGATCCCATAGTGGGATTGTGTACAAGCTACATAAAGTCTAAAAGTAGCTCTTATCCATCTCTAATGTGCAAAGAATCATTATCAAACAGCACTTTTATAAACACATGGCAGACAAAGCATGCAATAACATTAGCATTAGTAATGGGAACAGTCCCCGCTGTACCAAACGTGTGCTCTTTCATTTCGGAAGTAGATTGATTTAGAGTATTGTTTTGGTTTAGCATACATTGGTTTTCACATTGAGGAAGTATTTTTTTAGCACAATCTGCCAAAATGTTATTTACAGTTGTGCTCTTACCCAAATTACCATGTATTGCCACCTTCAACATCAATGACAGCTTGAAGTATTTTCTGGTAATTGTGGATTAGGGTCTTTATTTTCTCAGATGGTAAAGCTGCCCATTCTTTTTGGCAAAAAGCCTCCAGTTCCTGAAGATTCTTTGGCAGTCTTGAATGAACTGCACGTTTCAGATCTCCCCAGAGTGACTCAATGATATTGAGGTCAGGAGACTGAGGCCAGTCCAGAACCTTCACTTTATTCTGCTGTAGCCAATGACAGGTCGACTTGGCCTTGTGCTTTGGATCGTTGTCATGTTGAACCATTGCAACACCATTCCAGAGACACCCATCGCCCTGAGAGAAGACAAGAGGATGTGATGATTAACAGTGTCAAAGGCAGCAGACAGATCAAGTAAGATGAGGACAGATGACTTGGATGTTGCCTTTGCCAGTCTCAGGGCTTCGATGACTGAGAGCAGTGCAGTTTCGGTGGAGTGTCCGCTCTTGAACCCAGACTGGTTCTGGTCCAGGAGGTTGTTCCGTGTGAGAAAGGAGGAGAGCTGGTTAAACACAACTCGCTCCAGAGCTTTGGCAGTAAAGGGAAGGAGGGAAACCGGTCTGTAGTTTTCTAACAGTGTAGGGTTTAGAGTGGGTTTCTTCAGTAGTGGTGTGGCCTCTTTGAAAGCTGTGGGGAATGACCCAGTGGAGAGAGATGAGTTGATGATGTGGGTGAGAGCAGGCACAACAGATGTAAAGATGGCCTGAAGGAGATGTGTGGGGATGGGATCCAGCGGGCAGGTGGTAGGGTGGTTAGAACCAATGACCTTGGAAATGTCTGCTTCAGTTAGAGGACCAATCTAACTTCAGCTGTTAGTTATTTGGGGGGTTTTCTTTGCATCCCGAACAATTTCCCTGGTACTTGTGGCTGAAATTTTTCATGGTATACCTGACCATTGTTTGGTTTGAACAGAATCCCTCATTTTAAACACTGGTGATATCTTTTATATCCTTTTCCTGTACTATACAGTTCAATTACCTTTTCACGCCAATCCTTTGACAGTTATTTTGCTTTCCCCATCACTCAGAATTCAGAAACGTCAGTGCAACACTGGATGAGAGACGCAAGCGTCTGTGAGGAGCAGAGGTCACACTAGACTTTTTCACTCTCCGTCATTTTGACGCGACGGAGTTGTAAATTTTCCGTCCTCGTCTATTAGCTGTCATTTTTAATTTTTATACTTTAATAATACACATTTTAAGAAACTTCAATATGAGCATAGACGACAGATTATTTGTTTTATTTAAGAACAACAGATAATGTTACACAAAAAGTTAAAGGATATTTTGTGATTGAACTCTAAAGCACACAATATGATTACAAAAAAAAATGAACTGAACTTAATTCAATTGCTGTTGTTGGGACCCCTCTGACGAGTATGTTACTTGTGTTAGCTTTTCTACAGATGTCGCAAAACATTTTTCCTCCTTCCTACCTCAGCCACGTAAACTCCTGAACACAATACTCCCTCTTCTTCACCTCCTGTTTGCTGCTTAAATGTCCTGTAACAGCTGTCGTTGACTGCTCAGTGTTCTCCGTTTGTCCTCCTTCATGCTCTGCTGCATACTGTCCTGTTTTTTCACTTTTATTAACAATATCAAAACTATTTGGCAGTTTGAAAACTGCTGCCGTGATCTTTATGCAACTGAATGCCGCGTGACAAAGACGACACAGTTCAAGATAATTGCTGATTGATATGTACATTCGCCACCAACTGGTCAAGAATAGGAATTACAATAGATTACCCTCAAAATAATCCGTCAGAATAATGGATGGCTTTCATATTTTTTCGTCGCTGCTAAAAAAAAAATGCAAGCAAACATATCACAGGTGAGGATGATTACCTTTCTTTGTCAACTGTGCATGTTATTAGTCCAAAAACACCAGGGTATGTAAACTTTTGATCGGGGCATTTGGGTAGTTTCTGATGATTTAAAAAGAGTAAACACAGTTGTTTGACAATAAATGGCTTCACCCAACCACAACGTTTTTTGTGTTATTCATATTCTCTGAAAAAATGGCCAAAAAAACAACAAAACAAAGTTGTGTAAACTTATGAGCAACCACTGTATATATGAAGAGTTAATTTGCAAAAAAATATATAAATGCCATTTTGGAAAAATTTGGAACTGAGGCTTGCAAGTATATTATATTATTCTTTGCGTAGTGATGTTTTCAAAGGCCAAATCCATTTTAGTGGTCCTTAATTGGACAAGGGCAGAGCATTATGCAAACAGAGTTATCTGTTTTTGCAAATCAAATTTACAGTATAATACTAATAAAAACCTAATTCTTTTTTTTCCCAAGACAAAGAAGTAGTCTGGTCCCTGACAATTCGAGTTGAATTCATGGGAGGGCAAAAAATGGACACAGAACAACCTCTGAATGCAATTGGATAGACAAGCAACCATAATTCAAGGTGCAGTTTTAACATACGCAGAATAATCTGCCTCAGTCTAGACCGACACAATTTGACAAAATCAGAGAAAGAGAAACAATTTATACTATCAAGATAAACGAATATGATTGGTCAGGTAAGATTGAGAACAGGCTCACTTCACAAAACCTGAATGAGTCTGACTGGCCAAGCTGTGTTAAGCATTTTCAACAGCTTGGTCAAAAGCATATAATAATGGCAGCCTATAGCTTGACCTTTAGTATCGGTTATAATACTGTGCACACAGTGGGGTGGATGTTATGCTAATTGTACATACAAAATTTTATCACAATTTTTATCACAATTCCATTGGTCCATCTCTAGACTGTTGTCTCATTAGTTAGGAGTTGGAGACATAACCCATGTGGGGGACAATTGATTGTGAAAGCATTTTGGGAATATAGACTAATTATATATATACCCCTATTTTAAACGAGACTTACACAGTGTCATACTCCTTGGAACTTATTATAGAAGGCCTCTTTAGTCCATTGACACAGCAGCTCTGCTTCTAAGCAGCGTCAAAGGTCAAAGGCTGCTGATGCTTTTTTAAAGTTGAACTTTACTGGCTGGTAGCATCCTTAGCAACATTTGGAACAACAACAAAATTAGCAACAAAATTATATTCAATGCAAAAAAATGCTGAATGTACTTCATGCAAAGCTATCATTTCACACCACACAAAGGATTTACTATGATCTTTATTCACATTTTTGGCAACATATTTTGAATATCCATCCTTTACGTGAAAAGTAAAACAGAGCCTCTAGTTAGTCCATAGCTACTGTCTGTTTATTGTGTAGAATTAAGAATTTTGCTCTGAAAAAACATGAATCTTGTGAATTTGTATTTGTTGAACAAAAACATTGAAAATCATCTTTGACAAGTTAGTCTATAGCTGTTGTTCATTCGGGGAATGCAAGCTGCAGTAAATTGTCAGGCAACTTTTATTTGACACAGACAAAAAAATGTGTGACAGTCAATGGGCTCATTACGGATAAACAGAGGCGACATCATGTTTCGGTGTCACCCAGACTGTGAACGACACTGACACATTATTGTTTCATCTGGCCTCAGTTGTAGGAGGTTTGCCTGTAAACACGATCCAAGCAGCGTTTATGAGATGAGAATCAGAGGCATGCTAATGGCCGGGCGCGATCGATGTTGGCGTGACATTTAGTCAATAGCTAACAATGAAACAGGCTGAAAACCAAATGCCATAGGAGCACGGCGCAGGAGTTAATTGTCGGATATTTGTCTCCTGCTGTACTTTTAGGGCCTAATTAGCTGAAGGTGTCTGGACCAAGAGAGGTGGCGCAATCAATGTGGGCCAATAAAACGCATGGAAATAAACACCACGGTTGTTTTTTGTTTGGAATTTTATGGATTTCAGAAAGTGAGAATTGTTACTATTGGGTCTGGGCTCATTATAATACCTGTTTGCATTGTTGTCGTTTTTTTTTTTTTTTTTTTTCTATTTCTGTGGCAGAGGTTAGAACCCCACTCATTTACTTTAGGAAAATTGTCAAATAGTAGAATTCCTTTAAGTTGGACCAACTGTAACCGTTTTTCAATGGAGGTCATAGGCAGTTTATCTGGTGACTGTTGGTTTGCCAAACCTTACCTACTCTCCAGGATTACTTTGCTGTGGCAATTCCTGTGGGAGGAGGAGTTGCTAATTTGGCTAATGATAAAAAAATACAGTAACTGAAGTAATCAGAATGTGAAAAATACTGCTTTTGTTTGCTTAGTATTATTTTTGATGTCAACTGTAAAATGGTTGTAGATAAAGATTTATGTGTGATAAATATAGTAAATTAGTAGGTAACATGTTACTTTACTTAAAAGCCTGTTAAGTAACTATTTCAGCAACTTCTTTTAACAATACTTATACTTTAGGCTGAAAACAGTGGTTGATTTGAGGCAGCAGAGCTTAACATCTGCTATCACAATGGGTGGCACTTACAGATAATGTCCATAATCAGCCTATTTAATGCTTTCAGCCGAGTGGCACATTCAGCAGATGGTGGAACTGCAGGCTCAACATAACTAGCAGCGTGTTACTCAGCAGTTGGTAGACGACTGTATGTATACACTGTGTCTTATGGATCCACACAGGGTCACAGGGCTGAAGAGAGGGGGGTCTGAAGCGCTACACTAATAAATCATTCTTCAGAGGAACACTGGACTAACCAACCGTGGAAAGACGGGGACTGCATTCTCTGTAGAAATTCAGGTGTCCATGCACTTCAACCTCCCACTGCAGGAAGAGTAAACTGCACCGCATCGCTTTTAATACAGTATTTTATGAGTAAGGTAAATATTCTGCTTTTTTATTTTTATTTATTTTTTTCATAAAATACAGTATATTAAGAATGAGCTTGAGCTTCTCCTGGTAATTGTGTTCATATTTGGAAGTAGACGTGTGGTTTTACTGAGGGGCAGGGGAAACTATTGTGGATGGAATCTCATCAGTGTTTCTCAGAGACTTGATGCAGGTCTGTGGCAGAGTGTTGCATGATGTGCTAGATTAGAAATAGTTTGTTGAATGGACAGTTTGAGCTGCATTGAATGGGGCTATTACTGCAAAGCAAAAGTTTAGCAAAGGTATTTGTGAATTCATACTCAGGGTTACGGTGCGTATTATGTGTAGCATATAACCTTTGACCTCATGGACAAGAAATTATTGAACTTGCTAAAATAGTGTGTAAACACTCATCCGAGAGATGTTTCATTTATTGAAATGGTTTTAGTACTAATTCCTTCACTAGACTGGACAACGCAGTAAGGAGTTGTAAATTAAAGGAGAAGAATCTGCTTTTAAGACTCCTACATTCCTTTCAGATGAAGAAACTCTGGAAGAAAAAAACTGTACGAGACATGGTAGAAGAAACAAATAAGACTTTAACAAACCTTGACTTTCAACGATCAACGTCCAAAGACTTTAAAAAGCTTTAATAAAGACTTACGGACTCCTATGGACAAGAGACAAACGCTAACAAAGTCATTGCTATATGATATGTTGTAAAGGTAAATGTTTAATATGTCTTTTTCTAACTGTTTGAATGTGGGATGTCTCTCTCCTCCCCCTCCTAGTAAGACAAAGTCCCATTTCAAGTAAAGACACGCCTCTTTGACTAGTTGAATGGGGTGAATGAACACATTTAGTCATTTAGCAGACACTTTTGCACTGTAAAATAAAATAAAAAAGCACTGTATGCACACCATTTACCATAAGTAAGTAAAAACACAGTTCTGTGGTTGTTGGCTCTCAGTTTTTCTTTTTAGTTTCAGCTCAGTTTTGTCTTTGTTTTAAGTTTGTTTTTAGTTATTTTCCAGTAATTAGTTCTTTTCATTAGTCTTGTCAGTAAATTAGGCTGTTTTCTTCAAAACCCTACAACAAAATATGTATAAAATATATATATATATATATATATATATATATATAATATATAACTAATATCATATATTTATAATATATAACTTTTTTCAATGGGCATTTTTACTATTTTTATATATATATATATATAATCTCCATATGCCAAACTCTGATTTGATTGTGGTTACACTGCTAAAGACAACCAGCAGCCCCTTCTCATGGACCAGGATGCTTGACCTCTGACCCTCTGCAAGCAGCAGCTCAGCTTTGGGCTGAGATATTCAGAGAAAATCCTACAAAAGCTGTCCAAGGCCACAAAGGACCAACCAACCAAGGGGGAACAACGCTTCCAAAAATTGTCATCGGCAAAACCGAAGACTGACCCTTCGCCTGGACCTCATGCTTCTCGTTGACTTAACGGGAACTTAACTTAGACATAACATAACCTTGACCTTTTTTTCCAATTGTATAAACTACAGACTTATTAAAGTAATCCCTTAAATTCAAATCCTACCTTCAGTAAGAATGGTTTATTGTTTCAAGCCTTGAAATACTACTGTTACTTATTTACAACTTCTAGGTTATTGTTATTATTTTTGCTAGTTTTTGGTGCATATTCAAATTCCGTCTGGTTATTAATTTTGGTAAATAAACATCATTATTTCTCATATGCTATGCTTGGTGTGGTGGTTTCATTTCAATACAGTGATCCCTGTCTGTCTGTAACACATTTCAAATACACAACTATAGTCACACATTTACACAATGAATGATTTCATATACACATAGTTTAGTTTACTTTATTCCAGTTATTTTGGCCATTCAAAATATGAAGCAATTCAATACTTGATTTAAATCTGTGAATATTTGGGTATTGCTTGAGTTGTATCCCACAGGTTATAGCCCAATACACTTTAAAAATCAAACAAAATCACAATGAAAGCGAGCATGAACACATCATATCTCTGAATACACTCACTTTCAGCACTCGCGCAGTGTTCTGTGTCACCCCATATGACGTTTTATGTGTAACTAAACAGGTATTAGAGGGTAAATACGTTTTGTGCATGCAAGTTTGATATGTATTGGTTAAGCATTCAATGTATGTTCACAGACTATTATTATGTGTGCTTTTATTGTGTACGAGGCAGCTATGATGTGTGTATGCTCGCTTTCATTGTGTATTTGCAAGATTTTCAGTGTATTGGGTTACTTGCTATGTATATGCAAGCATTACACCCATACCCACAGCTCCTGGAACAAACTCCAGCCCAGTGTATAATTAGCATAAGCTTTACATTTGATACACAGGCCTACGGAGAGGACATGTGAACCAGAGTCTTTGTATTAATTGCACATATTTATGCAAATGATGAAAACTTTGATCAATATAGACACACGTATAGGCCTGTTTTAAGCGCAACAAGATTACTGTAGAAATAGACGTTTCCGCAAAAACAAGGCTAGTTTCATTAAACGGCGGGTTCATTGAGCTGCATTGGGTTAAAGTTGCTTTGCTAATCCTTGAGTTGAGCATCACTTTTGATAGTTACCATCTGAATGTTAAAATTTATTTGGCGGATCAAATTAGTTTCTCAATGTGCAGGAAACACTGCTCAGTGTTAACTTGAAGTTGGCAACAGTGACAGCCTATAATGTGCTTTAATGTGTGAAGTCAATTGCTTCACACATGTGGCCCTCTAGAACAAATGAACATAAAGTTCTTGGTTTTAGTTTGTGTGTGAAAAATAATTTAGTGGATCAGATGAAAATTTACAAAGGGCCGTTAGCATAAATATGTACACTCTAATGCAAAGAATTGATCACTTCTAAAGAATAAAATAGAATAAAAAAAGAACACACAATTATTGAAACTGTTATTTATACTTCATCTATTAGTAGATGTAGTAGAAATCACAGCCTTATGTAAAGTTTCAATAATTATAAGCCATTCCATTCATACATTAATAGAAATACAAAGCCGTACATAACATCATATTGTGATCAGCAGTGATCTCTCATATTTGTACATGTAAAAGATTTAATGCTATTACAGAATATTGTTCAGCTTTGCAATGAGTGTAAACACAGTCGCCAATTTAATGTTGTTTTGAGCACTTTTCTTTGAACGTATAAGGTCGAAGGGTATCAACCCGTCAAGTAGAAGTTGATGATTTGCCGTACGTTTGAAATGGCCTTGTAAAGCCGTCCCATTTAAGGCCATAAATGCTTGGGGGTCTGACAAAACAAAAAAAAAAACAACTGCCATTTTCATTAACACCTTCCAGTGACCCGAGAATAAACATTTATTTTCCCATCGTGCGCGAGCAGTGGAGGATTTCCATTTTTACCTGGCTTCTCCCTTCCTGTTGTATCAGCCTGTAATTTATGCCTCAAGTTCATGCATAATTAATTTTGAATTTATCGCTGTGTAACTATTAAAACGGCAAAACAAATTCTGCAATAATAGAGGTGTTTGAGGTCGAGCTCATTTCAAATTATTACCGTTCCTTTTCTTTGCCGTCTTTGGGATGGAATCGAGGGGAAAATAAAAGAGACTCGAAGTGACAACACAGTGCTATCACAAAGTCTTAAGGAGAAAGTTACAAAGACAGGAAATTACAAAAATGTCAGATTAAAGTTATCTTTCCCTAACTTTCTTTTTATCATCAAATTATTATTATTAAACTATAAAGTGGTTTCCACTCTATTTTTCAAGACATTTCCAAGAACTTTTCTTGACGTAGAGGACCGGTCATATAATTCACAAGAGACATTAGTATTCTTTAGTTAATTTGTAAGCAGAGTTCAAGTTACCTTAAACCTACCATTTCTTTCTAATTATGTATAAACTTTATTCAAAAACTCAAAGGGTCAAACTCATTCTTCAAATTCCAAATTTTATTTTGTCATGTTACTACATTCATATACTACGTATACTGTAGCCAGTTGATTTAAACAAATTGCATTCAATGAAATTTGAAGATGCAAAGATTTGGATACAGCTGCACACATACTTTATCCTAAACTTCCACTAGTCTCTAAATGGATATTTGCAAATTTGGGTGTACCTAACATTTTTGTTGGTGCACCCAAAAAAAAAAACTTTTGGCGCACCAGTGCAAAACGTTAGTGTTGAGCACTGCTTTAGATTTACCAAGTGACCTATACATGCATGTCTTTGGGCGGTAGGAGGAAGCCAGAGTACCTGGAGAGAACCTACAGTAACACCGGAAGGACTTACAGTACATACTACTCATAGAACTTCTTGCTGTGAGGCAGGAGAGCTAACCTCTCTGTCACCATGCACCTCAGAATTAATGAAATTTAATAACATTTTGCAAAGGCAAGTTTTTATTGGTAACAGGGTGATACTTAAATTGTTATTTGACCAGGAAATACAGCTAAAGGAGTGCATATATGGTTTAAAAATAAAAACTCTTTAAGAAACCTGTTTTGTTTCTGCAGCAACAATAGCAATGAGCCAGGGACACAGGACAAAAGACTGTGGAGCAGTGCTCATGTGAGGGATTAGCACTCCAGGTGAGTGCTCTAGTCGTGGTATACAAGAATGAAATATTCATTATTTACAGTTGTATGTTTACTGTCTGTTCGTTCTGCATTTCCTGCTCACGTCAGATCTGGGCCTAATTGGTGAAACTAATAACATGTCACTTGACAGCTGCTTTTAGACAAAGTGCCTCGCAGCATTGAGAGTGTGTCTTTTCAGCTGCGCTGGCCCAAACTGAACCTATAATCGTATTTTTCCTTTTTTTTCCCTTTGCTCTATGGGTCTGACCTTGAATGACTTGCCATGCTATAAATAATGCTAGTGCTAACCATAGCCTGTATTATTTAGCTATTAGGGGCAGATATATAAACACTGTATTAAGTTAACAGTGGGGCGCAGTGGCTGAGTGGTCGATTCCCGCTCTCCCCACAGTTCATGGTGTTCCAGCTGTAACACTGGTGAAGAGAAGCTCAATGTAAGTTGCTTTGTATAAGAGCGTCAGCTAAATGAATAAATGTAAATGTAATGGAAAGATATAAAATGCTGTACTATGGTTAAATGCAATGATAAAGGTGCGTTTGAAAAACCTCCACAGTGACGTCGAACAGTTTGTGGCTGAGATTACGCAACGCCAGGCTTGATGTACATTTCTTGCATGTGTTGGATCAATCAATAAATTGCATATGGTTAAATTTAAACATTTTAAACATTTGCCAAAGAAATATTTTATTTTACCACTATGGTATGGTGCTGAATGGTCCCCCTACTGTAAATATTGCTTTATCCAAACAAGAAATCAGACCTGTCTCCTCTTCAAAAATTATTCAGACCAATGGTTTTCTGGATTTAAAAAACAAAAGTAGGCGAGTAGAGACCCATGAAGTGTCAGCGTTCTGGTCCTGATTGAGTGTGTCACTAGTGTCAGTTGAGCAGCCTGGAACAACTGAGTTCTGGCACAAATGGCTGCTCTCTGCTATGATCTCTTGAGGTTTACATAATCGTCACACAAATCTAACCAAAATGCACTGCACATTGATCAAATGTCCATCCTATGATGTCCTATGATAAAAGTATGCCTCAAAACAGACACTTTTGAAACTTTTTGAGTTTTTTTTCTCTCTCTTTTCATTATGGGTGTGTCATTTGTATATTTTTTCTGTAATGTTTTTTACAAGTACAACAATTGTCTATGTAATTATCATTTTTGTCTGCTTGTGTTGTGTATTTGGCCGAAAATGTAATATCCAACAGCATCCGATAACATTATCACTGTTTTCACTAGAAACACAACTCACAGTGACGCAGAACAACACAATGCATGAACAGGAGCCATCACAGCTATGTGGGCTCAAAGTATCCATTCCCCATCTGGTGTTGGTATTAAGTTGCATGAATATTATTGCAGTCAATATATTAGCAAAACAAGAATGGCTGTTCTTACATCCAGTCAGCATTTTTATTTTGCAGTTTAAAAAAATCAATGTAGTCATTTCCTGCCAACTAAATACAGTTTCTTGCACTGGTTTGGGCTGGTCTATAAAACTTGCACCTTTTTTAACAATATGTGTCATATTCAGAAATATCAGGTCTAAATGTGTCTCTGCTTTATAGCTGATATTGCAACATAACTTACTTTATGTGACACCTTACATAACTGACGAAAGTAAGGTGCTTAATATTCCGTACAGGTCAAGATGGTCTGATGAGGGAGAAGTAAATAACTTGTACTTAAATTAGCGCAGTCATGTGTTAACAGCAATTAACAAGCCCCCGCTGCCTATAGCGTTAATGGAGTGCAGATTTATCAGGCGTAAGAACAACCTAAGACTTCCACACACATGCCACAACACTTTCTCTGGGATTCTGCAGTTTGCTGGGGTTTTTCAATAATGCTATGGACCATCACTACTGTCACAATGTTGAACTCTATGTAGTGCCGTGACCTTCCCACCTGCTGTAGGTCATAACAGCGTTTACTTTGTTTTTCCCGGAATTCACTCTGTTATGCACTGCATTATTAACTTGGAAGGTCAGAGTTCAGAAAGCACAAGTTATGGTAATCACAATGTTAGCTGTTGCTAGCTACTAATGCAAGTTGTGGTCTGAAATTGAAGGTGTGTTTTAGGGTGGGTTCCCTCCTGCGCTGTTTGGTCCGGACTTTCAGACTTTCCCGTTTGGTTCAAACCAAACCTTAAGGTGTGAAAGCACAAGCAAAACCTTGATTTGGACCAAACAGCGGCTCTCTGGTCTGGCAAAAAGAGGTGGTCTTGGATCAGACTAAACTGAAACAAAGTCAGGTTTTAAAAATGAAAGAAATTGCTGAGGCACTCAGTAAATTCTTTAATCGCTCACCAACATATTTTGACTATGAAGTCTTCATCAGGGCTGACAATCACAGGTATATTCCCAAATGAAAAATTACAGTCATGGGACCAACCACGTGATGCATGTCTTAGACAACCCGAATGAAGTTTTAGGACGTCTAGCCCGACATGTCTGATGAGCACCTCTTTTTTTTACATTTTCATCTGGGACAATTATCTGTTATCTGTTGTGCTCTTTTGGTGTAGTGTTGTGCTAATTGGGTATAGGGGGTTGAAAAACCAGGCTCAAAATTACGCTTAAGCAATAAAAGAAAACTGTAAAATTTGCAAATGATACAATGACAAGATTACAGTAAAGAGATTTTGTGCACAAAATTTGTGCCTGTGCATTTGTGAATGTATTTTGTACTGTAATACTAATTGCATGCATTTATATAGCGCTTTTTTAGCACCCTTCTTAGGCACCGAAAGTATATCATGCTTCCATTCACCCACGTTTACACTGTAGTGATGGTAAGTTCTGGAGGACGGACAAAAGGGCTGCCATACCAACCTCTCCAACCATCATCAGAATGTGAAATATTTCATCAGTGTTAGATTTTGACTGGAAAGTCAGAGGTGTTAATTTAGCTTCAGTTTAAAAAATTGTGTTAGAGGTGTAGAGAAATGTGTTACATTTCAGGAAGTGTCTTCGCAATTGTGAAAAACTGTAATGCTATATTAATATCACTAAAGGCTCTACTCCAGTCTGAATATTGCACTTCTCCCATATTTATTTTTTTTTACTTTATTTATCCAGGATAATCCCTCTGCTATTATAAATCTCTTGCAGAGGAGTCCTGGCCCCATGGGAGGGGGCGACTATTGTACATGTTTTTGGTGGTAGGGGAAACCGGAGTACATGGAGGAAACCTACACAAACTTAAAAAGAACATGCAAACTAAAAAAATGCAGTCACAGAATGGGACTTGCAAAACACAGTGACCAACACTCCATATTGAACTTCAACACCCAAGTGATGTCATCAACAAAAACACATACTCAACTGCTTCAAAAAAAAGTTGTGGTATATATTTTTCATTTCTCACACTCAATCTCTGACTTGTTGAGGTGTTACAGGTTACAAAAAAACTAGACTCAGAGTAGTAACTGCTGACCCAGACTGTTAGGAACTCTTACATCTGATATGATACTTGAATGTGTGAAACCCCCAGTTGTGTTGTATTATTGTTTGCAATGACACTAAAAAGATTTGAATTCTAGCAGATCTTATTTTAATAGTCTTTGATGTGCATGGTTCCTAAAACAATCCATGTGTGTTATTTGGCATTGTGTACAAGTCCATAATCTCATGCTTCTTGTGATTTCTTGTTTTTGAACTGAATCACTCAATAATGTTCTCTACCTACTCACTGACAGCACACAGAAAAATGTGCTACTAATGGCCATTTGTCTATTGCTAATGTATTGTGGATATAATGTAACTTCCAAAATGTGCAAGCAGCTTATATCCTGTACTTTCTTTTTCTATTCATTTTCATTCTGGGGGCTTTAAATCAAAGTCTTGGAATGAATTCCATTCTGAGCAAGAGTTTTTTTTTATTATTATTCTGACTAGTTAATGAGCAAAGTTAGAAAAAGACAGGAATAGATGGTTGGCTTAGAGGAGAGACATATGCACAGAGAAAGCAGACAGTGAAGCAGCACTCTGATCTGGAGCCGACAGATTTAAAATCCAGAGCCAGAGCTTCTTGTAATACTCCTGCTCTTATTGTGGCCTTTGACTAGTGCGCCGATGAAATGGCACCGGTCAACTCCTATTAGACGGGAGAATGTGAGGAAAACGTAGGCAGATTTTTCAAGGGGGAATGCGCTGACAGGAGCAAACCTGGGCGAATGAATATCAAGGCTTTTACACAGACTTTTATCATTGTAATGAGACGGAATGGACAAGAGGTGCGCTTGGCAGGACGGAGCGGTAATGTGCTCGTCCTCAGCAGGTACCGTATGATGAGGGTTACAAGGGAGGGGTGTGGTTTGATTTCCTTCCTTGGGCGTTTCATTACTATTTCCCATTAATACCAGCATTGCCGGAGTCAGCAAACGGCGCTCAGTAAATGGGAATGATAATCCAGGCATGTTATATTTAGCGGCGCACACAAATTGCCTTTTCCCGGACAGCGGGGGTCGTATCTTCAGCCTTGGTTTGAGGGAAGCAGCGGGGTGTTCCTTCATTTGTTTGCAGAGATTTCATGGTGGCTGATCCTGTTTAGTAGTTTTTATTTTAGTTTTTACACTGGATGGGTGGGTAATGTTTGGAGGGAAATGAAAAGAAGCACAACTGTGAGGAATGAAGAGTAAGTCAACAGCTACAATGAAAGAAACGCACACAAAAATAGTTTAATGGTAAGTCAGCACACGGTACACATTGGGAGATGGCCCTCACTGGCAGCAATAATAAAACTAGCTCTGCCAGCTTTACTCCTTAGATTTGACACATCCTAATTACACATGTTAGTAGACAATTCTGTTTAAAAGTATATGGCTTAACATTTACAGTTTAGACAGTATTACAAAAAAAAAAAAAAATGCTTTTTTGCAATGAAATGTAATTCTTGTAGAAAGGAAGTGTCCAATGTGGTTGCTTTTTCCCAGAAAGGAAGATCAACTAACTAAACAATGAATGAATATCATTGCCATAGCTCATTTCTTATTTGAGTGATTAGCAATGTTGCAATTGCCCCATAGGTTAACAAGATTATCTAAACTCAAAACTGGGAAACTTAAATTTTATAAACGCAAATCAAAGGACAGCACCATGGAAAATCCTTAATGGAAAATGTTGTGCACAATCAATATACCACCAGTGAACACAAAAAAAGTGACCTCATTGCTTTAAGTAGCATTTTTTACAACATGTAACAAAAATGTGCTTTCCTAAAAGCAAACTCGTTAGTAAATGGCAACTTTCTTTTTGGCATGATGACAGACTGAAATGGACAAAGCTGGAGAAAAGGGACGCTTAGCGATAGCCTAACATAAATGGACCAATCAGAATTGAGTAACAGACACCTGGAACACTGTTGATCATTTCCAATTGGTTAATATTGCCATAACCATGGCAACTCTGTGATTGACAGTCAACTGGTAAATGAGTAACAAGCAAAATGCTCTGCTTTGGCATTGATGGGAAAAACAGGACAATCGGGACATTCTAACAGACCATTTTAAATCTCATTTCAAGTACTCTTTGCTCACTTTCCACTAAAGCTAGGTCAGTAGTCCAGTCAGGAGTACCTTCAGCGCAGAGAAGCTAACTGTTTGTCTTTTTACTCTTTACGTCTGTCTGTAGTGTATCTCATTAAAAGCTCTCACGACTGGCGACTGTGACATGAATATCTGCAAGAGATTTTCAACTTGTGCAAATTCCTTCATGTCTATTGCTCACTGTATCAATTAAGCATTATTCAGACTGCACTATTCACCTCTATTGCATCTATCATGGAAATAAACACAGAAATAGGCTGCAAGTGGAATGTTCTCGTCTCAATACATAGTGGCTGTAGATAGACTTTACATTGGGCATAAGAGAAAATGAAGCTACTGATTTAGGGACAAAAGAGGCATTAAGGTAAAAAAAAACATCCATGTTTGGGCAGCATTTGGTTATTCTAAATACGACAGTAAATCAAAACATACTACAAAAATGAGTGGAAACCATTTAGAAGGAGACATTATTATAAGATCAAAAAATTTTTTAAAGGAGAGAACAGGAATCTGGTGGAAGAGCAGAAAAGATTAAGTCTCTAGAACGAGATTAGGATTGTGTGGTTTGGCTTTAGATTAATCGGGGAAAGCACAGTAGCCTTTGATGAAAATTATCGATCAACATGGGATTTAAAATCTCGGACCACCGCTTCACCAAAGTGACTTACAAAGTACAATGAATGGTGGTCTGTGTGGTCCATTTTTTGTATTCTTGATTATTCTGTAAATATTTTAATATATAGACAGTGTATACATTAGGGCTGCTTGATTAAGGTGGAAACAATCATAATCACAATTATTAAGGTCATTATTGAAATCACAATTATTTTACACAATTACTCATTGACTCATTGATATATGTTGGATTTATTTAACAAAACAGTGAATTCTCCTTAAAAATAATACAAATATTCAAACGTATAAAAAATAGTTTAAAAAATAAACAGAAATAATTAAGATAAAAAAGATCAACAATGTAGTGCACTTCCATAATCTCGTGTAAAACGAGTTTTGCCATGTGATGCAAACAATGTGCAGAGCAGAATGTGACTAAATATTATGTTTTTTTTTTTTTTTCTTGATTACACAGGTTTTGTGATTGTTGGGGGCCAAAATTAAAATATAATATTTGACAGTTATTTGACAGATTTAAGTTCTTGTGCATTCTTAGTCTAAAACAGTCACTGAAGTTGGATGGTGTGGTGCTGGAAGGTATTTGTGGCTTAATTTATATTAATGTAATAGGCACCTACACAAATGTGCTTCTACTGATGACTTCTTAAAATGATAATGTTAGCAGTTTATGGGATCTTTGTAACGCAAACCAGAACAAATGCAGATATCCAGATGCATTAGGATGCGTTCAAGACACATCAATCAAATTCATCTCTTGCACTAACACCGGCCATTTCAGATCCAGTCTTTCTTTCCTGAAAGTCATTCATTTATCGGCCTTGAGAGAAATTGAAATACAAACCCTGTTGTCAGATAACGATGTTGTTTAAGCGGTATGAACGAATGTCTCTTCATTAGTACACAAAAATAAATAAAAAAATCTCAATGTAAACACCAAAGCTTATTTTCCACATGACGAGTCTTATCTGAGTGAGTGAAATGAGCTTTCAGACAGTTTGGAGGGAACTAAAAAGTGCACAGAAGATTCATAATTAGGGGTGAAAAAATAAAAGCTTCAAATGTCGGTTCCGCTAGCTTAGACACTTCTCTCTACTACGTTACGCAGTCTGCTTTTCTAATTCCCCAAAGCCCCCCCGGGCCAATTTTCTGCTGAGCTAGCACTATCCGTCCAGGGAACTGCTTATATTATTGCAGCGGAGAAAATAACTCTCAGCAATTAAGCAATTAATGTGTCTGTGTTGTTGTTTACTCAGTTTGATATAGGATCTTAAATTGGAACATCCGAGAAAAGCAACGTTTTAATTATTTTGTTAGAGTCAGTGATGAGGTCAAATGATTTATGACTAAAATGATGAGACTAGACGAAGACAAATTGGAAATTGTACTTTTAGTAATGGATGTACAAAACGGTACTTTCTGATAAATCATTTGACACAAAATGGCGACTTAATAAAATGTGGGGGTAATCTGTTGTCGGTCCGTGTATAAAGTTAAATTTATTTTGTTAAAGTTGACAAATGCCAGTCTAAGTAATTATTTATTAATTTTACTTTCCAACTAGAAAAAAACTAACTTTGAAAAAAAATTGTTACATTATTAAATTTAAAGCAGAACTAAGTAGTATTTGCACAGCTCCCCCTACAGCTTCCTTAAGTGAATCACACTTTTGTAAATTCTCCTAGAGCTGCTCTGGACTACAACACTCACCAGCCGTACTAGTTTTGCAAGAAGAAATGACAAATTCAAGGAATTTATTTCTTATATTTACCATTTCTACCACCACAATGGAGGTGGGTACTTTTATAAATTGTCTTTTAAAGTTATTGTATATATTGTTTGATTGTTTATTCACTTTCAACCAAAATGTTGGATGTAAAAAAATTACAATACAATATAATTTTTTTCTCAATTTATTATTTTGGCCGTCTAATTCATTGTTGTTGTCATAACAATTGAGTAGACCTGGACTTGCTGACGCTATGGAAACAATATTTGGGGCTTGTAGTATAATATTGAGACTACCGTTTGAACTGCTGTTGTCTCACACAAAGCCTGTAAATGAAACAAACACTCCTTGCAGTGTAACATCTCAGCGAGCTGTATAAATAAATAAGATAGATAAACGTGACATAACAGTTATATCTCAAGAGACATAAATTAACAATTGAGCTAATGGAAATAGGAAGAAAATTAAGTTGTTAGACAAGATATTTTACAAGTTCAACAACATAAAAAACACGTCAGAATCCGTTTTGAGCCCTTCACTTTGTTTGAGCTGACGTCATTTTGTAAAAACCTGGCCAAGGTTGACTTGAGAACAAGCTGTAACTCGATCTAAAGGACTCTTTGTTCCTAAAATCTTCGCACAAAGGTTTTCTTTTGTGTTTTTGGTGGCTCCGCCCTTGACTGATAATGAAAAAAAGGGTATTAAATTTTGCTATGATCATAGTGAGATCATACGCTTATCATACTGCGGGAGGTTGCTATTTGTATTTTTGAATTAATGTAAAGCAGTTTGTCACTCTGGTGTGAACATGAACATGAACCAAGACCACAAATTGAGGTCTGAGGCAGTGTACACCCTGGACAGTGGCCAGTTAGTCGCAGGGCTGACATGTAGACAGACATAGACACACCACCATTCACTATCACATTCATTTACTACAAACACTTTTTTTTGCCACAGATTTGACAGTTGACCTAAACATGCACATGTTTGGACGGTAGGAGGAAGCCGGAGTACCCGGAGAGAACCCACAGTAACACGGGGAGGGCATGCAGACTGGAGCTGGCCGAGGATGTTCGAGTCAGCTGCATTATGAACTCAGGATCTTCTTGCTGTGAGGCAGGAGCATTGACCAATCTGCCACTGTGCACTCACTAAGACAATTACATTATTCATCACATCCAATTATCCATTGCTTTAAAGTCTGTGGGCAGGTAAAATATTGATATTTTTTGTGACAGAGAGGTGTTTCAAGAAGGGTAAAAAAAGTGTTAGCACCAACTCAGGAGCTAACGCTGCAGCAGGACCAACACCAGTCACCGGCATTGATTCAAGCGACCCTCAGTGAAAAACGACGATGAGGAAATGCCCATTTCCACACACAATAAATGAAGCCACGCAAGAAGTGATAATAGTTAAGAGTAAATGAGAAAACTGTGAGGCAATTACTACTGTCGCATTAGGTGTGTTTTATTAAAGTCACAAAGTGAACTGAGGAGAAGCAAAGACCAGAATGCTCCAAGAAAAATGTCTTAAAACCTCATTTAGTCTCCGAATAAATCATTTCTCCAGAAACTGACGATTGACCAAACTTGGCAAATCTCATGTGAGCTATTTTACAAGTTATTTTTAGTTATTTCTTTAGTTAAAGCTAAAACTTTTTTGTGTTTATTTTGTTTAAGGGTCATTATTATGATAAAATCATTAGAGGAACAGTTGTAAAATGAGTGCTTTTCCACTTAATTTGTGCTGAAAGTGATCTGATTCACCAAATGTTGGGCTAAGCCTGACCTTAAACTTGCTAAAGTTCCTTGATGACAAAGATTGACTCATGATAAACCTAACCTTGCGCTACAGTTGGATTCTTGCAAGATTTGGGAGTTTACAAAATCACAAAAATCCAGCTTGACCTGCTCCAAGCAAAGTATTCACAGTTGAACCGTGGCCTTACCGGTTTCTGCTGTCCAATGATATGGCAGTTCTAACTGGCTGGATATGTTCTAGGTTTGAAGATGTAGAAACAGTTTTACAGTTTTACCATTTTACCATTAGGAACGTAAACTACATTTAGCTGCTCTGATTGGATAACTGCAGTTGATAAATCCAATCACCGACCAGAAGCTACTCACTATCCCAGCAGTTTGCATTTGCTTTATTAGTTTCCATATTAGCACCAAGTTACAAAATAACACATACTCCATATAGCTTTCATTGCCTTCATTGTTGTTTTTCCATTGATTAAAGTTATATTAAAGTTAATATTTTTGATGGTATAACAGTTGGACAAAATATTAAAGTGTAAAAGCTTTTCCCACATGCCAAAATGTACTGAAAGTTGTGTTTAAATTGAACGTAAATATTCAGCAACCGAGTCTATAAACGGCATTAAGACTCTAAATGACTGATTGACAGCGCAACCCAGCAGTGGGTTGTTGAATAATGAAAAGCAGCGGATTTATCCAAGAAATGCATCAGTGCAAGAAAGAAGGGAAGAGCTCTGAATCTCTTTTTCTGAGTCGGAGGTGCACAAGGTGACTGACAGCCAACAACGTAACAGCACATTGATCATTCGTGATAAGGGAGGATATGCATCGATGTTCACGCAAATAAATCAAGATCAGTCGCTCTCCAAAAACCACGCATGTACCACATGGATGAGTTCAGTTAATGATAGAAGTACCAAATGTTGAAGAAGTTTTAGTCTATATGAGATTTGTGTCACTTCTGCTGAATATTGGCCCACAGACTTCCTCCAAACATAAAAGTGAATGATTGTTAGTCAGTGTATGAAAGTGTTAACACTGCGATATACTGGATTATGTTCATGTGTATTATTAATAATTGGCCAAAGATCGACTCACTGATGCAATGTTTATGATTTACTACTTTTGTTTTGTTATTTTTGGCATGTTAACTATTGCAAAATCTAATTGAAAACACAGCAGCGACAATAACATGAACTGACAGGGGATAGTAGTGCAGTGCTAGCCTCTCATCATTGGCTTTTCCATTGAATTTAGATTCGTATGTTCAAGGCCCTGAGAGGGAAAGCTCTGTCCCATCCTAGAGACCTCAAAGTGCTGTATTGTCCTTTAACACAGTGGGAGGCAGAGCTTTTTGCAACCAAGATCCTCTCTTTTGTTATCAGCTTCCAGTCCGTGTTAGAAAGGCAGACTCAGAGGGCCTTTATAGTACAGCTCCCTACACCCTCGCCTTACCCACTTCCACACAATTTGCAGGCTCATGCAGAGGGTCCACATTAAACTGATTAGCGGCTCATTAAACCCTTAAACAATGAGTCTGCACCAACGCTGACTTACTCAATGCCTTTTCTCAACATATACTATATGAAACTCCAAAGCAAATTAAGTTCCAGAATTCTATTGTGACACGTAATATTGTCCTGCAGACATTTATGCAGTTAAGAGCTAATAGTAACTTGACAGTGAAGCAGTGGTTTGAACTAAGCTACTAGATTTTACAGAGAATTAGCAAGCACATTGTTAAAATTGAATGTACCTGAAGAAGATGATGATATGGAGATCTTTATTGGTGCTTTTAAGAGTTTTTATCAAAGATGGCCAGGCAACAGCACAAAATATTTTCTTAAAAGAAAGACTTTACATTGCCCTTTTCAAATAAACAAATGTAATCTAATGTTTTGAGAATACCTCTGAATATGTTGAATGTCGAGGCATTTCTAAACATTGATTAGAAGTGAGTATACTTCAAAGTCAGATAGACCTTTGATATTTTCTGAAGAAGAGAACATGAGAACTTTTTCCACTCTTTACTTTTGAGAGCTTTTACAGATGAAAAATAAATGACTAAAACTTGACTGTCTGTGAAGTTTCTTTCTTACTGCATATGTTTATTTTCTCCAACAGATTGTGTTGAAAAGTCACACAAGACAAAGACAGTGCCCCGGTATCCTCTGGAGAGTCGCCTTGCTGTTGTCGTTCAGAGGGGGCCAGCTGTGCAGGAAGCGCCCAACAGCTGGTGGAAGTGACAGTACCTTGTGACGCCAAGCCCAGGTAGCGCTGCATGTTCCATTTCAAAGTCAAGAGCGGGGTTTCTTGGCAGGCGATGGGAATTCTTTGACATAAAAAGACTAGGATGTCTAATTGGGACTAATGTAGCTGTGAGCACTGTAAAACCTGCAACAACAAGATATTTGCTCTTTGTCTTTGTTGGGAACTCCCACAAATACACAAGAAAAAAAGGCCAGTAACAAAATTAGTAAACAGCGCTGCAACCATTAGTAACTCTTGAAAATTAAATTTTTTTGGGGGTTGCAAAAACATGTTTTACAATGGCGCAACTAATAGCAATAATTATCAACAATTTCAGGTTTTCATTTGCATAATACACACAGTTACCAATGCAATGTCTTCATAAAAAAGATAATGGCTGATAGGTATGGTTGAATTTTCCATCAGATCTGATCTGAGATCTGATTTGTTTCCTTTCTGGATTCTTTTATCGTTTATAGAGAGACAATCCTTCCATTGGAACAAAAAGCACTTTGGAGCTGTTGTGGAGTGGTGAAGCCACGGAGTTAACTTCTTGTTGGCTCTGTCGGTGTCAATGTTCTCATGTGTCACTGGGGTTAGCTTAAACTGTGAGTCCTTTACCTCGGCGCCAATTACAGGACTCTCTCGAGGGCAGCCTTTAAACAGAGTGTTTCCTCAACTTCCGTGTCCGACCTTTGGTGTTTTTGATCAGCAGTGACACAGACAACCGTCAGACAAATAGTCTTTGCAGTACTTTGTCGTGAAACTGGACTTAGTAGCACTTTAGTAGCAAGAGGAAAATCTCAGAATGAAATTAAATGGCAGATATATTTGTTAAAATTGTAGTATATTGAATGCAATGAGCATTTAAGTTAATTATGTTCAAAAAATCATATTGCTTAGTCCACCCAAGATTTGAGAAAATCATCAATTTAAATCAAGCCTCATCAGTCATAAAAAAACCCAGAGGTAGACAAAACTGCTACTAAAGTGCAACTAAAATGAATAATAAAATAAAAGGGAGTTAATTCAGGTTATGATTCAAGCTATTTTTATTCAGAGAGGCTTGTACAAGTTGTAGCAGATCAGTCTCCATAATTCCACACTTATCACTTCCAGAGAGGCCCCAGCAAACAAGAGTTTGCACAAAACTCCACACGGATTATAACATCTGTCTTTTATCATTTACAGACCTCCAAACTGTTTTACTAAGGACTCAGGAACCTTCAGTAAACCGTGATTAACTATTCTGCGTTGTTGACATGACCAGGACAAAACCTGGCCAGGGACGCATCCCAGGTCAAAGGTGACTCAGGACCAGCACCACATCCTGGCACCATGTCCAAGGACTGTAAATCCTAAAGATAAAGGGTGTTGATTCAGCTTTACCCAGAACTTTCTTTAGCACTCAAGAAGGACGTAGGAATGCGTTTGATCACACCAGAACCCTGAACTTCTGATGGTCAGACACTACCCCCTTGTGTTTGACCGGACAGAGAACTATTGACTTCTCCCCAAAGGATATTTTGTTATTTTAATAAAAGAATTATTGTATTAATGTGCTGTTGTTATACTGTTCTTTTCCAGGACGCGGAGTCGTGACGAGAACTCCTCATCCTAGTTTTGTTTGCAGGTTGTGTTCTGTTTTAAGGAAATGTAACAATTGTTTCCATCATGTCCTGACAAATGCCTCTGTATAACTTTGCAGTACAAGTGTTTTGCGTGTTTATGAAAAACCAAAAGAAATTGCGAAGCAAGGAATGTTTTAAAACTTAGTTTAAACACTTAAACTTTAGTCAAACTTGCCAAGGCAACACCCTTCTTCGTAAGACACGCCCCTTTTCCAAAGGTGACAAAACTGGCACGCTGCCAGAGAATCGGCCCTTCTGCCTTCTCCCTTTTTGCAGCCTGCTTCACCCTTCGCACCTTTCACCCTTCTCGGTGAGCCTGCGGCCTTCTGGCGGACGGTCCAGTAGGACTGCCTCGCCGCCGCAAACCTGGGCCTCGTGGAAACGAGTTAACTTTCCTTCGTTCTAAAGACCGTGCCTGCTAAAGCGCCTGCTCTTCCCCAAAAGAGCGCGCGCAGAAGCAAGTTTTAACCAGCAAAGCAACAGCTGAGAACTCTTTCATGGACCGTGACATAACCTACACAAACCTCAACTTTTACACGGTACAACCGAGGAGAGGCCGTGTTAGTTTGGACAGCAACTGGACGCTTTTGTTCTCTTCCCCTGGGTGCACGGCGACCCCCACCCCTGGAAGAGATCTGCACGTGACGGCACCCCTGGCGTGTGGAGCGCTTCATCAGTAAGTGACGAACTTTCTGGAGAACATTCAGGACGCTCGTCTCGGACCACTGATATCGACCACACCGAACCGGGCCAGCACCCGCTGACGACAGAGTAAGTCCAAGACGTGACACAACTGCCTTGGCGGCATTACAAAGTCCAAACTCTAGCCCGAAGCCTCCATCTCCTTTTCCCGTTAAAAGTCCCTTTAAATTTCCCCAATCTAGATTAAACTGTACAAAACATTCCTAGTTTCATCATATCCTCCATGCAACTGTTTATCCCTGTGTATTCCCATTGTGTTCAACCCTTATTGTGTTTTAATGCTTTACCATGTTCCCGTCATATTATTCACCATTGTATAATCTTTAATAAAATCCCATAAAGACATTAATGTTTCCCTGTTTATATCAAGAAATGTTCAAAACAAGAAGAATTTACTTCCTTTAGATTAATGAGACTAGACTAAACAGTTTCTCTAGATCTGTCTAAAACTAGAGTGGTGCCCCGAAAGAAATTAATATTTTGATAAACAAAATATTAATTATTAATTTTCATAATTAATATTCATATTAATTATTATTAAGACCATATTCACTACAGTATTTTTTTTGGCGCCCCTCGTGAGGCCTTGGAAGAATATTCTTGATTAAATACTGAAATTATTAAATAACACCTAAAGTCTTTATGCAAATTGCTGTCCACTGAAAGCTGTGTCTAAGCTGTGCTTTATCTGGTGATGCGTTAACTGCGTGTGTGTGTGTGTGTGATCATCGCTAGGTGATCAAATGTGAAGCGCTATCGAAATTGTGTGTTGACTTCAAACCGTGTCAGCTGGCCTGACCCGTGAAAGTCTGATACTGTACGTACAGTGACGCCGAAAGGCCAATTCAAACATTAAATAATGGCTGCGAGACTCCAGCATGAATTAAATGTTTGTTAAAGTTGCCAAAAGTCTGCTGAAGACAGAGAGACTTTGTTGAAGTGGATTGGTTTGGGTGTGTAAAACACGTGGACCTTCAGAGCATCCATTTTGAGTTCCTTTTAATGGCTGCGAGCTTCCAGCATTAAGAAGTACTTATTAAAGTTGTTTTAAAGTCCGCTGAAGGACTTTTTGAATTATGAAATTTATTAATGGCTGCGAGATTCCAGCATTAATTAAATACTTGTCAAAAGTTGCTTAGAGTCTGCTGAAAAGCTCAAAGACTTTGCAAATGTTGCATGCATGCTAACACGCTAGCCAAAGTGTGTATATGGGCCCGAGACAAAGCTAATTGCTGCGTTGTACCAGAATTAAGTTAAAATTGTCTCTTACAAGTTGCAAAAATTGCCGCGTTGTACCGGAATTTATGAGAAAACTTGTCTCCCCTAAGGCTTGTAAGCCGGGGTGTATTTTGAACGGATTAAAAACCCGTGCGTGAGACCTTCGCAGCCTAGCTAACTGTGAAAACCCTCCCCCTAAAAGCCACGTGGACTGCCGTGCGTTTTGTCTAAAAACGTGGTTTGAGCCTGCTATGGTAAATGTGCTTGTGTTTAAAACGTGGCCTTGTACAAAGCCCTGCTGTGTTTTAAACCGCTGTTTTTTTTTTTTTTTTTTTTTTTAAGAGTTGTAGACTCGTCCAGAGTGAACCTCTGACTGGAAGCTGAAAGCAAGCTTCGCGCCAGGACCCCCAAAGGGGCGGGCCGGAAACGTCACTCCGGAAACCTCTTTCGCCCCCTAGCGGAAAGGAGGTGCGAAACCACAGACTCCCGAGAGTCTCTATCACCCCCTAGCGGAAGGGAGGTGCTAAACCACTAATTCACAGGGATAAGCTCCACGCCTCCCTCATGCGGTCACTCAAAGGAAGTACACCCTTCCCTGAAAGTAGTGACGCTGATCGAAAAGCTTACAGCTTTGATAATTAATGAATAGTTTAAAGCTTTCATTGACACTGAAACACCTCAGTGATTAATCTTATAAGTAAATTAACCTTTGTTAATACGGCTTCGGCAGATAACACTGTTTAATAACTTAAATGCGCAATACATAGGAAACTAAACTCCACTATTATTGTGACATATTACCTGTACTGTAAGTAGCTTTGCTACTGACCCATGCAGTTAATTTGGCTCAATATAAGTGTGACTTTGTGACTTCTCTCTAAGGAGCAGCTAAATTGAATGACGCATTAAAAGCTTACTAAAACAGCTACCCCACGACAACACTGCTGTTACGCCTGAACAGACTTAACCCTGCACGAATCCTGTCAGAGCTGTAATTTAAGAAGCTGATTACCTGCATGAATTGTCAGACTTAACCCCTGCTCCTGAATTGTTAATTTCACAGACTAGCATCGCCTACCCCACAGCACTGCTAGCCCTAAATTAACATCCAGCCAACAGGCAATTGCGAACAGCCAATACAAATTTAAATCTGACTCCATCGATTTAATCCCCTCTCTACAGTTAAAACCCCAATTAACTGTAACTAAACCATTTCTTGTAGAGAGTCACATTATCCAACATGGCTGACCTGACCCCAGAGTCCTCCAGTTCCACCAAACCGCTGGAACAACTGGATGCAGTCCTGAGCGAATTAACAGAGGATTTGAGTCCTCAATATGTGAACGAGGTTCAGGACATCGACCC
Organism: Neodontobutis hainanensis; assembly: GCA_024349245.1. NCBI lineage: Eukaryota > Metazoa > Chordata > Actinopteri > Gobiiformes > Odontobutidae > Neodontobutis > Neodontobutis hainanensis. The sequence goes on from JALDNG010000137.1 coordinate 338,735, forward strand.
CCCTGGACTTGATTCCATCCTCGGGTCCCTAGTTAGTTTAGCACTAACCACCAAGCCACAGGGCGAGGACCTAACCAAACTGCTAGGGCAAATGGCTATTGTCCTGCGAGCTCAGCAGAGACAAGCAGTGGATCTCTTGACACGCAGTCATGACGAGATCCATAGCCAGAAGCGGGACCTCAACCGTTTTCAACATGATTATACGGCGTTGAATAATGAGCTCCAGTTGGCCGAAGAATCGTTGGCCAAATCCGAAAAAGCTCTCACCGAACTAAGGAGAGAGCTGAGCGACACAAGAACTGCCCGCGACAGAGCAGAACTTGAGCTCCGTACTCAAGAAGATGAGTACGACACTATACAGTCGGAACTCATAAAATCGGGACAAAGCGCGCAGCTGGCCGCAGACATGCTATCAAAGGCAGCTGAACAGAAAGAGTTCCTGAGAGCACAGGTGGAGGATCTCACTCACGAACGAGACCGAGACTGCCTTCTCATTGACCAGCTTCAGGTGCGCCTGGCAGAAGACACCAAGGTGCCACCAGGTAGAGGAAAGGGGGGTGCAAGCACTCCAAGGCCAAAGCCTGACCCCTTTCCCCAAGCCTTTACGCCTAGGCAATGAGGCTGTGTCCCGCAACCAGTTACCTCAGGTTGCCCATCAGACTACGACCCGCAGCCAACTGCGGTAGGTAGCCAATTAGACTCCGCCTCACAACTAGCTCCTGCCTCAGTCCTCTTAACATTCTACAGTCTCCATTGATAACTGTGGGCACTTGGTTTAACCTCAGGTGTCCACTGTAACCATTGTTGGCAGTTCCTCTAAAAAGCGCAGATCAGCCAACGACAACAGCAACTCCAAAACGGCAGGGAAAGCGTGAAGAACACTGTCAGTGGCAAGCACTCACAGTGAGACTAAACGAAACCCTCTCCGCGGTAGACTATGCACACACGCAACTGGTCACCTTGCTGATGACTGACACGCTTAGAGACACCAGCATCTCAGTGAAAAGCCTAACAATGAGAAGACTTCTGCATTGTATCTTTTGTTATAATCAAACATAACCATTAGGTACCTCCTCTAACCACCCTGTCCAACTTTGCCCCTAAAACAGACAAAGCCACCCCAAATTATGATTAATGTGTTTCCCTTAATCAGGTTTACATTAGTACATATGTGTGACGCCAAGGCTTTTGTGTGTGTTTAACGTGTGGCTTACTCCCTGGTCTGCAAGGATGTCGACACGAAACTTGTGGAACCAGCATCGTGTCGAAAAGGGGGGACTGTAGCAGATCAGTCTCCATAATTCCACACTTATCACTTCCAGAGAGGCCCCAGCAAACAAGAGTTTGCACAAAACTCCACACGGATTATAACATCTGTCTTTTATCATTTACAGACCTCCAAACTGTTTTACTAAGGACTCAGGAACCTTCAGTAAACCGTGATTAACTATTCTGCGTTGTTGACATGACCAGGACAAAACCTGGCCAGGGACGCATCCCAGGTCAAAGGTGACTCAGGACCAGCACCACATCCTGGCACCATGTCCAAGGACTGTAAATCCTAAAGATAAAGGGTGTTGATTCAGCTTTACCCAGAACTTTCTTTAGCACTCAAGAAGGACGTAGGAATGCGTTTGATCACACCAGAACCCTGAACTTCTGATGGTCAGACACTACCCCCTTGTGTTTGACCGGACAGAGAACTATTGACTTCTCCCCAAAGGATATTTTGTTATTTTAATAAAAGAATTATTGTATTAATGTGCTGTTGTTATACTGTTCTTTTCCAGGACGCGGAGTCGTGACGAGAACTCCTCATCCTAGTTTTGTTTGCAGGTTGTGTTCTGTTTTAAGGAAATGTAACAATTGTTTCCATCATGTCCTGACAAATGCCTCTGTATAACTTTGCAGTACAAGTGTTTTGTGTTTATGAAAAACCAAAAGAAATTGCAAGGAATGTTTTAAAACTTAGTTTAAACACTTAAACTTTAGTCAAACTTGCCAAGGCAACACCCTTCTTCGTAAGACACGCCCCTTTTCCAAAGGTGACAAAACTGGCACGCTGCCAGAGAATCGGCCCTTCTGCCTTCTCCCTTTTTGCAGCCTGCTTCACCCTTCGCACCTTTCACCCTTCTCGGTGAGCCTGCGGCCTTCTGGACGGTCCAGTAGGACTGCCTCGCCGCCGCAAACCTGGGCCTCGTGGAAACGAGTTAACTTTCCTTCGTTCTAAAGACCGTGCCTGCTAAAGCGCCTGCTCTTCCCCAAAAGAGCGCGCAGAAGCAAGTTTTAACCAGCAAAGCAACAGCTGAGAACTCTTTCATGGACCGTGACATAACCTACACAAACCTCAACTTTTACACGGTACAACCGAGGAGAGGCCGTGTTAGTTTGGACAGCAACTGGACGCTTTTGTTCTCTTCCCTGGGTGCACGGCGACCCCACCCCTGGAAGAGATCTGCACGTGACGGCACCCTGGCGTGTGGAGCGCTTCATCAGTAAGTGACGAACTTTCTGGAGAACATTCAGGACGCTCGTCTCGGACCACTGATATCGACCACACCGAACCGGGCCAGCACCCGCTGACGACAGAGTAAGTCCGACGTGACACAACTGCCTTGGCGGCATTACAAAGTCCAAACTCTAGCCCGAAGCCTCCATCTCCTTTTCCCGTTAAAAGTCCCTTTAAATTTCCCCAATCTAGATTAAACTGTACAAAACATTCCTAGTTTCATCATATCCTCCATGCAACTGTTTATCCCTGTGTATTCCCATTGTGTTCAACCCTTATTGTGTTTTAATGCTTTACCATGTTCCCGTCATATTATTCACCATTGTATAATCTTTAATAAAATCCCATAAAGACATTAATGTTTCCCTGTTTATATCAAGAAATGTTCGAAAACAAGAAGAATTTACTTCCTTTAGATTAATGAGACTAGACTAAACAGTTTCTCTAGATCTGTCTAAAACTAGAGTGGTGCCCCGAAAGAAATTAATATTTTGATAAACAAAATATTAATTATTAATTTTCATAATTAATATTCATATTAATTATTATTAAGACCATATTCACTTAACAAAAATCAATTTGGGTGATGCACACAGTTACAAATCAATAAATACAGTGTCTTAATAAATTAGGCACAATCTAAATTGAGTAAATGTTTGGTGTTTATCTGGGGAAGGAAAATGGGAGGCAAACGTATTTTAATTGACATATGTTAAAGAACCTATACAGCCTTTGCATGGTGTACATAGGCACTTTTAAGCTTCTTCAATCTCAACTTTTTGGACTATTTACTGTTTGTTTCATAATCGCATCACTGTCTGCTGTCTTCCATTTAGAATAAAGGGAACAATACTGTAAAAAAGTCAACTACAACACTGTAATTCAATTAAAGCTGATGTTCAGATTGGACAAATTTCTTCAGGTGAAGGTCCGCAACATCAAAAACTAATGTTTTTGTTCAGCATCATACAGAATAATTTAAGGTGTGGAATTACAATCTGTGCCATTGCCATCATAGGCCCAAAACCAGACACTTTACCTTTAAGCAGCGGTGAAGGAAGTACTTAATTTCTCTACATTAGTTAAAATATAAATAAAGAGGTAGAAATGTTCTTTTACTTTACAGTAAAAGTATTACATAAAAATTCTTAAGTTAGAGTAAAAATTGTTAAACCGAAGGCATCTAAACTTGCATTTCAAGCTGAATGTCATGAACCCGGCCTGTGACACGATCTTTCCTTCTGTGTTTTTTTCTGTGTGTGTGTGTGTGTGTGTGTGTGTGTGTGTGTGTGGAGTCTACAGAGAACTAGCAGCTACTCACCTGTGGGCAAACCACCATTGTGCCTTGAGACTCCTTGTCTTCCTGTGTGTTTATCAGTTCCTGTGTGGGTTTTTTTTCATTTTCTCCCTCAGGCTCTTCTGGAAGACCCTCACCACCATTCTTTAGACAATAAAACTTCTTACCCTGTATTCAGTCTTAAGTCCATTTTTTGGGTCTTAAACCATTGAAGACAACACTGAAGACAATTTCATCTCTTGTCCAACTGATAAGAGAGCCGAGCTTATATCTCTAGAGGGAGGGGAGAGGTTTGAAACTAACTCTGATTGGACCAGAATGTTCTAGTCTCATAGTCGTGGGCCATGAAAGAACAGTGTGACTCCTAATGTGAGAGTCGTTAAAGGATCAGGTGAGTCGTTAGTGACACTGCTCCAGATCAGGCCTCTCTGGCCAAAATTCAAAGAGATGTCCTTTTTCTTTGAGGTGGAAGTGGCTGAATCTGTGCTGCCCCCAGGTGGAGGGCTTTCACATTTCCACATGGACCCCGATTGGGGGTTGGGGGACTATAGGGATTCAGACACTCAGAAAATGATTGCCAATTTTAATTTCTCTGTGACTCAGCTACAAGCACATATAAGTCATTTAGATTTTTCTCCAAACACAGACCAAACTGCAGCAAACAAAAACAGGTGATACCAAAATATACCAAATTCTGCCCTATTCTTTATAATGGAAACTCCGCCTGACCATTTCATAAAAAATCTTAGTAGTTTTAGTTTGTTTCACATTAGAACAATATATATATATATATATATATATATATATATATATATATATATATATATATATATATATATATATATATATATATATATATATATATATATATATATTATATTTGGAGCAGGTTTGAGCTGCAACTGCCTTCATATAAAGTCTAAATATTTTTTTTTTTTATGCGGAGCTGTTTTTGGGGTTATTTTGCTGTTTTCCATCTTGATTTATTCTGAAACTGTACCATTGCACATTCAAAATCTCACAAGTGCCCCCTTCATTTTGAATTGATGAAATACACCTTGAAGTCACAGAGATAGTCAATTTACTGTGGACATGTCCTTTTCGAGCAGACACACCAAAAACAGGCTTGGGTTTAAAGGGTTAATAGGGTTGTAGTGGAGGTCCTTCCTTGTGAATATTGAACTCACAAGGAAGGAACTTCACTACAACCCATACTAAGCACCACAGATTTGCCCACCTACAATATAGCCAAACACCTGGCCACCATTTTGGCTTCATTGGTAGGCCACTCACAACACCATATCATCCACTCACAGGACTTTACCAAGAAAAACAAACATCTACAACTAAACACAGACAATACTATTGTCTCTTTTGATGTCACATCACTCTTTACCTGCATACCTACCAATGAATATGTGTCCGTAAGGAAGAGACTAGTTATGGGTACATCTCTACAAGACAAGACAAATCTCACCCAGGAACATATTTGCAGTTTACTGGAGATATGTTTGAACACTACTTATTTCCAGTTCAGAGGTAACTTCTACAGACAACAACACGGCTGTGCCATGGGATCACCTGTCTTCCCGACTGTGGCTCACCTGTACATGGAGAAGGTGGAGAACAGAGCTCCGGTCTCTTTCTCAGGTGCAGTGCCCAGTCACTGGTTCAGACATGTTGATGACACGTGGGTCAAAATCAGAACCCAGAAAGTAAAGCCTTCACAGAACACATCAACACAGTGGACAAGAACATCAAGTTCACCCGTGAAGATGCCATAAACAACCGCCTGGTTTTCTCAGACTGTGCAGTGGTTATTTGTGAGGACAGGACTCTCCAAGTAGAAGTTTTCAGGAAGCCTACACACACAGATCAATATTTGCTGTTTGATTCTCATCACCCACTGCAGCACAAGCTGGGAGTCATCAGGACTCTTCAGCACAGCACAAGAGGTGCCAACAACCTCAGAAGGTAAATGGAAAGAAGAACAACACAGCCGTAAATCTCTGAGAGACTGTGGATACCCCAAATGGACTTTCAACAAAACCAAGAGGACACAGAAACTAAACAGACAGGAACCAGGGACAAAAGGGAAGGGTGTAGTTATCCCTTATGTTTTTTGCTAAAATGTGAGGCCACAGAGGAGGTGACCTCTGATTTATGTTGCTTAGTATTTACAACAGTGTTTTGAAACCCTAACTAAAACAGTTTTACTCTAGAACAACAACAACACCTGAATGGAACAGTGTCACTCATGACTCTCACAACAGGAGTCACACTGTCCTTTTTTAGCTAACAACTATGAGATCAGAACAGTATGGTCCAATCAGAGTTAGTTTCAGGTCAAACCCCTTCTTCTAGAGAGAACAACAATTAAAAGATTGGTGGCAAGACGGGCAGGAGGGACTGAGAGCCATAGAGAAGAGGAGGAGCGGAGGGAGCGGGCGGGGGTGGAGATGTGGAAGAGCACAAAGAGATCAGTCTAACCTATATCTTTTACTGGCATTGACCAGTAAAATAATGTTTTATTGTAAGAAACACATACTGTAATAAAGTGTTACAGCAAATAAATGTTACAACAAATATCTGCCATTTTTTAACAATGCACACTCTTTATTTACAAACTGCACATGCAATTAGCGGAGGTAGGTATGTAGGTCCTGTGGGAACCTGTGATCTTCCATGGTTTTGTCAGGTTAGTGGCACTTGTGTTTAGTTGGTTTATTGCCAGTGGTTTTCTGTGTTGATCACACTGAGCCTAAACAGCAGAAGCAGATCCATGGTTCTGGTCTGCTGGGTTTAAACTGTGTGGATTGTCCAGCAGAATTCAGCACTACAGGCCTTAAAGGAGACCCCACTGCTACAACCAAACACAAGCCACAACAAACTAGACAAACGCAACATGCACAGTTCAGACCAGCCTCGACCTTATCACAGTGTTAATGGAGCGTTCACTGTGTTCTCACTTGTGTTAGAGCTGCTTTAATTGTGAAATAATTGTGTCTCTGAGGGTGCTTGTGAATGTAATGTGCATGTTTCGTAAGTGTAGCCTAACCTATTTGTTTGTTCTCTGCAGAGATTGAGTTGATTCACTGTGGAGTTTGTGTAAGCTCTACCGTTGCTCGTAACTACAGTATCCAACCCTTTGCAGCCAGACATGGCATGGGGGGAGCATCTCGTCCCAGCAGTGATGATTTTCACACACATTCTAAGCCAGAAGTGAGTCCCTTTGGTGAGTTGGCCACTGAGGAAGCTAATCCCTTTAACTCGGCTGTTGCTATTCACATGTTGCTGCCAGTGGAACTGTAAAATTTCCCTATTTCCATCACCAGATTAGGCCTCTCCAACTTCTAATTGAAGCGTCATGAGCAATGTTTGAGTAAAACAGAAGGTAGTTCATATTTAGACAAGCCTTATGTCATTCAGCTCTTAAGGGATTTATATGGCACTGTTTAAAGAAATTTGCTGACGGAAAGATTTAATTGTTTGCAATTGATTAAAGTGATAAATAAAAAGCTGAACTGGAAACTAATGGAAGCATTATGTTATTATTTTTTGAATAGGACGAGTTAACCATCCATCCATTTTTCCACAACTTAAGCCTGGCTCTCTCTATGGGATCAGGCTGAGTGGAGATTTAGAGTTTTCCCTTATTTGGTTGGCAACACTTCAGGATTGTCTAATTTTATTTCAAGATGGTTTGATTTCCTTAACCCGTTTAGCTCCCCTCTGGCTCGGACAAACAAACAGCATGATACAATACACACCCCAAGAATAAGATGGCAAAGCAGCACATCAAATTATTTAGCTGAAACTCGGCTACAATCACATCTAAGCCATTTACATTTACTCCAAACACTGACCAAACCGCAAGCAAACAAAAACAGGTGGTGCCAAACCAAGCCAAATTCTGCTCTCTTGTTTATAATGGAGACTCGGCCTGACCATTTCATACTAAAATCTTAATCAAATAAAATCTCACAAGTGCCCCCTTCATTTTGGCACCAGAATAAAATACACCTTGTAGTTACAGAGATAGTCAATTTACTGTGGACATGTCCTTTTCGAGCAGACACACAAAAAACAGGCTCGGGTTTAAAGGGCTAAAGGTCATATATTATGCTAAATGGACTTTTCTGAGCTTTTAACCACATTCTATTGTTGTTTCTACCTCAAACACATACCCAAAGTTGTGTTTTGTTTTATTTGCGTATGTTGGAGTAATTTATTATGTTGAGCTATAGTCCTCTCCACAAGTTAAACCAAAAAATGACCAGGTCTTATCCAACAAAACAGCTTGTATAAGATGAGTATTGTGTTTTATGTTGCAAAACGTAAAATGGTAACCTAAATATATCCACAGTACACTGTGTAATGTACAAAATAGTATAATTTAGGACCTTTAAGATTATTGCAAACGTTTCTCTGAGTGGAGATAAGAAGATGGAAACAACACTGAACATTATTGAACTGAGCTTCTGTCCTGTTTGTTGTGTCTAGCCACATTACTGTGTTCCTCAATACAACGGCTTTTACAATTACATTTTTCATTACGCACTGTCATTTTCACATTTAAATGGAGTGATTGTTACAATTTAGCTTCTGTCACATTAGTTATCTAATAGGCTCTCCTACCCAGTTAGAAACCCTAACAATCCCGGTCTGAATAGATTGAATCGAGTACAGACTTGACTTTAGTTAACCATGGGTATCTCTGTGGAGTGAGCATGCGTTCATGTGAAACAGGTGGAGTTGATGCTTGAAAACCAATCACAGCGACATGTGGGAGAGAGTTAGCATGAGTAAAAACATGACACATCACTATGCAGCTAAAGATTAAAAAACAACAGGAGCATGGAGTCTAGGTTTTAAATGCTGCATTAAAATCAATATCACATTGTCTATTAATCTGTGGATCTCAACACAACCCCATTCACGTGTTTAAACTTTGTTGTAACAAGAAATACAATATCTTTTTACAAATCTTGTAAAAAAAAAAATGACACAAAATATGTATATTGAATTTTGCTTTTGGTTTGTGTTTTACAATCTGTTGTGTTGTTCTTTGTGTGACTTCTAAACCAATGACCAAACTGTTACACACCTCTGTGTCTTTTCAGCTAATTTTGTACATGCCCCCCAAAAAATATATATATATTAGACAAACAAAACACTAATAAGTGGCTAGAGTGCAGCTTCTTTAATAACATTAACAGAGGCGCACTCTGGTGTCGACTGTGGGTGTCATCGGTGAAGCTCCTGTCAGAGGCATCTGTGAACTGGAGATGAAAGCACACTGTTGTTCTGTGCCTTCTGTTTATCCCTCTGTCATCGCACCACGCCGTAATCTTCTTATGGAAATTCATAATCAGAAGAAAGCCCCGTTCTACGATGCAGCGTTGCACGATTAGAACATACGACGTAAATAAATAACGTGAAGTCAGTGTCACCTCGGCAGGGAGAGCAGAGGACTGTGGACCGTCCCATGTGTCTTAACTGTTTGGTCTCGTCAGTTCAGAAACATCTAATCCGCTCGCGTTCCACCTGAGAGCTTAGCAGTTCCTCGCCGCTGTTTCACGAGTGGACTTAGCATACATCAGCCTCATTTTACGCTTCTTATCTCCTTCTTTTCCTTTTCTTCACCCTTTCTTTGATTCATTTGACTTTGTTTTGCCGCGTTGTTGACATATTCTTCTCTTTTGTTTGTAGTATAAAACCGACAGAGGATTTAGCTTGGCACTAACACAGCTTTTGGCCTCGGAGCTGAACTGTCTGACTCCAGGCAAACAGCGTCTTTTTATTTTTTTATTTTTTTTTTGCTGCCAGCGCTCTGTGTAATCCTCACAGATAAAGCAACCTCTTGGAAACACAGCAGAGTGTTGCAGTTGCTGCGGCAACAGACTATCCCATCTAATCCGACCTGGTCCCATCTCCCCAAAGTCTGAATACCTGTCCAAGTGAAAGGTTCCCTAAGCCCAGAGCTTGTTAGGCCTGAGTCTGTGAATGACATTTAAATGAACACTTCTACAACTGCGCGACAGCTTATGCTCTGACATTAAAACTATGCGTCTCTAACTCCAGGGAGAAGAGTGCACTTACAGAACTACTGCCCATAAGGTGACAGTAATATCAGAGCTTGCATTTGGCTCTGTACACCTTTAAAGAACAGTTTCCATATATTTTGCATTAGTGTGGACATGTATGGTTGCCAGGACGGTTAAAAAAAAAAGTTACAGATACTTTTTTAAAATATTTTTCACATTATTACAGCTGCAGTTGCCACAGACTTAATACAATTTTTCCACAATTTCCTCCACAAAAAGACATTACACCTACCTGAAGTTTAGCGCTTATCTTAAACTTCACCAGTGTGACCCTGCAATTACCTCCGCCTTGTCAAACATCTCATGTCCACATTCATCACTTCACTTTGCTTCCTTTTTCTCTATTTATGTAAATCCTTTTTGCGCTGTTTGGTTCTATAAAGAAAAAATGTATCAAGCAAGCTTGATTGACTAGAGCCTCTGGTACAGACAGAAAATTGTCATCTATTAAAATCATAAAATATCTAAGATCACGGTTTTCTTTTTTCCTATAATTCTATTGGGTGATAAAACAGTTTTTTTTTATTTTTTTAGACATGCATAAAAAAATTGCATACCCTTCTATAATTGTTATTTTGACTACGTTGTCGTTTTAAATAATGTCAAGGTGAGATTTTTGTTTTATTCTTGCACTTTTGTTGAATATAAGCTGTCAAGAGCTAGCCACTAACGCTAGCTAAAAAACTTATCAAAAACAAAACATGTCATTATAACAGAAACAGAAAGTTTGTACATCTGTTCTCCAGACATTTGTAGGCTTTTATTTGGTGTTTAGTGTAGAAGTAAGTCAAGTTGTTTCATTATATCTCCTGCCTTAATAACTTCACTTCAGAGTTTAAATCACTTTTCTTCATTAGGTAAAGAGTTCAGCTGAGCAAAAGTGGTAATTCTCTGTTTCTCATTCAGTAGCATCTAAGTTATTGCTTATTTCTTAGTTATTGCTTATTGTCAGTCGAAAAAAACCTAAGCTGCTATATAGCGCAGCACTGTATTGAGAAAAATATAGTGGACAGTTTTGAACACTCCCAGGCCAGACGGGCCCTTTCTGTGTCTGTTGATGTGAATCACGTGAGGCTAAACTCCACTAATATCAGCCTTTAGAGATAAAATCTGGCACCTAAAGTGAAACCACACAATTTCATCCCTGTCTCAGACTACACTCACCCCCAACAGCAGCCTACAGACCTTTCCTGCTTTCGTCTTAATAAAAAAGGTAAACCAGACCATTTTTCCTCCACAAAATACTAATACATTACACCAAACTGAAGTTTAGAATTTAGTGTTAACATTATAGCCCCAACTTCAGCGTCAGGACGGCAATTATCTCTGCCTCGTTAAACATAACATGATTGAATTGACAATCTTTATCTTCGTTTTACATTGCATCCCTTTTTTCTGTTCATTCTGTCCATTAATGAATAAATAATGGTTGGATTATTGCAGCTCTTTCTTGCCTAAAAGGGAAGCTATCATACAGTATATAGTCTGTTTAGCTCAGGTGTTAGTGCTTTTACCCCAACAATGGCTTATTAAATAACAATTTACAGATGATTTAATTTCTTCATCTGGTGAAACTAGTGTCCATAACCCTCTTCATTCAAACATGTTGTGAACAGTGTAAAGACTAGTCACAGATGCACTGTTCTCTTGTTGTTTTGACCATCAGTTTTCCTGATGCATCATGGGAAATGTTGAGTGCACTACATTTAAGTCACTACCTATCTGGACAGCACTACAAAATAGTGTGAGCACTATAGAGGCCACTATAGTGATTAGTGTGTTCATTTTCAGAATCACGTGACAGAAAACAAGTTAAATATATGTTCGAGATCTACCAGACAAATGTCAAAGATAAATCCACATGCTCGATGGTTAGTTAAACACTCCCATATGTATATTTTCCTCACCATAACCAGATGTGTAAATTTCAATATGAATGTTAACATGCATCCTTTTTTCCGTTTATATGGATAATTACATGTCTCCATAAATGTTGAGATTTGGTTTATCAGTTGAATCATTACAATACAATAAAGTCATTCTCTAAACTGTGATGTGGACATAGTTTACATTTTCTTTTACATAGCAAATTAAATGTCACTGTTTTAAAAAAGAGTCCCATTGAGAATCATAAAAATGTCCGTGACCCTGGATTACCTCTCAGAACACAACACTGTTTGTCTTTGCCCTCCTTCCAAAAAGAAATCACTCTTCATCTCTGCTTTTGCTTCCCACCTCAGAAAGAAATGATGGAGCCGTGTTGATCTGGCCAAGCGTTTTATAATCTTCCTTGGGGTGCCGGGAGCCGCAACGTGTCGGGGACATCGTATTGATTCATATAAACTCAATGTTCCCTGCACCGGCTGGATCGGAGTGAGTCTGCAGCGTGAGAGCGATAAAGGATTGGACTAATGTGAGTGCAGAGGGAAAAGAAAGGCCTTGATGCCAAATGGATAAGCTTGCGGTTTTAACAAGCTGAAAGTTTGCACTCTCTCTGCTGTCAGTGTTGATCTCTGTTGTGTCGCCGTTCCATCGCTGGCTGTTGATGTATTGGAACATTAAGGATAATGTTTTTTAACAGATGCCCTGGATGATTTGGGCTAAAAACTCCAATATGTCACTTCATTGTCAGACTGTAGGTATAGCAGCTTTTACACACACACAGGGTCCATATTTATAAAGCCAATAACACCGGACCGCGCAGACAACTTTGCAACTGTTACTTTGGCTGCCCTCTGTTGTTATAGCATTCATTCCTGTTGTGTGTCTGTTGCTCCACCATTTTAACCAGCATCTCCAAACTGGATGGATCTGGGTGCAGCGTGTCAGTGTTTAACACAATTTCCTCCATTTTTACACATTAGCTTCAGAGTCTTCCCTTCACTTTAGACATAAAAATGTGAAGTTGCCACAGACTTGTCAGGATAGCTCCTTCCTTCTACGTCAAGGCCAAACGCAGCACAGATAACTCAGCTCCAAGTTTAAGCTCTATCGGTAAACACCATGGCATTGAGAGGACATTAATGCAATACGAGGCTATATGGTATTATTACTGCGGAAAACATACCAGACTCAATACTACCACACTGTTGAATGTTCACTGTCTCCGGGTCCCGTATTGATTGTCAATAATCTTCTTGTGCCTAAGAACCCCCAGAATGTCTCCAGAAAGACTCCAGACTCCTTTTTCATGTGACTCCTCTCAGCTCCAGGGGCAGCTTAAATATTTCCTAATAAGCTTTTCTTTGTTAATCATCCATAATATTTGGTCGGTGACATTACTTGGCATTCAGAGACTAGTCAAACGTCAAGCTGAAATGGAGCAGGGAGCATAAAAATTGTCCAACTAGTCTATGCAACACCTTATAGACATGATGCGGCCTTTTCTACTGGTGCGGGACGGTGAGGGTCAGGGATGGTTCTGGTGCGTTTCCATTGGCAAGGGCCTCTTCAGGGTTTACCATACCAAAACATCCTTAACATTTGCGACAATCATTTTAGTATAACAATAAACTCAAAGGTCAAAAGGGAAAACAATTATAACAGGGACCATTAAGACCATTCATGTCTGACAGTTCCACTTTGTATTAACAAAAATATATAAATACTATCAAGCATATAGTTTCTGATTCAAATGGAAGCAAACATCCAACTCTTTTATCCTCTTTCTCCTTAAACAATTTAAAAACCACAACGTTGCAATTTTCAGCTTCGTCAAACAACTCAAGTCACAAACAAATGGTGAAATGTCAAAATGCATCTGTTTAATTGTCTCTGGAAACATTCCCTTATTATTTTCCAATTATCCGGAGTGGCTGGCGAATAGCCTTTCTTTAATTACTTCATTACATTTCGTCAAATGTTAAAGAAATTAGCCTTAAGGCAGAGTTCCAGTGTTGTACGTGTTAATTAAGATATAGTGAGAAACATGGCTATGGTTTGTAAACGTATCGGCAACTGAATGCTCGAAATATAATCCATGAGGAGCATAAACATCAGGTTCAATACACGTTGACAATAAAGCCCTGTGATTACTGTTTAGGATTCATTTTAATTGTGTTTTCTTTTTCACTTTTAGAAGGCTTATTACCTTCAGTCTAAAACAGAAAACATGTTAATGGTGCATTGTTTATCCAATCCAATTAAACTATATTTTTAAAGCACTTTAAAAATAACCTTGTTGGTCAAAGTGCCACACTAACATTTAGACACACAAAAGATAACATTCCTAATATGTACCCAAAAAGTTTTAAGAAGTGATGTGAAAACTGGAAGTGGATCGCCTGACCGATGTGCCATGGCAGCTTATAGACATTCTGTAAAACCGACTTCAGCATTTGGCTTGAACAAATCCAGTCACAGCTGACAAGCAACGAGCAGGAGGACAACAGGAATAAATCATCACAAAATATACAAAATATTCCTGAAAATTGATTTGTTTCTTTTTACTTAAGACTCCTTCAGAACCTACAAAAAAATCTAAATTTTGATACCTAATGATACCTGCTCCCGAGTCTATTCCACTGATCCACTGATCAACTCAATCTTTTTCTCTTGTTTTTGGTTTGATTTTTGTTTTTTTTTGTTTTGTTTTTTTTGGCCAACTTGATGAAAAAAGATGGAAGTAATGCTGGAACCAGTGTTGTAGTCGAGTATTCAGCGTTCTAGTCCAAGTCACCATTAACTAGTCTAAGACCCTGACCACACATACATTCATTTTAAAAAATCATTACTTGGAGAGGCATTTAAAAAATATCCATTCTGCAACCGTTAAGCGCAAGTGATTTACATGTTAAGTCAATGCAAAGATGCGATTAGACGCACGTGGAAATCCTGCGGCGCGATTTCTGCAAATGACACAATTTGCACAAATTGCGTAAATTACGTTTGAAGCACAAAATGCATCCAACGCCCCATTTGTGGGGGTTAAAAAATCAAATTTTAACCAACCAGGAGCTTGCTCTAGTGGTGACGTGGTTACAACGTAATGAGCGGAGGTGGACCTGAGCTAATTTGCGTACTTTACAACTAGTGTCCACTGATAGGTTTTTGTGTTGTTTATTCAGAGGAAGTGTTGCAGAAAGAAGTGGAAGAGCCTGAGGGACATGTATTTAAAGGAGAGAAGAAAGTAGATGCAGAAGAGGAGTGGGTTAGCTGCAGGTTTAGGAAAAAAGTGGAAGTACTGCCGTTCTGTCTTTCCTCGACCCCTAGTCTCCCCACGAGAGACCAGCGGGACTGTGGAGAGGGAGTTCGAGGAGAACCGGACCACCCTGAGGACCAGGGCGAGACAGAAGCAACAGGGCATTCAGAGACAGGAGGAGTGTGGACAAGCCACACAGAGGATATGTGTTGTTTGTGACTGGTGTAATGTTCAAATGTTAACTTGCATTAATATTTAATCATTTATTTATGTATTTATATTGTCATGTCAAAGCTGACTTATGATGCCAATGAGCCTGAACCTGCTGGTGCTTCTGCTTCCCCTGTCCCATTCACATCTGCTGCTGTACCCACAGGTGTGTACAGGCAATAGTGTAAACACAATGTTATAGATATCATATGATTGTATATGATATATACATATCATACACAATCATTTACAGTAAGCCCTATAGCTTCTTACATTTACATACAAACACATCCCTGGTGGTTGCACTGCTCTTTAGCCCAAGATAAATTTCCCTCTGGGACAATAAAGTTGATTCTGATTCAGATTTTTTGTTTTATTCTTGCACAAAGGCTTTGGACATCAATGAACACAATTGATATTGCTTGATATTGCCTGCTTGCAGGCAAATACTGTCGAATGTTGACAGAAAGTCACCAAGTGTTGAAGAATTATTTATACATAATGTCCTTAAAGGTGTATTACGGAAGATCCAGAGTTTTTGTACTAGTGTTCGTGTTCACTGTGTCCATGAGTGTACGAGCACGAACGAACAACAACCAAAGAAGAATCTGTAGATTTCGAGAGTGCAATTAATCAGTGATTAGAGTGAGAATTCGCAGCTACATATGTTGTACTGTTCCAGAAGCATATGAGAGATGAACATGCAATGCCTCTTGTGCGTATTGAGTGCTTTGTGTCTCCAGGTCTGTCTTGTTGGTGAATAAATCTGCTCTAAGTCATACAGATGTGTCTTTCAGTCTATCTCAAATCCAATCGGCTCCATAGGTGGTCAGCAGTTTTCCACAACACAAGAGTATGATCAAGCGAAGCGTTAGAAGATGGATGGACAGTTACAGTAGAGGAAATAGATCTTAAACAGACTCCTTGTTCAAACTAACATGATTTATTTATATTACTTTGACATGAAAGAAAAATTATTACACAGACTAACAAAAAATAAAATAAAAATGTCCTTTTGTGACCGAGCAGACACTGTGCCGCCTGTTTTCAGACGTGAGGGAACGGTGGCCGGTGTAATCCAGCTCTCTCTGTTGTTTCCATTACAAAGAGGAGCTACAGCTTTGATGGAGAAGCCGCGTCTCGCTGCCCGCCTAAAACCCTAATGATACCTGCTCCCGAGCCTATTCTGGGGACTTCAAAGGATCAACGATCCTAAGTGCTGCAGCCACACTCTGCAGCCCGTATTTAGAAACCCCTGCATTTCCATGTTGATGTGGAGAGCAGTTATTTATTTATTTTTGTTCTGAGAGGTTCACCTGTTTGAGTCACGGTGGAACGAGTGGAAACCTAAAGCAATGGCGCCATCACATGAATGCCTTTTGTACTGCCACAGCTCCCACTGCCTGATTATCAGATGGAATAAAAGATGACAGCACAGGAGAGCGGAAACTAAGGATGGTGTGATTCAGGCATGACTTTAGACAGAACAAAAACAGGAGTAAGTGGCAGTTCAAGTAGCTCCTGTTTGAAAGTTTAAAAGCAAAGCTCATTTAGCACATCCCCTTTTTGAATGCAGTTTCAAAATATATTTTCAATTTCAATTGAATGAAATTTGTTTACAGACCAACACATTTAAAAAGCATATATTCAACTTGAGCACTTCAAATTCAAATACAACAGTTTCCAGTGGTACAAATATCAGCCCATGCATCTGCTTTTCATACATCGTATGAGCCACAAGCGCGTTCATATATGACCATGGCATCTGCGTTTTCAGTGATGACCGGACCTGAGGTCGGACTGTGCTTCTGCCCCAAACCATTGACCCAACAGCTCCTCTTACTCACTTGGTTGAAACTGTACCTAAAAATGATAAATTGTATTTAATTAAATGTATTTCTATATAGAACTATATGTAAGATAAGACTATTTGTGGATGTATTGTATATAACTCTCCTGGACACACCTGTTACACACTCTTATTCTCCCTCTGTGTGTTTCCCTGAAGTTCTTCCTCACCCTGAAGGAGGGTCTAAGGACAGTTTGTAAAGCACGTGAAAGTAGGCTATAGAAGTAAAACTCCATTAAACTAAATTTAGTTCTTTTGCAGTGACAGCCTATTAGCATCCATTTAATGGTCCAGATAATTGTTCAGTGCTTTATTTATAGTGCATTTGTCGTATGTGCTGTATTTCTTTCTGCCTGTTTCTGATGGAACTGACCTGAGCCATTCAACATGTTATTTATGTGATGAGTTGAACAACATCCTCCAACAGCATCTGTCGCTGGAGCAAGGCCAGAGTGATATATCTGTTGCTAAGCAACACTTTGACTTGTATTTTGTTGTGCAGGGCACTAACTAGATTTTTGCAGTCAAGGTTGCATCATTTTGGTTTGAATCCTCCACAACAGTAGAAAGCGTCAGAAATCAAAGGTAACTGAGTTATTTATGTGGCTCTGCTCGCTCTTATTAAAAACAAAGAATGTAGAGTTCACTGAAAGGTATGGATCATACAGGAAGTAAATATCAACATTAATATTATCTGTTTATCAAATGTATTAAATACACATATTAGTGCATCCAATGACTGTACATGAGAAGTGACTGGGCACAGAATCACAGAGTACACTGCAATACAATACACTCTGTAACATGGCTCACAATAACATTACAGTCCAATAATAAGATTATAAATTAGCCTAATTAGTAAAATAAAAAAAACAACAACTGCAGTATATCACAAATCCTTGTAACTGCAGTCATACAGTGCTGAATCAGAAGTTAAGCATTGTAAACTACCAGGTAAACACAGGGCCAACTATTGAAGACTGTCGTGTGATGTAGTGGATTCACCAACAAGTCTGTCATATTTCCAGGACAAATACATTAGAACTATTTATTCCAACTCCCCCAAATGAAAAGGACATTGCATGCACTCCCTCAAACAGCAATGGGTCCCGTCCCACTTTATGTTTGCCATTATTGATAAACAATTAGTAAATTGTAGAAAAATGGTACACAATCTACCTCAAGTTATGTTTGTGCAGCAGTATGAAGTGCAGTTATACATCTGCTACATTAATGCATTAACTCATTAGCCAATGGTGCAAACTGTCAAAGTACAGATATGTGTTCCTCTTCCTGTTGCTGTCCCTTTGACATCAGACCTTTTGCCTCACTTCCAGTTTCTTCCTCCCTTCCTTCAATTTGTCTCAGCAAGAAAGTTGTTGGGTCAATTCCCAGTTGACTATGTGTTGAGTTTGCATGTCAAGTTGCTTCTACAGATCCTCAGTGGCTTTCCTACTACCATCTGAAGACATGGATGTATGGGTTAATTGAAGACTCATACTTATAAATATTTTTTCTAATAAACTTGTTCACTTAAGGCGAACAAGAAAATGTTTGCATACACCAGGATGCAGCTATCTTTACAAATGATGTAAAGTGTTGTATGTAAAATGCAAAATAGCAAGAGTCAGTACAAGCAATTTCCAAAGCATCTCATAAACACAGAGCTGTGACATTCCATTACGCTGAGCGCAGAATTATTAAAAATTCATTTCTGCAGTTTGGTTGTGTCGGGCAGGTAGCAGAAAAATAATTCAAAGAAACACACTTCCATTAAATACAGGACAGAGGCGGCTTGTCAAGCGGCAGATAGGGCACAGGAGAATAAGGATCGAGCCATGGAAATATAAACCATGACAAACCAAAGAACAAACCAAACCAAACATCCTATCAGTGCGTTCCTTTTAGTCAAGTCATGAGTTGTACACATGACCTCATTTATCAAGTTGTTACCAAGACAGCG
Source organism: Neodontobutis hainanensis (assembly GCA_024349245.1). Lineage (NCBI taxonomy): Eukaryota > Metazoa > Chordata > Actinopteri > Gobiiformes > Odontobutidae > Neodontobutis > Neodontobutis hainanensis. The sequence goes on from JALDNG010000137.1 coordinate 357,810, forward strand.
TTATATTGAGATACCTAAATTCTTTCTTATCCTTAGCTTATACTTAGCAGTATACTGTGCTGAGCTTTAACTGACTAGTTTTTGGTGCACTTATGCTTTTTGTTACCTTGTGTTGTTAAAATTGCTTCCATTGTGTTCCTCACTTGTAAGTTGCTTTGGATAAAAGCATCTGATAAATGACTAAATGTAAATGTAATATCCAAATACAGTTAAGCCTAGCAAGGATAACTGAGTTTATTTGAACTTAATTCTACAGCAACAGGTTTTAAATAAGGCTCATTCAATTCTATTGATTTCTAAGAATTAGGTATTTTTCCTTTCAGAAAGAGAGAGAGCAAAAACCAACAGATTTAAACTTTCTTTTGTGCCAAGTGCAATCAATGTACTTAATTCGCTCTCGACTCCTGACGTAGCTGCACTGGGTTTTTGATTGTCTTCAAATGACATCTGTGTTGACTCTGTTGCTTTATTGCTGGATAATAACTATTTTATCATGGAACTTTTATTTTTTATACACTGGTTGTGCGTGGTCAAGGATTTAGTTTGGAACAGTATGATTTAGTTAGCCACACATCTTTAGTTAACCCTATTAGTTACTTTTTTTCATTACCCTAAGCTCTTTTCCCATTCATGTCTTTTTCTCAACTTTCGGTTAAAATATGATTTGGTTTGTTTATTTTGGCTAAATAAATTCTTTCTGCCTATTTAATCTCCCCTGTTGTCTCCCCCTGGAATAAAATATACACCAGTTATTGTGCCAAAAACCCTAGAACTTCAATGGCACATCATTTGGGGGCTTGTCTGCGATTAGTGTTACGTGACTCAATTAAAATGTGATTTATTTTAATAAAAAAGAGTCAAACAGAAAGACATTAGCTCATGTTTCTTTCCTTCCACAATGAAATGTGTTATCTCAAAGTCAGCACAAAACCTGCTACTACATGGGTGCTGCTACGATTTTACACAATTTTGAAACCAGAGAAAAAGAACATATAATCGATTCCAATAACTTCTGTAAGGATACACGTCACGCTCATCTGTCATCCAACTATGCATACTCAAGCTGAAACTCAATGGCATTCCGTTTTACAAATGTAGCGGTCAGCAGTGTGACTTCCTCTTTTGTGTTTTTAATGAAGCAGCAACAGTGGAGTAGAGCCGTTGTTAAAAGAAGTTTAAAAATGAATTGAGACGTTCCTGATGTATTGCCAACCAAATTAGGAAGAAAATTGACCAGTAACACTACATCAGTTAGTCCTTCAGTTCAGCCGCCCCATGATGGTTGTTAGGAAGGTTCAGTCAACACATTTATCCTGTTGTGTGAGCTAGGCTTGAGGCAATAGAGACCATTATCTGTTCAGTTTTCACTTTCCTGCTGCCACCAGATTTCAAAATCCTTTTATGTTCGCCAGGCCTTTGTCCAAGGCCACTCATGGAGGTGTTAGAGTTTGGTAAAGGAGGCAAAAAACAGACCTGTATGTTGATGTGACCACGTAAACTAGTTGTCTTTATCTAACAAAGCTCTTTGTACAAGACCAAGACTAGACCAAGTAAAAATGAGTCCAACAATTGACTGACACATTTAAAATGTTATTCAGTCTTATAGTCTGGAATACAACTCTAGTATCTTTATACAAATCTTCTTGCTTTGACTTTTTCCAGTCGGTTGCACTGGTTAAGATCCCCATTTGTACCTGGTCTTATTCCTTTAGTCTTCTTTTTACTCTTGACTGTTTGAGAAATAATGGCCGGCGTGCAGAGCAGACAAGTTTGTCGGGTAAAATGTACCACAGGTGTGCTTTTGTCAGAACTTCCACTCTTCTCTTCTTGCATTGTTCTCTTCACTGTTATTCCTTTCAGACTCGACATAGACGTCCATTCAACCTGCAGCTCTTTTCTTTAGATTTCTCTGACTGCACGCCTTAAGTGGGCCAGCCGGTGTCACACTGCCGCTGGAAATAAAAATTGCACTTCATGGTGTGTCTGGACAGCAGGTGAAATATATAAAAGCAAGGTGTGGAACTTTGTGGAAGTGCGGGTTTATAATGAGGCAGCTCAGACATTTTGGGTACAGTTTTCTTGTGGGAGACTGTAGTTAATGTGTCATTCTCAAACTAGTCATTCTAGTGCACTAGGTTATCCCAACCCCTTCTGTATTTGAAGAGGGGGGATTGGTATCTTGGTTTGGAATTGTGCTGTCAGATAGCCTGGCCAGCCAGACCTTTGACTTTCTGTGCAAAGTAAAGTGGAGCCTCTCCCACTGACTTCCATCAAGTTCTTGAATGTAGTTCTTTGTATAGAAAATAATAAGCATGGCTGGCCAGGCTAGACATCAGGATGAGGTTTTTGAAACTTCCTTATCAGAGTTTGGGGATACTGTTGTAGATGTCCAGCCTGAGGTTTCTGTCGCAGTGATGACTGGACCTTAGCTGGTCCCATCTCTGCTCCTGGCCAAACACATAGACCAACCCCTGCCCCAGCCCCAGTCAGTTGGATAAACTGTTCCTGCTTATATTAAATGAACTTATTTTCATTTTCATTCTTTATACGTGATGGACTCTTTGTCAATGATTGTCCTGGACACATCTATTGCACAATCTGTCCGTCCTGGGAGTGGATCCTTCTTCTGTGGTTCTCTGAGTTGAGTTAAAAAAGGGTGGAGCACAAGTGTCATACCCAGACCTGATGAATAAATGAATGAACAATTAGACAGTGTTTAAACATTATAAACTGTATTTGTGCCAATTCCATTCTGTGGTCCTGAAATATCAGAGGGTATTGAAAGGATTATGGGTATGGAAAAGCATGGAAGCATAGTTTCTGCTTTCCCCAAACCTCCTGCTGTGGAAGCCTTTGCCATGTTACAAATTTCTGTCAATTTTTCTGAACCCCAGTAGCCTTGGAGTGGAAAAAGAAAATGTCATGCATGCGGCCTGTCGGGTTTATGTTGGCTTAAATGGCAATCATAATAATGAAAAAGAGACATCTGTAATACACTTTAAACAATAGCTTGACATGCCTTTAAGCCCCTTGGTCAAATCAGATTACATTGGAGCCAGTGAGCAGTATAATTATCCCATGGACAATGTCCATTTATTCTGTAGAGTGGCACTTTGAAACTTTGTCTGTCTTTGGACAGTAGGACACTCTCTTACATTCATTATTATAACTGTAGTATAACATGGAACTCTCATTTACAGGCTGTACAGGTTTACAAGTGTGGACAGTTGTTACTGTGCTGAATTTAGTTCTTTCAAAAGTGATGTAAATACAGAGCATGTTAGTCTAAAAAGATAAAATTATATGTTTTGATCAAATATGTTAAATAGCTCCGTATACAGTCAGTTACACCGCTGCGTCTGTCCCACTGCTTTGCAACAATTGTAAAGTATGTTCTAATCCCCTTCTGTCTAATCAGAATTGAGCAAATAGACTTTATTTTAACTGTATTTGATTTGATTCTGTATTTAGCTCAGTAGGTTAGGTCTGCAGTCAGTTATTTATTGTGGTCATTCTTCTTATTTTAAAATTTTGTTCCTATGTTAGGTTTTTATTTAAATTATTAATAGACACAGTTGAGCATTTTCTCTTTTTTACTTATGTCTGAGTGTGTTGTTTCCTGTTTGACCAGCAGAGGACAGACTTTTCCCACAATTACAGAAGCAGCTATAGTCAACTTAACAGTTTATCAAATGTAAATTTTTCATTAATGTAGAGAAAGAAAGAAAAAATACTGTCAATAAAATGACTAGTGCATGTGGAAGTATAGAGGTTAGGTCACTTTTACACTGAAGTTAGACTTGTAGTTCTTTTTTTACTTTCATATTTACATCTGTTTTAGTTTATCTCATATTTATATCTCAACTGCACATTTGTCTTTCATAAAGTACTTTGTTTTGTGGGTTTCACACCTAATACCTTGTGTTGTTCACAACTCCCAATAACAGTGCAAAAAAGAAAAACAAGCACATTTACTTAAATTGTGTTTGAATTCAAAAGAATCTGCAGCACACAGTTGAGTGGAGTCCAGTCAGGAAAGACAAGGAGGCATTGGCAGTTGAGCTCACTGGTCAGAGTGCTCACCTTCAGAGCTACAGACCAAGGTTTTATGTCTGGCACTGAACAAAGTAAACAGTTAAGTTATATATATATATGTGTGTGTGTGTGTGTCTCTAAATTGTGTGTGTAAAGAAAGATTTTAAATATTAAACACAAAAACTAAACACAAAAGTTGTCCATGTGCAAGCTGGCAAATGAAATAATTTTTACTATTAAAAAATACAAACAATTGACAAGACATGACAAGACATTTATTTTTTGTATAGCCCAATATCACAACAACAGCCTCAAAGGGCTTAACAGACTGCACTAGACAACATCCCCTGTCCTTAGACCCTCCATTTCTCTCTCCAATTGCTTTCAACTGCTCTCTTTAGGGGTCCCACAATGAATTATGTAGAGGTTCATATAATTAGTCTGATGCACATTTTACCTCTGATACCCTTCCTGGTGCAATCCTCTCCATTTAGGGGTCATTTACACAACTTAAGACCACATTAATTACACAAGTCGCCGTCCAAAACAATGTAGTACACATGCCAAACCAGAAGGGGGTGGGGTTTTGTTCTTGCTACTTCTGTAAAGGAGAGACCAATCCACGACAGAATTTCGGAAAAACACGTTGTTAAGTAAACTCTTATCTGGACTTGGCTCAGTTATTTATTTATTTTTTACCAAATTCAGATCAGATTGTGAACAGCACAGCCTAAATTAAACCAAAAACAAGTGTGTTTCATAGATAAACAGAACAGAAGCTCTCCAGGGGGTGTGAAGGTCAAGAATGACCTACAGCTGGACCAGAACAGGACTCTCTTTAACCCGAGGCGTGTGTAAGAGTTCTACACAGTACCTGTCTTTTATCATTGTTGAGTTGTAGACGTTGACATTATTATATGGCTAATTTTATGTAGCTGCTGGACATTGGCAACATAAAAGCTAGTGTCAAGACTGGTATATCAAGATTGCTCACCCGCCAACTGTGTTTTTTCTGTTCTTTATTGAGATTGAGTAATAAACTGTCTATTGATATAAACAAATGTGGTTTGGTTTTGTCAGGGGTTTATTCCAGTTTGTGTTGTAAGCCACGTCTTTGAGGAGCAAACATCCTGCGAGCAGAAACACACAGTCATGAGTCAATTCAAAGAACTCAGTCAGAAGATATTACATGGTCAAATTTGATAAGTGCATAATAGCTTTACATTTTGTACCAAGATACTTATAATATGGAATCTACCTTCTAATTCAGGCCTCTACAGCTCTCATGCTTTTGTTCAGAATGAATTATTACAAAGTTTGCCAGACGTCTCTAAAATATGTGATCAGGATATGTGATACGTGGCAAATGAATTGGGCATCAGATGTGTCATTTAATTGGTCCTTCTGATCAGTTCTAGCCGTTCCCTGATAACATTATTTTTTGATCAGTTGCTGATTTTTCAGAGCACACTTACCATAAACACAGAAAGGATCTAATTTCAGTGACTTTATTTCAAACTTTAATGTTCCCTGTAGTTCCACTTTATTCGGTTGTGCCTCTGCAGAAAAGAATACTTTTTTTTCCACTCTCCACAAAGCATTTTTCTGTTTATAGCCTTCATCAATCCATAAAAAGTATCCAGAATCTCAATATGCCGCCTGAGGTCCGTCGCAGATGTGTGCAAGCTGCGAAGCCAACCATTCTTCCTCCTGCTTTTGATGCCAGTCCTAGCCCATTAGCATCTGCGCTGGTCTTTTGCCCTAGCAGAGCCTCTAACAGAAATTCACTTTAACAAACCAATTCCTTTTCATCCAGTTGTAGCAAGATCACATAATTTTTCTTTATGGTTTTCAGGATGTCACTTGTCACTAGGCTAACCACTACCTACTAGCAAGGGTGTTGCAATGGGGTGGGCAAACAGGGCAATTACCAAGGGCCCCAAGCTAGAAGGGGGCCTTTTACTTTATAAAAAAACTTTTTTAACAGCTTTTTTAATTCCACGGTATATTGCTAGGGTCTTCAACTAAAAAGTTCTGTACTGTCTGTCTCCTCCCAAAGTGTGCGCAAAAGGTTTTAATAAAAATGTGTTTCATAACATATGTGACAAACGTTATCTTTCAATCTGTAATCAATGAATGTAATTTATGTGTGCTGGAGTTGACCTTTATTTTTTTAGCATTCTGAATCTACTGCAGTTTAGTAACCCAAATTTTAGGACCAACATACATACATAGCTGTCTTGTGTGCCGGTTCAAAGTTTTTTTTAAGTACAATTTTATGTACATTTGGAAACTGCTTTGTGGAAAATGTGTTTGTGGTTTGTTTGGTTTGTTTATTTTGTAATAATTGAGGGTTTGCATTCTATCCATGAAATTATTTCCCTGGACACATGAGTGATCATCTACAGTATTTGGGACCAGATCATGGCCACGTGTGTCACTCTGATATGTGCTGCATTTGACCGTAATCCAAAGCAGTAATAAAGAGCAGTAGTTCACTTACCTCAAAATGTTCCTGTCTACACAAATTTTGCACAGTCTACCTTATTCAGTGAGTTCTTTCTTCTGACTGGTTACAAATGGACAGGATACTAGAAAATAAGCACAAAGAAAAGCTGGTCCAGCTAGTCAGGTCATGCAACAATTACATTTGATCGGCTCTGCCTCAACTGGTTAAAAGACAGAGTTCAAAAAAACAGAGACACACAGCAATAACATTAATAGTAGAATACAAAAGACATTGGATCCAGTAAATTAATAGGAATAATTACAGTAATGTAACACTAGTGGGTACTAATCACTTTGCCACTGCGCCACATACCGGTCACCAATGTTCCATGTTTTCCAGCAGGACATGTGGAACCCATGAATACTTTGAGGACTTTGAGCATTGTTTAGATTTGTTGTGCTGTGGGGCGTTGTCGTTGTGTAAGAGCAAGTGTTGATCCAGAGGGAGGTGTGGACAGCTCCACAGCACTAGGCCATGTGCACATGTGTACTCTTATCTAACGTTGGCTGCTGCTGCTCTTGAACTCACTGCAGTCTCACAGAGCAGTACATGTGTGTGAGGACAAAAAAAAAAAAAACACTGGACGCTGGGTTGTGTCTTCAGGATGACAGCTGTCAGAAAGGTGCCTGTATCATATGTTAATGCATTTAAGGCAGGAGTGGAGACTGCAGAATAAATCAGTGTGTGTGTGTGTGTGAGAGAGAGAGATCCAGTAAAAGGGGAACACCAAGCCGGGACACTTTGAGCTGGTACACTTGATGCCCAGTTGACAGCTGTATCTGGAAATTTACTTAGGACACTTAAGATACATTTCACTGCTTCAACCCCTGCTCCTCTTTCCATGAGTTAAACTGTGTTTATGTTTAGTACCTTGTCTGAACGTGTTGATTGCAGTGGAAACAAATGAAGCTGTACTGACACTTCGTCAAACCACACTGCAGCAACAAAAGCAGTGATTTTTTCCTTTTATTTATAGAAACTGTTGTGACATTTATTTATTAAGAGGAATAACCCCTAAAGATAAACCAACTTGTTTTTTAGAGGGGTCAGAAAAAAAATGAAATGCTAAAGCAGCTAAAATATCATCTTTTGCTCTATCTACTCACTGACAGCACACACATGTACTTTAGGTGGATACTATTTTGCCATAATAATCTGGTACATGCAAAATTTGGGATTTAGCACACGTTGGGTGTTAAAGGCTGTTTATTTAAGTGACAACAAGAGCCATTTGCAAGACCTAAACACTTAATAAAGGCAAAAGACCTTTGTGCTTTGTGCACATCTCAACAGTAATCATCCAAGGTTTTTCTTCAGTTGTAGCAGCCAATCACCCAGTCCCTTTTAGCCAATGCATTTGTTAATAATCCAAGAGTTTGTTGAAATGTTCATGGCTCAGATTTGTCTGCACATTTTTTTCCAGCTTTGAATTTCCATTTACTCATGTGAAAAGAATACGACCATTGTACTCTTATGGATTAGTGTCCTTTCTGTAATGTTGTAATGTTTATTTTATTAAAAAAATGTCCTTCCCTGTTTAACTACATGACAAATGGCAGATAACAACAGTACAATATAATATACAGTATAATCAGTTCATGCCATGAGTAAATTATTTCCTTCTGGATAGGATAAATGAGACTTCTGAATTGCTGAATCTGTCCAGTGGCAGATTGGTACTATTTCGTGGAGTGAAGTTGCACGTTTTGGGAAGCATCCCGGTGGTTTTTCTGTGGTCAGACCCATCATTTGATGGAGTCAGGGCTTCCAGCTGCAGAGGGGAGTAGAAGCGGCTGGAGCTTTACGGATGAAACGCAGAGTCATTCCTCCACACTGAACTCTCTGAGAGGATTTGAAAGGTATGCAGTCATATCAGTGTTGACGTGCGCCCAGCTTCAGAACAATAAATCCCAGACCTGCTCCGTACACTGTAGTCGCTCCAGATTCAATTAAGAAAAATTTAATGACAAGCTCCGGCTATTGATGTGGTGTCATTGAAAGTCACCAGGACAAGATGTGGGCTCTCGTGAAGCCGTGATCAGAGCGGAGATGCGGCAGATGTGTGGTAGGGACTCGGGCAACTCCCATGAAGACCACTGAACCGTCCACCAACAAAAGGTAATCAGAGCCACAGGGCAGTGCTCTCTGTGGCATCTGTGTTCGCGGCTTTCCCTGTGTCCACCCCCCATGGTTTGGTAAATTACCATACAAGCAAAGATTGTACTGGAAAATATATACTGCTCTACTTGGTTGATCTCAGCTCTTTACTCGTTTAAGCAGATATAATGTCCCTGAAGTATATGTTTCAGCCTCATCTGATTTAGCCTTGATTTAACTTTATCTTACCTTATTACATCTTAATCCACTTGCTGCATTGGTTTCAGCAGTGTCAGCTACAAACTGGTGACAACCATGTGATAGGGTCACTGTATACGTTCTCATTCATCCATGTCATGCACTTCAGAAGTAATTCTATGGAACACGATGGATGAACCATGTCCAGTTTGTTAATTCATGGACCCAAGTTCAGTATTTTTAAATTTGGAGTTTCTATCATCATTTAATAAAGAATGTAACATTGTCCAAATACGATGGTACGGTGTTATCACAGTTTCATCTCCACAGTCTGATATTTATTGTGATATTGTAGTGGTGTTTATGATAACAAAACTCATATGTTAATGCCTCAAAATGTCCTTGGTAAAATAACTGTTGTCATATTTTGTCAGGAAATAAGAATTTGTAAAAACAGTACTAACAGCAATTTCTTTTAAGTCAAGAACAGAAACTGTTTCATTTAGGAATAGTCATAAGTTGTACCAGGTACAGAAAATAAAACCAACCAGGTACAATAAATTATTGTATGTTAACTGTAATGTTAACTATGCTGACTCTGTTGATGAAAAAGCTTTTCATTTCCCATTTACCTGTCAAAACGTGCGCTCTGTTTGCTCTGTGTTTATACTGTATTAATAGTATATACATATATTTTTACTTGAAATAAACTCAATCAATCAAATCTATAACCTTCTGAATTTTTAGTTGTCCACTTCAGAAAAGTCTATAGCTGTAGTTTTGCTGATACATCTTGTGATTTCTTGAGCTCTTGTTATGAGGCAGTAAATGCTTGATTTTGGTCTGATTGGACTTCACATTCCCGACACCTTCTTGAAACATTTTGGGAAGATGAGTTGTTAAATAGTTTTCTCTCTCGCTATTGTTTTTTCAAAACACCAACATCCACCATATTGGCTGTAGGCTACTTAATCTGAGCACATTTATTCAATTTTCTCACCAATTAACCAGCTTGTGGTGGCGTAACCATAGTGACTAACAAAGTATTTAGCTTATGTAATAGCATTCAAATGAATAAATGCTGTGCAAATGAGTGCTTTGATTTTCTTTTTTAACGTGTTGTATTGAGCTAACCAAAAATATGAAAAACAAAAGGTCAGTTTGTCTTATTTTTATTTACCAGTTTTAGTTTTTGCCCTCGCTCAGATGAATTAAAAAGTCCAATACGACCACGACGATACCAAAACAGTTGCAGTGTTTTCATTTAATACTACTATCAAGTCAGGTTTATGTTACCTCAATTTTAATGTAAAAAATACACTTTGGCTTGTTGGCATTAAATCACAAAACCAAAAACTGGCCAACACTTGTAACTTTTACACACAACTTTTCAGCTTTATAATTACTGGAAATTCTGACTTAATAGAGTTACTTAATCATCACAGCAAATGAGACTGTTTTACAATCACTCGGGGAGACCGGGGTCTGTTGTAACTCACACCAACACACTAAATAAATACGATTCCCCAGACCACCAAACATTTGGAATTTATCTTTTAAAAACCAACAACAAGCTGCCACTCACAGCCAAACATGACCTCAGGCCTGTGTTTCAGGAAAAGGCCGCTCTGATGATGAATTCAAAACATCTCAAGCAAAACATGAATAGACAGCAAATCAAGTTTAGTATATGAAGCATTTTAACTCTATTACAATAAACTAGTAGTCTGCATTGACTGAGAGCAAGTCATGTGAAACCTGATTGTATCAAAATTAAGACAGGACCATGTCAGGGTGAAACCAGGTCAAGACCAAATCAAGACCAGAACCGGTGTTCTGTAACAAATGCAGGGGAACAGTTCAAAAAATCTAAACAGTTCAAATCCAGACTCATGGAGGTCAGTGTTTGGTGAAGGAGGCAGAGTTAGTCCAGTCCCAGTCTAGAACGCTCTTTTATACCCATAAAATCGAATTACATGCAACTTTATTGAGTTGTGTTGCTTCCATCAAATTAAAAAAGAGTTAATATTTTTTTTCTGAAATGGTAAAATGTGTTAACGCCTGATACAGTATCTTGTTTATGTTCTATTGTAAATATAATACAGTTTAATGAGATTTGCAAATCATTGAATTCTGATTCTTATTTACATTTTACAGTGTCCAAACTTGTGATGAAGCCCGTCCAATAATTTGTCAAAAGTTGTCCATTTGTCCTTGTGCATAACTCTTCTAAACCACTTCCCTCTCTTTCTGTTCTAAGTGGTTGCAAAACTCCACAAATCATTGGGCTGTCTTCACCGGGACACCACAGCCAAGACTTAATGCTTGCCACATGTATAAAGTTATCATTTTGGTGAGAGTATTCTGTTTATTATTTATAGCCTGTAGTTTGTCTTTATGTTGTAGTTGATATAAAGCTTTCTCGCCTAAGCATACCTCTCTGGCATTTATAAGCCAATAAAAACATTTTCTTTATGGATTACTTTTGGCCAATATCACTACTACTACAGTATCATTCCATTTTTATTTTGCAATGCTGGGTTTTTTCTAGCCATTTCAAAACTTTACTCTAATCTGATTTAGGTTTGACAGTTATTCCAGATAACAGCATGCAGTAAATGACAAGTCCAAGTGTGTTAATGCCAAACCAAATGGCATAAGTATGAGCCCCACTTGAAGATCCAGTGGTGACAGCAGTGGAGTGACTGGCAGCAGAAATCCTGGAAGAGTAATGTCAAATAAATTATGTCATAGAAGTCCAGCTGGCACTTTGATTCAGTGTGTGTTTGGGCTGGTCGGATTCCAAGTGGGTTTGTTCTTGGACGAAACTTCCAAAAGCGTTTTGGTCAAGATCAAAATGCAAGTTTAGTTCCAGACCCACTCGAGGAAAAAGCATAGCCACTGGAAGGAACAGTAGGCTTTTTTCTGTGGTGCTGGTGGGAATGTCTCTTACCAGTATTCCGCCGATAGATTCCGCCTCAGTCAATCCTGTGACGAACAGCACAGCAAAATGGTGACCAAATATTTTTAGTTAAGCTTAGCTCACACGAAAGGTTAATTTGGCCAATTCTGATAGTTTGCTCAGGAGTGATCATCATCTCTGACTTTGGTGTGAGCGCACAAAGATTCTGTCATTACCTTGTCAGCATTGTCAGTGACACATCGGAAACATTTTATTTTATTTGAACTGTATTGAATTGTGTTGATTAGACTCCTCTTTTTATTGAATGTAAAGCACAGTGTCCAATATCTAATGTTTGTGAACAATAAGCATTAAGTCACCCACAATAATCATCAGATCGTGTAGTGTCCACAGGGTTAAAACAACAGACTGGGTGAACTTTAGTGCAACGTCTGTAGTAATGTGGTTGATTTATTAGTTAATCTAAGTTAATACGGTCACCTATAAATCCGGGCTTCTCACTGACATAAAAGGTAGTCCACCCATGGCTTAGATTTCTCTAACTCACTTAACTAAACTTTTTTAGACACAGGTAAAAGCTCTTTGAGAGAACTCTGTGATAGTGTTAATTCTCTGTTAGACATATATGAAGCACAATCCAGCCAGAGGTAACGTTATCATGATCCCCCAAAATCTTACCTCAAAAACTGTGTTGGCAAATGTCAACATAATTATTTAGTCCATAAGTATGTAGTAAGGCAATCTGCATTCTGGATTAGAAAGAGTCACATTTCATTAATACTTTAGTCTTGCCTGGACATAGAAGGCAGACTCCAGCAAATACTTTATTGTCCATACATGGTCTCTCTGTTTACTACTTTAAAGTCATGTCTAACAAGTGCCTGCCATAAAAGCAGCTTACTTATGGTCTAACAAACATAGTGATAGCAATAAAATAATTAAACATAGTTGTTCATACAGAATGCACAAACAATGGTAGTTTGTGTAGCTAATGTTAGCATATGTGGAATGTAACAATTACCGAGTCAACACTAACACGTCTACATCACAAATGATGTGCCTCCCAACATTGCTTTCTTATGATTTAATTAAAGGTGCTCTAAACATCTTGCAATAATAAGGGCTAAATTGCTAACCAGTGCTGGCCCGGAGATTTTGTGTAGAGGCCCCTTGCATTGTGAACAATATCATGTATGTTATTTTTGTTTTAAAAACAGTAAAAAATAAGTACAGAGACCAAAGCCAGGATTTATAACCACAGCATCTGCACAGAAGTTTAACATTTTATCTGTTGAGCTGAAAAGCCCACACCTGATGATCAACTTAAATAGGTTATATAATGGAATACTTTTGAAGTCAGATTGTATTAGGCTTAGCTGTGCAGTGGACCTACAGCTGAGGAGAGGGACAATTCTATTTTCTCTGTTCAAATCATAATTTATTTGTGATGTTAACTTTTTTTGGGATAGACCTTCTATATGTGTTTCATTTTAATGAATAAAACTCTACAGTAGTAATACAACAGCAGCTTATTATTAAAGCTCACCTGATCTAGATCATATTGATGAGTAAAGATGCTTGTCTGGATCTCCATGGTAACGCTGAGAGGGAGGAGTTTGTGAAACTCAAATAAACTGTTGCTACATACATAAAATTGGTTTTCCTTTGTATCACTGCTAACAACAGGTTGCTTTCTGAACAACTTTAAACTGGGCCAACAGCAGAATATATTCTCTACCATCATTACATCTGACTCTGTGTACTTGTGTCAGTCAGCCCTTTCGTGAGCAGCTCTGTCTGTGAGCGCGCAGCTACTCGCCACTCGCTTAGCATTTGCCTATGTTACCTAATGCACGAGCCGGCTTGGCATGCAGCTCATGTTTATTATCAGTAAAAGGTTCCATATATAATGTTGTGCAAAGTGACACCATATCTCTACTTTCTGCTGTAAATTATGTCTTCTAAATTATAGGTGCATTTGGGACAGTTTAACTAGTATTTAGCGCTTCCCTGACAGATAAAAATACAGAGGAGACAAATGGGAAGGCGGTGGCCGTGTGACACACAGTACACTGGGATCTGGTTTAGGTTTGAACCCGGGTCACATGTACTCTGTATGCTACAAGTTTACATTGGCAGAGGCCTCTGGTTACATAGATGTTGCCTTGATGAATGGCTTGCATATGCAACTAACAGGCATGTAATTACTATACATGGGGAACATGGGAGTATAGGCGGCAGAATTTCTTGTTCTCACTTGGTGCTTGAGGTTGGGGGCTAATTTTAACACTTTTTTTTTAGGATTTCAACATGGATGCCACGAGGGCAGGCCGGAACAATGACCCCATATTAAGTTAACTAACCACATAAACTTCTTTCTCTTTCTTCTTAATTTTGCCTGACTCATGGAAAGATATATTTTGACCTATGAATAAGTGGTTTGACTTGTCACAGCAGAAGGCCACGAGGTCAAAGGTTCAACCGGCCAGAAACTTGACACATAAGAATGGCATGATTCTGAAGTTCAAAAAAGAAAAAGAAAGTGACAAAGAATACAGCATAAGGCTAGGGTTTATTGTAAAAAAACGATAGGAAAATTAGACCTTTCCTATCGGAGCACTCGACGCAAATCCTAGTTCAGGCTCTTGTCTTGTCCAAACTGGATTATTGCAATGCTCTTCTGGCTGGACTCCCTGCCTGCACAACCAAACCTCTGCAGCTCATCCAGAATGCAGCAGCAAGAGTGGTCTTTAAAGAACCGAAGAGAGCGCACGTAACTCCTCTCCTCATTAGGTTACACTGGCTCCCGGTTGAGGCACGTATTAAGTTCAAAGCTATGCTCTTGGCCTACAAGACCACCATTGGCTCCGCCCCCTCATATCTTCACTCACTAACACAGACCTATGTTCTACCAGATCCCTGCGATCTGCAAATGAACAACGTCTGGTGGTACCATCCCAAAAAGGAAAAAAATCCCTCTCACGTACTTTCTCTGGATCTGTTCCACATTGGTGGAATAATCTACCTGCTGCTACAAGATCAGCAGATTCTGTAGCCATCTTTAAAAAACGCTTGAAAACATATCTCTTTTGTAAACACCTGACTGACAAACACTAAATTATTAACTTCCTTTCTATCAATTCCTTCTTTAAAAAAAAAAAAAAAAAAAAAAAAAAAATCTTTCCTATCCTTAGCTTGTATGCTGTGCTAGGTTTTAACTGACTAGTTTTTGGTGCACTTGTGCTTTTTGTTACCTTGTGTTGTTGAAATTGCTTCCATTGTTCCCTTTTGAGGGAACTCGCACTGCGTCGGGAAACCGACACTATGGGGAGCGCCTTCGGCGTGACGGCTCTGAAGTATGAATGAAACTAGACCAATCCTGATTGGTGCAACGTAATGCCGAGTACGTGCGGCGCACCGAAGTATAAAGGGGCGCCGGCTCACCACGGCGCTAGTTTTTCGCTCTTCAGACAATTGCTCAAGTGTGTGTTAGAGATAATAGACCGTGATCCTTAGACAAGAAATGACGAGTGAACAGCTCAGACAGTGTGTGTACCCCTGCCCTCGGTAAATGTCACGGGCAGGGACACGCACGCCATGTGTGTGATCTGTTTGGGAGTGCAGCACGCTCGGTCAGCTCTCGAGAGAGCTGGCTGTGGGCATGGTGAGGCGCCCCAGCGGGCAGGTCCCGCGTCCGCCGAGGCGCGCGGCGACTTAGATCGTGGGGTGGCAGCTGGAACTAGTTGATGAGACTGCTGAGGCATTGTCTCAATCACCAGACAGTTCCAAGGCCCGTTCTCCCCGTGCAGAAGCCCGTGATGAGGCTTCTTCTGCACGGAGAAAGGGGCCGGGCTGGAGCTATCCACATCTGAGGAAGTGGATGTGCTCAGCACCGAGGCGGGTGACGCTGAGGCTCACTCGCTTCCTCATTTGCCCGCTAAATAAGACAGAAAGAAATCTGAGGCCCGTCCTCCTCGTGCAGAAGCCCGCGATGAGGCTTCTTCTGCACGAGGAAAGGGTCCGGGGCTTGAGCTGTCCACATCTGAGGTTGTGGATGTGCTCAGCACCGAGGCGGGTGACGCTGAGGCTCACTCGTCCCCTCATTTGCCCGCTAAATAAGACAGGAAAGGGGCCGGGGCTGGAGCTATCCACATCTGAGAAAGTGGATGTGCTCAGCACCGAGGCGGGTGACGCTGAGGCTCACTCGTCCCCTCATTTGCCCGCTAAATAAGACAGGAAAGGGGCCGGGGCTGGAGCTATCCACATCTGAGGAAGTGGATGTGCTCAGCACCAAGGTGGGTGACGCTGAGGCTCACTCGTTCCCTCATTTGCCACCGGCCCCAGCCATCATTAAAACTCTGCGTGCAGAAGCCAGCGATGAGGCTTCTTCTGCACGAGGAAAGGGTCCGGGGCTTGAGCTGTCCACATCTGAGGTTGTGGATGTGCTCAGCACCGAGGCGGGTGACACTGAGGAAAAGCGCAGAGAAAGATCAAGCGGGGTTTGCCAATTTTCACAGTTGACTGTGAGCACTGTGAAGCACTCCCCGGCAGAGTGCTGCGCTCCCGCCTGGCCGTGTTTGATAAGCGGGGCCGGCCAGGCTTGCGCTCCCCGCGGGGCTGGCCACGCGTCCGCCGAGGCGGCGAGGCGGCGGCGGCGTGTGCGCTGGAACTTGTTGGTGAGATTGGGACTGCTGAGGCAATTCCCAATCATCATCAGACAGATTTGATGCCCTTCCTCCACGTGCAGAAGCCTTTGATGACGCTTCTTGCACACGAGGAGGGCGGTGCTTGAGCGAGAGAGAAGAAAATCCTCAGCACTGTGGCGGATGACGCGGAGGTTTACTCGTCACCTCACGTGCCCGCTTAGGAGGAGCTCATTGAGGCGGTGCTTTCTGCAACACAGAAGCACGACAAAACAAATATAAAGGGAGGTGTTTGGAAGGCCAGTGACCTCCCTCCCGCTGCGGGGTCTTCAACTAAAAAACCCCGGTGCCGCCCACCAAGCCGTGCAGGGCATAGGTAGCGGCAGGTCGGGCAGGGGCATGTCTGCATTTGGTAATATATTGCGGGCATGCCAGGCCGACCTGGTAAAGTCGGGGATGAGGGCGAGACAGTCACACCTGAGGAGGTGGCTGAGCTCCGCAGGGCGACGGATTTGTCTCTCCGGGTTACCAGGAGGCGGGCCGCCCCGCGGCCCGCTTCCTGGTGGCCACGGGGGGGCATTTAGGAAAGGTTTCCTCCTGTGTGCTCCTCTTTCGCCTTCTGGCCTGCTCAGCGACGCCGGTTTTACGGTCGTCGGCAGGGTTCGGGAGGCGAGGAGGATGGCTGCTGCGTCCCTGCAGTTCATCCCTCGCCGCTCCAAGCCATAAAGGGCTGATTCTAAAAAGGACCGGCCCCAGCCATCATCGAGCTCCTCGTAGCGTCGCCAGAGCCTCTCCGCATGGAGCTCGGCAGTAGAGGCGGCGTTCTCGCACAAAGCCGGTTCAGCAGAAGGGCGACTCGAGGGCCGTCCTTCAGGCTACGAAGGCTTTGGGGAAGAGGTCCTGGCTGTACAAGGACCTCTGAGGGCTGCCCCCCGGGGGAGAAGCGGCTGAGACCGTTTTTTCTATGCGGAGCCCTCTGGAAAGGTGATGTAAGGACCACCCGTCTATGACGCTTTGGGCCACATCAGTTTCCAGCGCACACGACCTCGATGGCGTGCGCCGCACGTCGAACAATAATAGATGGCTTTTCCTGCCAAGCGGCCACTTCAGGGGTCAAAACAGTATATTCAAACACCGGAGGTCAGCCCGAGAGGCTGAGTTCATTGGGCAGGCTCGGGTTAGGAGCAGGAAGTACACTTCCTTCTGGTACAGGAGGCATGGGTTCCTCCGTCAGAAGGGGAGGTGGGGCTCTACAGCCAGTACTTTATAATTCCCAAAAAGGGACAAAGGTCCACGTCTGAAATTAGATCTGAGGTATTTGAACTGGTCTCTGAGGAGGTTCAGGTTCAAAATGCTGGAAGCAATACCTATTATCGTGAACCAAAACCGGTCTGAGGACGGGTTTGCCACGATAGATCTGAAAGACGCATACCTCCACATTTCTATTATTATTAGTCCTTTCTAGAGGAAGTTCCTAAGGTTTAGCTTTTGGGGCTAAGCATTCCAGTATCGGGTTCTTCCATTCGCCTAGCTCTCTCCTCGCATGTTCACCAGGTGCATGGATGCAGTCCTGGCTCCATTCAAACTCCCGGGCATTCGTGTACTGAATTAGATCGATGACTGGCTCATTTGGACCCAGTCTTGAGAAATGGCAGGGCGGCATTGAGATGTTGTCCTTGGCTTTATTTTAGAGCCGAGGGTTGAGACTAAAGACGGAGAAGAGAGTGTTGAGGTCCTCCCAGAGGAACACGCTCTGGAGCGGTGTGGGACCCAATGACAATGCATATGTCACCCAAACGCATCAAGAAAAGCCATACTGGCGTTGGTCTCCAGTATAAAGCTAGGCCGCAACATCACTGCAAAGCAGGTTTAAGGACTGCTGTGGCTCAGGGCCCAACGTAACATATATTGGACCGCTATATATGAGACCCTGCAGTGGTGGCTGAAAGCCAAGGGGTGGTCCCGAGGGGACCCATTCAGGCTGTTCAGGATAACACGCAGATCCCTTCGTGCCCTGTCAACCTGGAAGACGGTTTCTGGCCCAAGGGCCAGTGCGGGAGCAGCATGTCACCGGGAATCCGTTTCGACAGACGCCTCCCTCACTGGGTGGGGCGCGTCATGGACGGCCTCTTTTCCCAAGGTCTGTGGCAGGAGCGTGTTCTATAGTACAGAAACTGCCTGGAAATGTTGGCTGTGTCCGGTACACTCCGACGATATGTCGGTGGTGGCGCACCTAAACCATAGAAAAGGGGTCTGAGATCGCGCCGTTTTACAGACTGGCGCATCAGATCCTCCTATGGTCCCAGGGTAAATAATCATTCATCAGAGGGATGTACGTTCCTGGGGACCAGAATTATGGAGCAGACATCCTGTCGAGGCAGGGGCTGAAAGGCAAGGGGAATGGCACCTCATCCAGAGGTGGTGAAATCTATATGCGACAGGTATCCCTGTCAAAAACATTGTGTGTTTTCCTCACGCATCCAACCCTGCAGGTTTTGGATGCCATGGTTCCGACGTAGCTGAGGCTGCGTCTGTGTGCAGTTTCCCCGATAGCGCTGCTCCCGGGAGTTCTAGAGAACACTGCAGACGGGCCCCCCATGGCAGATCCCTTCGAGGAGGGTCCTGCCATCTCAGGCCCCAGCCAGAGAGCTGGAAGCTTTGAGTCTGGCCCCTGAGGGGGCTCAGTAATTATAAGAGGGCCCGCCTGTAGGTGTAGTAGAGATCATACTCAGTTCCAGGGCTCCTTCCACGAGAGGGCGGTTAGAAAAGAAGCGGCGTGACTGCAATTGGGGCATTTCACGCCGCTATAAGTGAGGGGCCTCTAAGGAGGCACTCTTCGGTCGTACGCTTCCTTCGTGGTAAATGGAGGATGAGACCTGCGACTCATCCCAGAGTCCCAACGTGGGACTTGGTGGTGGCACTGGAAGGGTTGGCTGAGGCCCCCTTCGAGCCACTGAAATAGACGACATATCGAATTCTGGCGTTTAAGGTGGCGCTGCTCCTTGTGGTTACCTTGCTTAAGAGGTTGGGAGGGACTTCAGGCCCTGGCTATAACACCAATTGGCCTGGAGTCTGCCCCCAGAGGGGTTCAGACCATCTTGCATCTGAGGCTGTGCGGCCTATGGTCTTGCAGGTATTGCATCCTCCGCGGTATGTGACGGCTGAAGAAGCGAGACTTCATTTGCTCTGTCTGGTCAGAGCACTGCAAACCTATTTGCGTAAGTCTTCGCAGTGGAGAAAATCAAACCAACTGTTAGTGTGATTCGGGTCTCCTAAGAGGGATCTGACCGCAACTGAGCAGACGGTCAGTTCATCTCCCTGAGGCGCCAGGCGCTAGGGTGCTTTCGTCCTAAGGGGGGCATGCACTCCAGCCTCATAACCTAGATTAGGCATGGATCGGTGTGGCGTAGTGGGTATTTCGTTCCCCATAGTGTCGGTTTCCGGCGCGGTGCGAGTTCCTCGAGGGAACGTCTCGGGTTACGTATGTAACCCTTGTTCCCTGAGAAGGGAACGAGACACTCGTCGACCGCCACGCCTCCCCATGCCCGGGAGCAATTGCTTCATCGCGAAAGACTAGCGCCGTGGTGAGCGGCGCGCCTTTATACTTCGATGCGCCGGCACGCATTACTCGGCATTCGTTGCACCAATCAGGATTGGTCTAGTTTCATTCATACTTCAGAGCCGTCACGCCGGCGTTTCCCCATAGTGTCGGTTTCCGACGCGGTGTCTCGTTCCCTTCTCAGGGAACAAGGGTTACATACGTAACCCGAGACGTTTTCCTCACTTGTAAGTCGCTTTGGATAAAAGCGGCTGCTAAATGACTAAATGTAAATGTAAATGTAAAAAGGAAATTGTGGATGATATTACAAGAAATAGTTATCCCAGGGAATAGTTATCCCAGTGAATAGTTATCCCAGGGAATAGTTATCACAGGGAATAGTTATGATAGGGAATAGTTATCACAAGGAATAGTTATCCCAGGGAATAGTTATCACAAGGAATAGTTATCCCAGGGAATAGTTATCACAGGGAATATTTATTACAGGGAATAATTATCACAGGGAATAGTTATCACAGGGAATAGTTATCCCAGGGAATAGTTATCACAGGGAATAGTTATCACAAGGAATAGTTATCCCAGGGAATAGTTATCACAGGGAATAGTTATCACTGGGAATAGTTATGATAGGGAATAATTATCACAGGGAATAGTTATGATAGGGAATAGTTATCACAGGGAATAGTTATCCCAGGGAATAGTTATCCCAGGGAATAGTTATCCCAGGGAATAGTTATCACAGGGAATAGTTATTACAGGGAATAGTTATCACAGGGAATAGTTATTACAGGGAATAATTATCACAGGGAATAGTTATCGCTGGGAATAGTTATGATAGGGAATAATTATCACAGGGAATAGTTATGATAGGGAATAGTTATCACAGGGAATAGTTATCCCAGGGAATAGTTATCCCAGGGAATAGTTATCCCAGGGAATAGTTATCACAGGGAATAGTTATCCCAGGGAATAGTTATCACAGGGAATAGTTATTACAGGGAATAGTTATTACAGGGAATAGTTATTACAGGGATTAGTTATCACAAGGAATAGTTATCCCAGGGAATAGTTATCACAGGGAATAGTTATCGCTGGGAATAGTTATGATAGGGAATAATTATCACAGGGAATAGTTATGATAGGGAATAGTTATCACAGGGAATAGTTATCCCAGGGAATAGTTATCACAGGGAATAGTTATTACAGGGAATAGTTATGATAGGGAATAGTTATCACAGGGAATAGTTATACCACGGAATAGTTATGATAGGGAATAGTTATGATACGGAATAGTTATGATATGGAATAGTTATCACAGGGAATAGTTATGATAGGGAATAGTTATCACAGGGAATAGTTATACCACGGAATAGTTATGATAGGGAATAGTTATGATACGGAATAGTTATCACAGGGAATAGTTATGATACGGAATAGTTATCACAGGGAATAGTTATGATAGGGAATAGTTATCACTGGGAATAGTTATGATAGGGAATAGTTATGATAGGGAATAGTTATCCCAGGGAATAGTTATACCACGGAATAGTTATGATAGGGAATAGTTATGATACGGAATAGTTATCACAGGGAATAGTTATGATACGGAATAGTTATCACAGGGAATAGTTATGATAGGGAATAGTTATGATAGGGAATAGTTATCCCAGGGAATAGTTATCCCAGGGAATAGTTATCGCTGGGAATAGTTATGATAGGGAATAATTATCACAGGAATAGTTATCACAGGAATAGTTATCCCAGGGAATAGTTATCACAGGGAATAGTTATTACAGGGAATAGTTATCACAGGGAATAGTTATTACAGGGAATAGTTATTACAGGGAATAGTTATCACAGGCAATAGTCATGATACGGAATAGTTATCACAGGGAATAGTTATGATAGGGAATTGTTATCACTGGGAATAGTTATGATAGGGAATAGTTATCCCAGGGAATAGTTATCCCAGGGAATAGTTATCACAGGGAATAGTTATTACAGGGAATAGTTATTACAGGGAATAGTTATTACAGGGAATATTCATGATACGGAATAGTTATCACAGGGAATAGTTATCACAGGGAATAATTATCACAGGGAATAGTTATGATAGGGAATAGTTATCACTGGGAATAGTTATGATAGGGAATAGTTATCCCAGGGAATAGTTATCACAGGGAATAGTTATGATAGAGAATAATTATCACAGGGAATAGTTATGATATGGAATAGTTATCACAGGGAATAGTTATGATAGGGAATAGTTATCACAGGGAATAGTTATACCACGGAATAGTTATGATAGGGAATAGTTATGATACGGAATAGTTATCACAGGGAATAGTTATGATACAGAATAGTTATCACAGGAATAGTTATGATAGGAATAGTTATCACAGGAATAGTTATACCACGGAATAGTTATGATAGGGAATAGTTATGATACGGAATAGTTATCACAGGAATAGTTATGATACGGAATAGTTATCACAGGAATAGTTATGATAGGAATAGTTATCACTGGGAATAGTTATGATAGGGAATAGTTATGATAGGGAATAGTTATCCCAGGGAATAGTTATACCACGGAATAGTTATGATAGGGAATAGTTATGATACGGAATAGTTATCACAGGGAATAGTTATGATACGGAATAGTTATCACAGGGAATAGTTATGATAGGGAATAGTTATGATAGGGAATAGTTATCCCAGGGAATAGTTATCCCAGGGAATAGTTATCGCTGGGAATAGTTATGATAGGGAATAATTATCACAGGGAATAGTTATCACAGGGAATAGTTATCCCAGGGAATAGTTATCACAGGGAATAGTTATTACAGGGAATAGTTATCACAGGGAATAGTTATTACAGGGAATAGTTATTACAGGGAATAGTTATCACAGGCAATAGTCATGATACGGAATAGTTATCACAGGGAATAGTTATGATAGGGAATTGTTATCACTGGGAATAGTTATGATAGGGAATAGTTATCCCAGGGAATAGTTATCCCAGGGAATAGTTATCACAGGGAATAGTTATTACAGGGAATAGTTATTACAGGGAATAGTTATTACAGGGAATATTCATGATACGGAATAGTTATCACAGGGAATAGTTATCACAGGGAATAATTATCACAGGGAATAGTTATGATAGGGAATAGTTATCACTGGGAATAGTTATGATAGGGAATAGTTATCCCAGGGAATAGTTATCACAGGGAATAGTTATGATAGAGAATAATTATCACAGGGAATAGTTATGATATGGAATAGTTATCACAGGGAATAGTTATGATAGGGAATAGTTATCACAGGGAATAGTTATACCACGGAATAGTTATGATAGGGAATAGTTATGATACGGAATAGTTATCACAGGGAATAGTTATGATACAGAATAGTTATCACAGGGAATAGTTATGATAGGGAATAGTTATCACAGGGAATAGTTATACCACGGAATAGTTATACCACGGAATAGTTATGATAGGGAATAGTTATCACAGGGAATAGTTATCCCAGGGAATAGTTATGATACGGAATAGTTATCACAGGGAATAGTTATCACAGGGAATAGTTATCCCAGGGAATAGTTATGATACGGAATAGTTATCACAGGGAATAGTTATGATACGGAATAGTTATCACAGGGAATAGTTATGATAGGGAATAGTTATCACAGGGAATAGTTATATTACGGAATAGTTATACCACGGAATAGTTATGATAGGGAATAGTTATCACAGGGAATAGTTATCCCAGGGAATAGTTATGATACGGAATAGTTATCACAGGGAATAGTTATCACAGGGAATAGTTATCCCAGGGAATAGTTATGATACGGAATAGTTATCACAGGGAATAGTTATCACAGGGAATAGTTATCCCACAGAATAGTTATGATAGGGAATAGTTATCACAGGGAATAGTTATCCCACAGAATAGTTATCCCACAGAATAGTTATGATAGGGAAAAGTTATCACAGGGAATAGTTATCACAGGGAATAGGTATCACATGCAGACAATAGAAGTTTAGTCTTAGGCCAAGGGTTCTTTAATTGATGTGATCATTTAATCCAAAAGAATGATGTTGACAAATAAACCAATCTTGTTCTTGGCTGTCCTTGATTTATAATTCACAAGACCGAAACAAAATAGAGTTGTCCGTAAGTGTGTGTTTACACCAGTTAGCTACTGCTCACCTTTGCGTTCACAGTGGCATTTGGGCTGAACAAATGGACGCAGACTAAACTATCAAAGTTGGATAGACATACTACAATGCAGAATTTCCAACAAAAGCAGAAACCAATGCAATTTAGGTAACATAATTGAAGAGAAAAATGAGCATCACACAAAGTCTGTCCCATTTTAGCTAAACGGTTATGGCTGATGCATGATAATGGAAGTTGTGGTCAATGGAGAGGTTCCAGACCCACTTCACATTGTGAAAGGGAATTGATCTGACTGGTGATGGCCTGGCTACACATTTGGCACCTTACCTTGAGGTGGACAATAGATTCTTCAAACAAAGCCTTTAAATATACCCTAATATTGGTGGAAGGATACAAGTGGGATATCAAGTACAAATTATTTTGCCAACATTGATGAAGAGCTTGAAGTTGTCTGAAGTATTCTTCAAAATAAAATAAAACTAACATCAGTGTCCTGGAGTTGTACAGCTATGTTTTAAAGGCCTAGTAATGTCTGAACAGGGATGTCTCCACTAGAGTCCAGCAATCCTGCCCTTCCCAGTGCCATAAACAGAAAACCAGAGGAGATCAAAGCCATGGTAATGAAGCTTACCACTAAGTGTAGGTCTTACAGCACGTGCTGCAAGGGATACTCACTGGGAACATTTACATCTTCTGTGTTCTGCCTGAATCTTACAGGTTCACACTACTGGATTTACCTACTCCAAAAACCAAACCTTTAAAAAAAAGTGTATTTTTAATGCCAGAACAGGGCCAGTTACTGGACTTGAAAAGCAAAACTATCAGAAAAGAGGACCCCCTGCAAAAAAACTTTCTGATTAAAATTAGTGTAAAGAAAAAAACAAAGCATTATAAAGTGTGCCTTGGGTTGTGAAACGAGCAAAAAGCTTGAAAACAATATTGACAACCAGAAGAGAACTGAAGGTAAAAATAAGGCAATATGTTAATTTATGTTAAGTATATTTGATTGTACCATTTTTTTTTTTTATCTATAGTTGTCTTCTTAAAATAACAACACCACCAAAAGTAAACAATTTGTAGGGACCTTATACTGAAATGTAACATAAAATTGTCATCTTATTAAGTAATCAGTCTACTGTCCATTGCCCAAGCTTCTGCATACCAGTAGCCACCTTCTAATGCTGCATCAGAATATGTGGGTGGTCAAAATAACATCTGCTGGAGAGAGCTAGAACAACCACATAATTTGCAAAGTCGTCCCAAAGCAACACTCTCTCATTGAGTCTGTGTCAAGTGTTTCCAAAAGCCCCAAGAGGCGCTGTGTGTTGTAGCTCTAATGATGGGCATGTGCATGATTACACTGCTTTTGCATCTATGGACCAGCCCTGCTCGTATGCTGACTCAGCATGTATGCAGTGAGAGTTTTCCGAATTGGGCTATATTTAGTCTGATAAAAAGGTCCATAAGTTGATTAGTTACACACAATTATTTAATCTTGACAATCATTGAATGTATTCATTATACCAAGCATTTTTAGCCTTCTCCTAGTAGAGACACTTCCTCCTGAGCAAATCTTGTGTGGTTTAAGTGTCATGCTTCTTCCCTAGTCATACTAGTGATCATTTTGGACCTCACTATTTTTACACGTAGGCAAACTTTGTCTTACTAGTAGCACTAGTGAGGTCAAAAAGACTTACAAGTAAAGAAAATGACTTGTATAGGATTGATCTACACCCTCCACTATAAGCAGACAAACACTTTTGTGTCTAAATGCGCTATAATGATAACCAATAATTATGTTGTAAATACCATCTAATACTTATCTCTGAGTTAGGCTTTGGGTATTGAATGGCCTAGTCATGTCCAGCTGGCTTGTAGTACAGCCCTCTGGACTAGCACATCCAGGTACCTTGGCATAAAATGTGTTGTCATTTTCTGTTCTAGGCATTACAATCCAAAGAATCTGATAAAATCTGGTAAATAAAATCTGGTAAATAAAATAAAAAACACATTGCATTTTATAATACATAGTAAAACACACAACCAAAATCCTGTTTTATTAATCTATTTATTTATTTGTATTTATCTTAAGCAAATATGTCCAAAGTCCAGCCTGTGGGCCAATTGTGGCACAAGGAGAGATTTTATGCGGCCCTCACTTTCAGATAAAAGGTATTGTTTGTGGCCATAGCATTAAAATGCAAATTACAATTTCTGATCAAATCCATTTAAAACCTGTTCAAATTCAACTTAAACCTGGTCAACTGATAATAATGTGTGATAATGAGGAGAGAGATTATTCCTGGTTCTGGTCTGGCAAACCTTTCTCACAGGTCTGAAGATGAAAAGAACTGGGCCAGTCCCGACTTTGGCCAATTCAGAAAGGCATTGAGTCGGAACTTCAGATGCTTCACTGCTGCATCTTCAAATGCTCTGTGGTCTGGCCTCATCATGAGCTTATACCCAGATCCAAGCTCATAGACAAGGTCTTTAGCTACGGCTTTTCCCATTTTCCTGATGTTTTTGAAACTGAGCATCACTCCGACAGTGAAATCAACCTCGTCCTGTACCTACCAGTCCCCTTACAATGGCAGAATAGTATTTTAAATAGCATTTCAAATTGCAGCCCTCTGGACATTGACTATCTTTTGGACTTGGTAGTCTTTTGATCTTCGATTGTCCTCAGGGGGTCAGCTGCCTTTACTAAAGTCAGTTCCTGATCTGGTAGTGCTCTCTGCACTTGGTTCCTCTTCTAGACTTAAGTCTTCCTCTGGGCTTTGGCTTTCTTGAATGTGAAAGCTCTCTCCTGGACTTGGATCCTCTTTTGAACTTTAGCTTTCCCCTGGATGTAGGCTGTATTCTGCATTTGGGTCTGTTTTACGACAGGTCTTTTCTAGACTTTGGCTATCTTCTGGGTGTGGATCTCCTTCTGTAGTGAAGTCCTCTGGCGGACACAGGTTGTCAGTGGTGGTCTGTGGTGGACATGCCAGATAAGCTTTGTTACTTCATATCTCATTATTAAAAGCAGGGCTGTGGATGTTCTCCTCCATATATATGTGGCATATAGTTAAAGTAGGTTCTCTTTGACATATTCACAACTGTCCACTTCAAAAATGCAAAATAAACAGAATTTACTCTGACATGAATATTATACTAAAAAAAAATTGAACGCAAAACTCATTTTTTATTAATATTGACCACAAATCTGTCTTAGTAAGCACTTCGAGCTTGAGATGGGCTATCCACCTCACAAGTGTTTCATATCAAGATGCTGATTAGAGAGCATAATTATTGCACAGGTGCGCCTCAAGGCCTGTTCACACCGGGATGAATTTCG
Organism: Neodontobutis hainanensis; assembly: GCA_024349245.1. Classification (NCBI taxonomy): domain Eukaryota; kingdom Metazoa; phylum Chordata; class Actinopteri; order Gobiiformes; family Odontobutidae; genus Neodontobutis; species Neodontobutis hainanensis. The sequence continues at coordinate 385,296 of JALDNG010000137.1, forward strand.
CAGACGTTATTCGCCGACGTTTAACGCCTCGCGACTAAACAATGGGCGCCAATGTGAGCGTTCACACCAAAGCGAAAAACGCCACGCGTAAAAGCATCAGTTTTTTAAGAACGTCTCGGGTTCGACTTTTTGTTTGACGTGCAGCGTCAAAAACTGTACGACCAATAAGATTGCCGCTTTTGTTCACGTGTCTATAGCTCCTGAAGTTACAGTTAAACACAACTTGGGGGCGCTCAAACACAAAATTGTCTTGCCGAGCACACATACGTAACGGCGAAGAAGATACACACCCAGTAGCGGCTACACTTCCGGGAAGAAATAAGACGACGAAAGACCCCTGACGTACAGTCTTCAGTGAAATTAAAAATTCATCAACTGTTGCATGATGCTGAGTTTGGCCAGGCCTCATTTTTTCCACAGCCGTACCATCAGGTCACACCGCAGACCCCAACAAACTATGGACGATCTCCAACTCCTTGGCAACCCTTATAGATGTTTGATTTATACATTTTATTTCTGTTTTTAGTGTGTGTTTTTTTTCTTACATTTATGCACTAATTTGCACTATTGTATACTTGCACTACAGTTGTGACTTAATAACACTGCCTTTTGTGACTCCCTTTTTTACTTTGTGATTGTTTTAGCAAGTTGTATACTATTAAAAGTTAAATTTCTCCCCAAAAAAATTGTGCATAAATGATTTTAAAGTAATGTAACATATTTTGGTATTTTGCATACATTTGCACTTAAGTATTCATGAAATAGCTATGTGCCTAATTATGGAGTCATCACATTTATAGGCAACAGTTATCATTCTACAGGAACATGACCAATTTGCGCACAGCATTGTGCAGGGAATGACATTTTTAAAGAAAATGCTAGCAAATATGTTTATTAAAAATACACATTTACCCAAATACAACGTAAATTTAGCTGTACTTTACAATACTTTACATTTTGCAAAAAAGCTAGGCTTTAGCATAGAACATGTTATATCATATATGAAATTTGATGTGGTGAGTGCTGCCATATTGAAATAATCATATGCAATAGATCGGATAGTGTAATCAAGTTCACAGATATATCTGTGAACTTGATATATCCGATCTATATATATATATATATATATATATATATATATATATATATATATATATATATATATATATATATATATATATATATATATATATATATATATATATATATATATATATATATATATTTCGAACTCACTGACGAACATTCTAAAATACCACCGAAAACGCTCATGATACATTTTCAGCTCTTGCACCAGTCGATAAAACTCCCCATGTTCTTCTCTTCTCGTAACTATTGGATGTATCCAATATCGGCGTCTTTTACGGCGTCTTTCCTCATTCAACAGAACAATAATTTCTTCATCGCTGGAACTGGAGCTACTGGTGCTTGAAATATCCATGTTTTCTTTGTATGATTTTTAGACAAGCAAATACTTTCTCTCTTCTTTGGAGTGAAAAGCGAGGGTCAGAAGTGTAAAGTTGCGCAGCGCCACATTGTGTACCGGGATATTTCTTTACATTAAGCGCCCCCTAATGTCAGGAAATGAAGTTGCATGTTCACTCGGCTCATCGTCAGCGCAAATCGCTTGGGTGTGAACACAGAAAACGCGTTGAAAAACGCTGGCGAATAATGCTGGCGAATATTCGTCCCGGTGTGTACGGGCCTTCAGGCTGGTCACAATAAAATAAAATTGAAATACAATAAATTTTTAAAATAGATATTTTACATTTAGTTAAATCTAACATGGTAATGGGGTTTGTCTATAGTCAATCTGAAACCTCTGAACAAATAGTTCCCATTTCTTTAGCAACTGGAATGTACGTGTGTTTTCATAGTTTTAATCACCAAATACTGAGAAACAGTCGTTTAGTGTCCCTGAACGCCTCTAGAAACTGCTGAGTGGACGTGGGACGCTCGACGTTCTTTGCTGTAGCGGGGATATTTCAGACAGAACGCGAACGTACCATTGCACGGGGCAGAGAGGGGGTGTGACGTCATGGCACAGTGCCACAGTCGTGTTCAGCGGAGTCGGAGAACTTTATGTATCTTCCAACAACTCTAATCATCCCTGCTGCCGACGCAGAACTAATCAGTCACACGATTATTTAGCTGGAGCACAAGTGTGTCCGTTTACTGGTGAGTTTTGTCACCGATTTTTAGTCAACATAAATATCCGCTTTTTCTTATGTTACTACACGGAGAAGGATCGCCTAATTTAGCTTTTTTTTTCTTTGTTAAATGTTATATTAGCCAGCTTGAACAAGTCGTATAGGTGGTTCCCGGCGTGTGGTATCGTTCATGGCTGAAATTAAAGCTGAAAAGGAACTGGATTTTCTCTGGCAGCCTTTCGTATGAAGTTATCGCGTATGAACCGATGCGAAGTGGCGGTGAGGAGTCGGGGGCTCTGCCAGCCGAGCCGGGCTTCACCATGAGGATGCCCAGGGGAGGACTCCTGTTCGTGGCCACGCTAATTGGCTCCGTCTGTCTGCTCGTGCTTTACTTTCAAAGCGTCACCAAACCAGGTAAGTACAGTAAACCGTACTTCTGATGCACTTTGTTTCTTATGGACAGTTGACGTTAATGTTGTGGATATATTTTTGGACTTCCACAGGTAAGTTTTATTATTCTATTCTATTAATCTTTCAATTGTGTTAACTTGTGTCTGCAGTTTTGAATATCTGGCTGAATGGTTGAGTAAGGTCATAGGGTCAAACACTTATTCCTTATTGGATTACTAAGATGCCCAGAGATATTAAAAGGCAAACTAATTTTATATCCACTTTGTAAGCTCTGAAACAACAGTCGGGCAATTTCATCTTTTGTCTTGGTGAGACCGGTCCAAATAGATTTCTGTTCAGTCAACGATTACATCTATTTCAATGTGTTTAATTGACCTTCTGAAATCTTTCATTTGGTTGGATTTATGTAAACTCACAAAAGGAAATCTTTCATGTTTGCTGAATGTGTTTTCTGTAAAAATCAAAGCACAAAAAGTGGGATGCAAAAAATTTCATAAAAAAACAACAAAACACTTTTGACATCAGCTGTTTTAAATTTCCGATACTCATGTCCAGCAACGCATTAGTGTAGAATGATAGGACACAATACAATTTAAACTGTGGTAAAAATCTAAATAATTTTTAGTGGCACCAGGTAAAACTACATGAAACTACATTACACTTCTTTTGCCAGATCCATTTAAAAATGTTTAGGTCTCTGAGATCACAGTAAATTAGCACCTCACCAGTTAACAATTCAAAATGTTGCCTTAAATTTGCTGTAAATTTTATGAACACAGAACTCTGGACTTATCTCATTTAATTTGCCATTTTTATCCCCCAAATATTCAAATTGGAACACCAGCATGGAAATCCAACACATCAATATACATCTGTGAAGAATGGACAACAAAACGACAAGTTAAATTAAATATAACTATAAAAATGCAAACCGGGTAACATTTCTTGCCAATATAACAGGTAAGTTTTTAGAAGTTAAGTCTACACATGTTACTTTAGGGTTAATTGTGTTTGGGCTGGGCTTCATAAAGGACTCCTAGGACACATTTCCCACCGTAGCTAACACTTAAACAATTAGCCTGGTTCAAATGAGAATTTGGCGCGTGGCTTCAAACTCTGCGTAGCATCAGTCCTTTGGTTAATTTAAGCCAACCCAGACACCTGTATGGGCCCTACGCCGGAGACATAATGCAACAGGAATGAAATTAAGTATGAATGCACTCACTGTGGCCTGTGGAATGTTTTGAAACCCCCCTCTCCTCTTCCTCTCTGTAAAAGACCCCCTGCATTCTTCTGGTTTCCCCACTTCTTACCTCACCCCTTTCCACGTCTCTCTCATGTCCCTTTGTTTTCGGGCACTCGGAGCTTGAAAGATGGATTGTTCCCCAGAGGACTGTGCAATTCAGGAGCGAGTAAAGACAGGTGATTGATTTGCGTTTACAAGGAACACTAAGAAAACTGACACATGGGCATAGTCGAAAGGGGGCAGGAGAATTTAATGTGTTCCTTTTTAGAGGTACTTTTGGGAAGTTTTTTGGCATAGTAAAAGATTAGGAGTAATTTGCATTAGGTGGATGACATAGGCTATGTATTTTGTAGTAAATTAACAAAAATTGCAAAGATGATATAAATGAACCATACTGAGCATTACCGCTTGTAGATTCCACCAAAAACATTATTCACAGCAAACAAAACTAAAGACATTTTCAAATTGGTTATAGTGGCAAACTCATTCAAAAGTGCAAACCTAGTGCCACATGGACAAATACAAGTCTAGTTTGAATGGGTATCTGAACCTTGTTGTGGTGCAAGCAAGTGACCTTCTCTCTCTAATGCTGTACGGAAGACGGCAGCGCCAACGTCCTAAATTTTAAGGAGTCATTATTGCATGGTAAATGTTCTGCTTGAGTTTGACGCTATGCACATAATAAATGCAGTGTTTTAGTTCACAAAGCAAGAGCCGTTCAATGCACTCTTAAGACCTACTTAGCTAATAAATGCACACTATGTTTTAAAAATAAAAAAGGACATCTGCTTCCAAAATATGATGATGAAATAATAGGAACAAATGGTTGTAGAACAAGACATTTTTTAAGGAGCACACACAACGTTCAGCCCAAAAATACATTCTTAAAATCGCAGTGTCATTTTAAGTTCAAAGCAAGATGTGTTGTTCTTGCTTTGCTAACACAACATCTGTTTTTAGTGTACTTGTGTCATCTATGACAATCATACAGTTAAACGTTTTTTAACTTGACAAATTTGTATGACAATCCAAAGCACTAAAATGTAGTTAGTGTGTTTATGCTTGTACAGATGAAATCCATTAACACCCGCTAATTTAGTGACATATTCTTTTAGTTGCAATCAGGGTTATATGTGTCGCATACCATTTTGTTCTGTTACCTATGCTTTAAAAAAAAAAGTATTAGGGATATATTGCAAACTCAACTAAAACCACAATTGCATGATAAATTCAAATGAAATAACTGAAATAATTGCAACACATAACTAAACCTGATTACACACCCACTCATGGAAAAGTCGACATGGCTGTTATAAATCAACTTTACCGCATCATCACCCTGACTATATGCAGGAACTCCATGTTTCCTTAATGAGCAGCACACATTGAGCCTGCATGTCCCCCTGACCCCCACCCCTAACTTTTATGGCCATACACTCTTGCTGCCAGTCCTGTCTTGCCTGTTTCACTGTTTGCCTGTGTGTTACAGCCTTTACCAGCAGCAGCCGCGGAGCCCACATAAAAAGGTGAGCGGTGCCACATTAAAGGATGTCAACAAAGCACCAGACCTGCATAATGACAAAGTATCTCCTCAAAGAACCTCTGAAAACCCAACTGGGTTTTTTTGGGTTATGTTATTACATAATCAGTTTGCTTCATTCTTTCATATTTATTATAAATGGTCTATCTACTTGGAAGTGGGTTAAGGGAAACTGTTGGTAGATATGGTTACCACAGCAGCAAGCAGAACAGTGTCACAGTAAGAGTAGTGTGCGCAGGTGAGGCTTTATTTACCTTTCCAAAGAAGTCTAATGTATGGGCTTAGTGCATGTCCCTTGTCTGATCTAATAGGAACTGGAACAATAACGCTTATCAGTGTAAAAATCACATTCTTGTGCAATGGCCTGCTTTTCAGTATATTCAATTACTTGTGTGCTACTCTGGTATAGAAACAGAATTTGATGGTTAATGTGGCTTTACTGTTGTTTTTGTTAAGATAAAATTTCATTACGCCTTTGTGTGAGTCAATTTGTCACACCATGCAAATGCTTATTTTCTTATTGTACCTCTATCAATGTTCCTCTCAGAGTTATTTGTGCTATTTAAATGTACTGTCACTCCCACTGGACAGGAAGCGCAGAGCATATTATTGTTGCCCCTCTATTCTCTCACTTCCTGTACCACCACCCTACATCAGGAAACGCATACAGACTCTCATTATAAAGCCATTAGTAAAATCGGGTCAGATTAATTGCTTTATGCGTGAATAAATGTATTTGAGTTGATATGTTATATGGACAAACCTGCTCAGATGTCAAAGCACTATAAGGTCCACAGATTATTTGTCTTTTTGTCTGGACCTTCAAGAAATTGCCCTCAACCCAGTGTAAGAATTTTTTTTGAGATAAAGTGGAATTTTCCTTAATAAAACAACAAAGTTAGCTTGAGTTCACACCAAAAGCAACAAATCGCTTGTCTTAGCTCCATCTGTTTGCGTCATTGTGAAAGGGTTAGGTTGCAAACAACTCATTATTTTAGTCAAAAGTGAGAGTAAACAAAAAGAGCCAAAATCACCTCACAGAACATGACACTTTATTTTATATTGTTTGTTTTGTTGGCAGGTCAAAATAACAAGTACAAGCTAAAGTAACACTATGTAACTTTTAGCCACTAGGGGCGCAGATTCCTCCACAGACTATATCTGCGACTGCAAAGTAATTTGTAGCAGCCGCATATTGGCGCACATCAATTACAAGCAGAGACACAGGCAAGTTTGAAAAAACAAAAGAATAAAGAACATGTCTTCTGATACGGTAGGTAATAATAGCACATTTGGTACTAATACCGCTCTTTATGGTCTATTACATTTCTGCACTTCTGCATTAGAGATCAGGACAAGAGTGCAGACATATTACAAATGTGTATATTATTATTATTATTATTATTATTATTATTATTATTATTATTATAGAATTTAATTTTCAAGAGAAAGTCAAAGGCATTACGTGGCAATTAGTTTCAAGCTAATAACAATTTAAGTCATAAGGAACACTAAGGAATTTAGCAAATTGTGTCTCTAGTACCACTAAAAAAGTTCAAAAGACAAAAGTAAGTTGTTTTAAATTTAGAAAATTGAAGAGCAAAATAGCAAAGTTGCCGTCCTTTTTTGCTCCCCGTTTCTTTGCGTAAGTCTCGCCAATGAGTAAATACCTGGCCAAGGTTTTCGAGGGTCTGGTCCCTTTGGCGACCTCCTCTCTTTCTCTTTCGGGCTTCCGCCATCAGAGGTTTCCTGGTTTTCTTTGTTCGGGGCTGCTATAGACACCGTCACAGTGGCAGGTACTTGTGTTGGGAATTTAGGCCAGCAAAGGGAACTGTGTCAGTGAGATAAGCATGATTATACTCATCTCATCTAAAAGAATGATTTTTAGAGTATATATTTTTGGTTACACTATGTTGCTTTAAATATATTCCCCTTTTTTTTTTTTTTTTTTTTTTTTTTAAAAGAAAAATAAGTTACAGGAAATTCCTGTTCAATGTCAGTGGGATTCGGAGGCTTGTTTTAACTCTTGGAATATTTCAGAAGTTTCCTGGTAGATAGCTTATGTGCTAAATGTTTCTCTTGCCCTTCATTCCTCTAAATTTAATTACCAACTGTACACCCTTTTGCTTGTAATACTCAGATGAGGCTACTGTTGGACCATTACACCTAATTACTCACAGACACCTAAAGACACCTTATTTTAAACCCCTGTCTATCATTAAAGCCACTTTGTGCCGTTACAACTGTCTGGACCCTTGTCTGAGCAGACTGAAACACATAAAGCGACACACATGGCTGGCAGGTTTTAGTCAGCTGTTTCTCTACAAAAAAGGGACAGACTGCACCTCTGGCAATAACTGGTTATCAAGTGAGAAAGGGGAAGTTGGTTTGAAAAAGTGTTTCTAATCTTGTTTTCTTTATTTAAACTTTCTTTATTCTTGAGGTCCATTTCTATTGCTCATTAGTTACGTTGCCCTTTGCGAATTGAATTGAATCCCAGATGCATTTTTAACAAACTTAGAAACCAAGAAACAGCTTGTTATGGGGTGTATATGTGTAAATTGCATGCTAAGTCTATGTAAAAACGAGAAAGGAGCTGTGCAAATCACGCCATGGCTTGCAAAATGTTTATATACCTGGTAGCCATTTGTACAGGTACTTTTTGTAGCTCTAAATTAAATTAACTCGCCCAAATATATATATATATATATATATATATATATATATATATATATATATATATATATATATATTATATTATATTATTATAGAATGTGATATTTGTAATAGAAGACACAGTACACACAGGAGGGTGGGGGTATAATAATAATTAGTACTATATTATTACATTTTAAACCATTACACACAAAATGTTCCAGATTAATGGTTTCTATTTTAAATGATCTTCAGATCGAACACATGTATAAATACCAGTCCCAAAACCAACGTTGGCTTTTTTTTGGCTTTATCTAGTACTTAATAAATGTTGGTACTTTTTCAATAATGTGGAGGTTCTCAGTCATCCAGGACATCTTGAAAAAAAGGTTTGAGTAAAAGCATCTGGACTTCGTTTTCAAGGTGAAGATGTTTCGTCTCTATTCCAAGAGACTTTATCAGTTCTGAGTTCAACTGGTGAGAGAGCTGAGCTTATATCTCTAAAGGGAGGAGTTTCACCTGAAACCAAACCTGATGGACCAGGTTGTTCTGTTGTTTGTCATGAAGGGAGGTGTGACTCCATATGTGAGAGTCGTTAAGGCTCAGCAGAGTCGTTAGTGACACTGCTCCATTCAGGGCAGTGTCGTTAGAGTCAAAGTTCTAATCAGGTGTTATGTTGGTTGTTCTAAGGTGGGGCTCTTTAGTTTTAGGTTTAAGAACACTGTTGTAAATACTGGGCAACATGAATCTGAGGCCACCTCCTCTGTTCAACGAAGCCTTTTCCATTTTCACAAAAATGTCTTCCTTCACCCCTCTCTCAAACCATCAGGCCTCTCTGGCCAAATTCGGACATTGCTGTCCTCAAAGGAATGTCCTTTGTCTTTGAGGTGGAGGTGAACTGCAGACTCAGGTCCTCCAGGATTGGCTCTTCTGTGCTGATACAGCCTCTTGAGAAGCTGTTGTTTAGTTTCACCGACATAACTGTCACTACAGTCTTCACTGCATAAACTACATTACTCTGTTTGTGGGGATCTTGTCTTTAGGATGGACCAGTTTTTGATGCAGCGTATTACCTAGTTTAAAGTGGACTGGAATGTTGTGTTTGTAGAAAATCCTTTTAAGTTTTTCAGATAAACCAGACACATAAGGGATAACTACACCCTTCCCCTTTGTCCCTGGTTCCTGTCTGTTTAGTTTCTGTGTCCTCTTGGTTTTGTTGAAAGTCCATTTGAGTATCCACAGGGCTTTACGGCTGTGTTGTTCTTCTTTCTGTTTACCTTCTGAGGTTGTGGGCACCTCTTGTGCTCTGTGCTGAAGGGTCCTGATGACTCCCAGCTTGTGCTGCAGTGGGTGATGAGAATCAAACAGCAAATATTGATCTGTGTGTGTAGGCTTCCTGAAAACTTCTACTTGGAGAGTCCTGTCCTCACAGATAACCACTGCACAGTCTAAGAACGCCAGGCGGTTGTTTATGGCATCTTCACGGATGAACTTGATGTTCTTGTCCACTGCGTTGATATGTTCTGTGAAGGCTTCTACTTTCTGGGTTCTGATTTTGACCCATGTGTCATCAACATGTCTGAACCAGTGACTGGGCACTGCACCTGGGAAAGAGACCAGCGCTCTGTTCTCCACTTCCTCCATGTACAGGTTAGTCACAGTCGGGAAGACAGGTGATCCCACGGCACAGCCGTGTTGTTGTCTGTAGAAGTTACCTCTGAACTGGAAATAAGTAGTGTTCAAACATATCTCCAGTAAACTGCAAATATGTTCCTGGGTGAGGTTTGTCCTGTCCTGTAATGAAGTGTCCTGTAGTAATCTCTTCCTTACAACCACAAGTGCTTCATTGGTGGGTATGCAGGTAAAGAGTAACAATTGTCTGATCTGTTTAGTTGTAGATGTTTGATTTTGTTGGAAAAGTCCTGTGAGTGGATGATATGGTGTTGTGAGTGGCCTACCAATGAAGCCAAAATGGTGGCCAGGTGTTTGGCTATATTGTAGTTAGCTGAATCTGTGCTGCTTACTATGGGTCGTAGTGGAATTTCTTCTTTGTGTATTTTGGGTAAGCCATATATGCATGGAGTGTTGTTCCCAGGATACAGCCTGTAGTACAGAGGTCGATTAATGACTTGGTCCTTCTCCAGCCTCTGCAGACAGTCTATGACCTTCTTCTTGTACCCACTTGTGGGATCTCTCCTCAGTGTCTCATAGGTGGTGGTGTCACTGAGTAAACTGTTGATACTGGACTCATAGTCATCTGTGTTCAGGATCACAGTGCATCTTCCTTTGTCTGCTGCAGAATGGTGATGCTGTGGTCCTTCTCCAAAGCCCTCCTTTGCTCCGAGGTGATATTGGAGGGGGGTGGTTTGGCACTGGCCAGTGCAGCTGTGCCCTTGTGTCTCAGTTCATCAGCTTCATTTCCTGGCAATTTGCTTGATAAAGTCTCTTGGAATAGAGACAAAACGTCTTCACCTTGAAAACGAAGTCCAGATGTTTTTACTCAAACCTTTTTTTTTCAATTAACACCATTATTTATGTGAAGACCAGATCTATAGTAATTAGCAGAGGACTGGATCTGGCCCGTGGACCTCAGGTTGGACTACATTTGGTCTTTACTCTTAGTGGCTTCAGCAAAGACATAAAACAGACTCATGACCAAACCAGATTAATGTCTCTGTAACAACTACATGCTACTGCAACTCATCGCTGCGGCACCTAGTTTGAAGCTTAACCTCCTGCTAATAGTAATTATTCAAGCTATTGTACATGTATTTAGTCTTAGGGGAAACCGGCATACCCAGAGAAAACCTATGCTGACATGGGGAGGACATGCAAACTCCACACACAAAGGCCCAGCCCTGACTGAGGATCGAAACCAGGGTCCTGTGAGACAGGAGTGCTAACCACCAGCGGCATGGTGGCAGAGTGGTTAGCACTCCTTGTTCAACAGATAGTTGACACACAGTGACAAGATAGCCCGTTGGTCAAGGAATTGGTAGCTCAACTTTAAAAAGCTAAAACCCCGGTTAATGCATACATACATTGAACAACATTGCAAATTCATGCTTTCAGGAGTTTGTGTTGAACTGTTTTGTGGACTTGTTGCGCCTAGATGCAAGCAGCTGATTTTGAAGCTGAAGCTAGTAAAAACTAATTGTGCATCTAAGTATGTGGGTATTGTGCAAATAATTCCCCTTTAATGTTAACATCCTTATGCTTCAACAACTAAACCAACAAAATTTTACATATGGTGGCAAAAAAAAAATTGTAATACATTTTATCTCACAACTCCCACATATTTATTGTCCTTCCCCCATTATGCAGTTAATTTATCATTTATCACTCCTAAATCAAAGCCCAAACATCGAACCCTGTTGCTCATTGCTGCCAACTCATTAATCATTTTATTGAAGGAGGGATCTCTCATCATCCCCTCTCGGAACCGTACATTTTGCTCAGATATGTTGTAGAAAGATGAGAGCTAATCTCTGGTGTCCACAATTAACCCATTGCCTTGACCGGTAGCTGTTTTTTTTTTTTTTTTTTCAAATAAATTTTCAGCAGACACTATAAAGCTTTTTGTCTCAGATAATATCACTGCAAAAATATGGAAAATAAAATGGTTAAATATTTTTTAGTTTTTCCTGCTATTTAGACAGCCCAAACAAGTCACAATAGTAACTGAATAATTTGCTGCCTTAGTAATGTTTCAGTTTGCCTTTTTGCTTCACACAAGGTGTTAATCCTGTGAGGGCTTAGCATGTGTGATTAAAGGGAGTCACTATTACGGATATCACTGGTTGTAAAGTCACCTCATCTTGTTGTAATTAGTACCATCTGCAGCAGACTCTTATCTTTTTTTTTGTAGTGAGCATATTGGATGCACAACACGCTCACTTCTAACATTGCTACATCCTGTTACTACTACTACCCTCTTTATCGCTTCCTGGCCTCAGCTGTTTACATTTGTAGCGTCCTTTTCTATTCCGCTCACTTTCGGTTGTATTGTGAAACTGACTTTAATGCACCGCAATTGAAGTGAATGACATAGTGGGTTTCTCTGCTCATGGAAACTTCCAGCGTGTGGCTCCTCATAAAAGCTTGTGTTTATTACAAAGACCTCATTAAGTAGTAAGCGGATAATAGCGGTCTGAGATTTCTCTTTGTAGGCAAAAGAAGTTAAGGAGCCATTAAGATTGTAACACAAAACTAATCAGTCATTGCTGCTTCTTAAATTTCTTTATTTTTATTGTTTTAAGTTGTATCACTTGCTTAAAGATTGTGGTAAGTGCTCATTAAATCTTATAAATGTCTTTGTCACAACAATTATCAAGCTGAATATAATAGATGAGAATAAATTAAAAAAAAAAACAAGTCCATAAGGAACATTACTGGATAATTGTTTATGCATCAAAGCCAAATGGATGGAGAAAGCTATATATTGAATTTGAAGGCTACAAAAACACATTATATGTGAAATTAGTTCTAGCATTGTGGGGATACATCTAGTGGCAGCTATGGTAGTCCTGCAGGGACATGCTGTGGCTGTCAGTGAAGAAACGCAGTGTAATATAGGCCTGATAATGAATTTATCTAAAAACAACTGAGATTGACCAATGCAACTAGTATTATTTCTTTTTATATGATAGGACTATTCACTGTTTTAAACATACATTGGACTGTTGTTTTTATTAAGGCAATTTTATCACTTAGATATTTGAAGGTTTTGGAAATTAGTCACACAAGGAGCACTTCTCTTATAATGCTCAGTTTTTCCTCTCTGGGTTTGGTCTCTTCTTTTTGGGCAGTTGTAGAATCAGGAAGTAATAAAACTTATAAGACTTTTAAAGATTTTAAATTACAATATTGAAAACATTTTTTGTGTGTGTACTATTTGGTCTAATTGTAAAACAAGACATTTCAAACAGTGCTTGTGATTACTTTGATTAATGCCATTTTTACAGAATGTGTAGGGATTTTAATACAAAGTGTCAGTGGACACTTGTTTGAACTTGAAGTTGACGGGTTAACTAGTTGTTGAAAGACTGCTGTTCGTTTTCTGGTGAATTGTGTTACTTCCTGGGTCTAAACGGAACTGGTGGTTTTCTGGTCTCTGTGATGAAACACAAGACCGAGATAAAGCAGTGGTTTGTTCAAATGGTTCTTCTCTTTTGTGTCAAAGTGAAAGAAAAAGAAATATGACTATACATTTGCAGAAGCCAGAAATAAGGCTTTTTTTGAATTACAGTTGCTTGTTGGTTGATTGGACACTATGTCTGAAAGTATTACACTTTGTTAACATTTTTGTATGAAATTTAGAAGCTAACTTATGACCTATTGACGTAATTGGAACATCTTAATAATGTACATTTTTGCAACACTCTTTTCCCACAAAGTACACAAACCAGCAGTAAGAGCCGGCTTTCATTACCAGAGGTAAACCCCTTTTTGATGCTCTGTTTGGGTTTATAAGCTGAGTGCACAGTAAACTTTTCACGACTCGGCTTCAGCTTACGACCACCCACATTTTGTTGCAGTTTTATCCACGTTTGCAGTTTTCATAATTACACGGCTGGTCGCAAACTTAGCTTAACCCTACTGAACATTTCCTCTCATTCTGACACGTACACTTGGTTTAACTCAAGTCGAACCTCCTTTGACCTACTTTGAGTTTCCTGTAGAAGCTTTTCAGAGTTTGCACTGGGCTTTGAGATGGTAAATACAGTTGTGTTTACCAAACTTAGATTCTACATTAATTATTTTCCAGTCAACCAAGAATGATTTTTAAGCAAGGTTTATATGTGTCTTTTAACTTTAATAGCTTTAAACCCGGTCTAGAGCTTTTTTTAAAGACGTCAGAAGTATGGTTTTGGCTTTGTCATATTACACTGTCTGGAGAAAATGCCTGAACCTCCATATTTTTCTCTGCATTTTGTGAATTTATTTTCTGCCATGGGCCAGGAAGAATTAGAAGCGTGATCAGATGATGTGGCATGGTTTTTGCTCGAAGGAAGTTTGAGGGTTTTGCTGATTCATGTGAGCTTGTGCAGAAAAAAGACAGAGAGACTCGTGACTTTTCTTTTTGCCTTGTCACCAGGGCTAAATTCTGCTGTAGTTCCACAATTAGGTGTGTGGTTTTCTCCAAATTACAGGAAGCAGATATCATTTTGAGTTTAAGTTCAGACTTTAATGAGACTTTTTCTTCTTTGAGTTCTAAGATAGATTTGGGAACTTTCCAATGTTAGAATTATCACAGCCTTTGTATTTCTTGACATTAGGTTGGTATGGACAATCAGATACACAACCACAAAAGACTGATTCACAGAGCCAAATGTTTCTCCCCCACCAAATAAAGGAAGAATTCAGATAGTCTTGGTCAAAAGGGTAATAAATAAAAGCACCAGAAAAGGTTTTGTTTATGCTGTAAGTCTGTGTGGTAGTTGCAATTAAAGAAATCTCAACCCAGCTGCAGGACTGAGCTCTAATAAAATAAACAAAATAATGTTTTAATTGAGTGGTTCGTCACAGATTGGGTCAGTATGTTACAGAATGGTACCGGTAACTCAGAAGACGTGACTGGACATCTACGGTTCAGGCTAGCAAGGTAACACTGTAGTCTCTCACCAGAGACTACAGTGCATTCTTTTCAATGTTGGTGTGCAAAACCAGCGTACATAGAGAACCCCCAACCATTGCACAAGGAGAACATGCAGTCTACACTCAAAACTGTTTTGATTTAGGTTTCATGTTTTCTGTTATATATACTAGGAAACATGAATCCGAGGCCGCCACCTCTATTCAGGGCTTTTTACATTTGAACAAAAATGGCTTCCTTCACTCTTAACTCAATCCATCTGACATCTCTGGCCAAAGTCCAGATATTGCTGTCCTCAAAAATGCCCTTTCTCTTTGAGGTGGAGGTGGACTGCAGATTCAGGTCCTCCAGGATTGGCTCTTCTGTGCTGATACATCCTCTTGTGAAGCTGTTGTTTTGTTTCTCCAACATAACTTTCCCTGCACTCTTCACTGGACTGCATAAACTACATTATGTGTACTCTTTAGGTTTAAAGTGGACTAGAATGTTGTGTTTGTAGAAAATCGTTTTTTGGATAAACCAGACACAAAAGGGATAACTACACTATTCCCTTTTTGTCTATGGTTCCTGTCTGATTTGTTTCTACGTTTTTTTTATTTCCTTTTTAAAGTGAGCTTATAACGCAAATATTTAACTTGCACAGTTGTAGTTCATTTAACTTAATGAATTGGCTCAGTAAAGACTAATAATAGTTTGGTGATTATTTTTATTCTCCCCCTGTGTGTGTGTGTGTGTGTGTGTGTGTGTGTGTGTGTGTGTGTGTGTGTGTGTGTGTGTGTGTGTGTGTGTGTGTGTGTGTGTGTGTGTGTGTGTGTGTGTGTGTGTGTGTGTGTGTGTGACCTTGATAAGCGGTCAGTCATGAGTGGTTATCCTCCTCTCGTCTGGACCTCCAGCCTCGGCCTCCTCCTTTTCCGGCTTTTTGAATCTCACATAGATTGTGAAAGAACAAGCCTTTAACGACTTTCACATCAGGAGTCACACTGTCCTTTTCATAGTAAACAACTATGAGACCAGAACAACCTGGTCCCATAAGGTTTAGTTTCAGGTCAAACCCTCCCTCTAGAGATATAAGCTCAGCAGGTGGGCCAACTGGCGGACCGTGGTCCGGATTCAGACCTCAAGAGGCTTTGATCTGGACCGCAAGACATTTTCCATAATTACAAGCGCATTGTGTAAAATATATTTTTGAACCAACACTACTAGGATAGCTATGTATACACACGTGGGTCCTCTGGTTACTATGGTTATGGGCAGAGCAGCGGCAGATTCAAGAAGTTAGATATATGAGTTAAAAACTATAGTCAAAAAGTTGAGTCTAGGGGTCTGTTTGTGCAAAACATTACAGACAGTCACTGACATGATAGATGAAAATACAGCTCCTAAGCTCCGTGTCAGTGTCAAAGCTGAATGACACCACTTTATCCAGAACTGAATTGGCTCTGGACAGTTATCACGTCAGGATCAAAAAAACTGTAGCTCAGAGGGAAGTGAGGACGTCTTATAATGTGGCGAGTTGTTTATTTGTCTGTTACCTACCTAAGTTCAATGTTAGTTTCTGTAACCATTTTAAATGCTGTTTCAACTAATCATAAGGATTTTAATTAAAATGTTACCCCACATTGGGGAAAACCCAAAAAATAAAAAAAATATATGTTTGTAAAAATAAATGTTTGTATTTTGTACATGTTAATGAAGATGATCCTGGAGCAATTGAACTGTAAACTTGGTAACAGTTCAGTTCAATATTGGTAACAACTAATGCTAAAGAAATGTTAAGTGCATTTTTCCTTGTGTTGTTCTCAAAGAAATGAGAGGAATTATGATTGCACCTTTTTTTTTTTTTTTTGTTTTTTTTTTTGTTTTTTTTATACAAATATACACTCACCTAAAGGATTATTAGGAACACCACACTAATACTGTGTTTAACCCCCTTTCACCTTCAGAACTGCCTTAATTCTATGTGGCATTGATTCAACAAGGTGCTGAAAGCATTCTTTAGAAATGTTTGCCCATATTGAGAGAATAGCATTTTAATGTTGATGGAGATTACACCACCACCACCAGCCTGCACAGTGGTAACAAGGCATGATGGATCCATGTTCTCATTCAGTTTACGTCAAATTTGACTCTACCATCGGAATGTCTCAACAGAAATCGAGACTCATCAGACCAAGCAACATTTTATTTCAGTCTTCAACTGTCCAATTTTGGTGAGCTCATGCAAAATGTAGCCTCTTTTTCCTATTTGTATTGGAGATGAGTGGTACCCGGTGGGGTCTTATAGCTGTCTAGTCTGTTATAGCCCATCCGCTTCAAGGTTGTGTGTGTTGTTGCTTCACAAATGCTTTGCTGCATACCTCGGTTGTAACGAGTTATTTCAGTCAAAGTTGCTCTTCTATCAGCTTGAATCAGTCGGCCCATTCTCCTCTGACCTCTAGCATCAACAAGATATTTTCGCCCACAGGACTGCTGCATACTGGATGTTTTTCCCTTTTCACACCATTCTTTGTAAACCCTAGAAATGGTTGTGCGTGAAAATCCCATTAACTGAGGAGATTGTGAAATACTCAGACAGGCCCGTCTGGTTTTTCTCATTCTGACATTCAGTTTGGAGTTCAGGAGATTGTCTTGACCAGGACCACATCCCTAAATGCACTGAAGCAACTGCCATGTAATTGATTAGATTAATGTGAGTGTATATTGGCTTGAATTAGTGGTTTTGTATTTAAAATATTCTCACACATTTATAAAGGAGCATTAAAGCAGAATTTTGCAGAATATATGCAGAATTTTAGGCTCACATTTATAAACAGGCCTGATTACTGTCAAATTCCGTTTTATCGGGGCTTTTAATAAATTCTAGCCTCTTGATTTTTTTTACTTATTTTTTTTTTGCATTTTCTTCTTCTCTGAGCTGTCATATGCAGAAACATCCCTCTCATGTAAACAAAGTAAAAAAATACAGAGGACAGTGGATTACCTACATTTATCTCCACAATGTTCAAAAGTATATTTAAACACATTATTTTAATTTTCTGGACCCCTTGCAGTGTTGGAATTATCTATGTGGACCTCAACTAATTTTAATTGAAGACCCATGCTACTGAGTCTATAAGGAAAGAAGGGAGCAGAAAAAAAAACATCTGACGTGACAGAGGGAGTTGGTCCTCACTTTACTCGCCCATAACTCCACCGAAACTGCTCTGCTCTCAGTCATCGAAGCCCTGAGACTGGCAAAGGCAATATCCAAGTCATCTGTCCTCATCTTACTGGATCTGTCTGCTGCCTTTGACACCGTTAACCATCACATCCTCTTGTCTTCTCTCAGGGCGATGGGTGTCTCTGCAATGGTGTTGCAATGGTTCAAGTCTTACCTCTCCGATAGGTCATTCAGAGTATCCTGGAGAGATGAGGTCTCTGAGCCCCAACATCTCAATACAGGGGTGCCTCAGGGCTCAGTGCTTGGACCGCTACTCTTTTCCATTTACATGACATCTCTTGGCTCTGTCATTCAGAAGCATGGCTTTTCCTGTCACTGCTGCAGATGACACTCAACTCCACTTGTCATTTCAACCTGATGATCCGACGGTCTCTGCTCGTGTCTCAGCGTGCCTGAGTGACATCTCACTTTGGATGCAGGACCATCACCTGCAGCTGAACCTTGGAAAAACAGAACTGCTAGTGATTCCTGCCAACCCAAAGACCCGCCACAACCTCTCCATTCAACTAGGCTCATCAACCATTACACCGTCCAGCACTGCCAGAAATCTGGGAGTGGTAATTGATGATCAACTAAACTTCACAAGTCATGTTGCCAGCACCACCAGGTCCTGTAGATTCATCCTCTACAACATTAGGAAAATTAGACCTTTCCTTTCAGAGCACTCTACGCAATTCCTATTCCAGGCTCTTGTCTTGTCCAAACTAGATTATTACAATGCTCTTCTGGCTGGACCTCCTGCCTGCACAACCAAACCTCTGCAGCTGATTAAGAATGCAGCAGCAAGAGTGGCCTTTTAAAGAACCAAAGAGAGCGCACGTAACTCCTCTCTTCATTAGGTTACACTGGCTCGTGTGATGCCCGCATCAAGTTCAAAGCTATGCTCTCATATCTTCACTCACTGATACAGACCTATGTTCCTACCAGATCCCTGCGATCTGCAAATGAACAGCATCTGGTGGTACCATCCCAAAAAGGAAAAAAATCACTCTCACGCACTTTCTCTGGATCTGTTCCACATTGGTGGAAT
Organism: Neodontobutis hainanensis; assembly: GCA_024349245.1. NCBI lineage: Eukaryota > Metazoa > Chordata > Actinopteri > Gobiiformes > Odontobutidae > Neodontobutis > Neodontobutis hainanensis. The sequence continues at coordinate 404,143 of JALDNG010000137.1, forward strand.
AATCTACTGCTGCTACAAGATCAGCAGATTCTGTTGCCATCTTTAAAAAACGCTTGAAAACACATCTTTTCCGTCAACACCTGACTGACAAACACTGAACTCTACTTCCTTTCTATCAATTCCTTCTCTTTAAAAAAAATAAATAAAATTTATATCCTTAGCTTTGTATACTGTGCTAGGTTTTTAACTGACTAGTTTTTTGTGCACTTATGCTTTTTGTTACCTTGTGTTGTTGAAATTGCTTCCATTGTTTTCCTCACTTGTAAGTACCTTTGGATAAAAGCGTCTGCTAAATGTAAATGTAAATAACTCTGTACGGTCATCTTAACAGTGTAACTTAAGTGTACTGCAAATGCATGACACATAGGTAAAGTGTGTTTCTCATTTTGGACCAGTCTGTGTGCTTTGGGGGGAGGGGGGCGAAATACCCTGCTTTAAGTAATGCATATTTTGTTTAAAGATGAAGCCAGAAATGTGTTGGATTTCTTTTCCTAATTACAGTTGTGCTCATACGTTTACAGAATTTATCATTAATTTTTTCAGATAATATGAAAGATAACACAAAAAACATTATTATACTCATAGTTAGTGGTTGGGTGAAGCCATTTATTGTCAAACAATTGTGTTTACTCTTTTTAAATGATAATGACAACAGAAACTACCCTCATTTATATTCTATGAAAAATGGCCAAACAATCACAAATTCTGCTGTAAACTTATGAGCACAACTGTACGTCATGTTGGTATACTTTAGGTCACATGTAGGACACACGTAGCAGCATACACTTGTGAAACGCTTTCTATTTTAATCAGTGTGACAATTCCCACCAGCTCCGTCATAGACACGTATAACAAGCAGCATGCTGCTACGCACCGCTTAAGATACAATGGAGTTCTATTTTTTTAAGCATATACACATCAATCTACAGGGCAGGGAAACAAAGGAAGTAGACACAAAGTGTCAGAATAAACCTCCGCTACACTATCAAAATAAAAGTTCACTAAAACATAGTGGTGATGTAAACAATGTGAACGTTGCACAAGGGACAAGAAGTTATTCCTGAGGTGCAGTCATTCAATTTAATTCAGGCATCAACACCAAACACCCATTTTACAAGGACAAAGAAGTAGAAGGCATATGGGCTCAAAAATCACAACTTTGGGTTTAGACGGTGAGTAGCATAATTACCAACAGTAGCTACAGATCTCTCCGTCTCAACTAACATAATCTGGATAAATTTGTTGATTTTGTAGCCAATACCTTTGAAGAAGCGAGAAAATCCACAGAAATATGATAAAGTCAGCAAAAATGAGGGGGAAGCAAACATGAGCTGTGTAGCAGCAGCAACTCTGACGTCCTTGGTTTTAAGTTGATGCTTTTAAATGGATTTCTAAGATGTTTTTATGTTGTGGCTGTGTGCTTGATATGTGCTCTGTGAATGTGTTTTATGATGATTTATTTCCGCACTGACATAGCTGCACAACTGAAGTTCCGATCTGTTTAATAAAGTTTTTTGAATTCATATGCTCTCACTCGGCTGCTTTTGGTTATCAGATTGTGGTATATCATGTCTTATTGCCTCATATATCACTAGGTTTTAAAGGCCACTGTTTTTTGAATTGTCTCGCTGTAGAGGCTGGTGTGAAGACTGGCGGCAAGAGACTGGCGGGAAAAAGCAGGAGGAGTCCGCTGCAGACCCTCTATAATGGAGCCCGGGTGAGGAATCATATTTTGATCTCCAGCTCCTGCAGTATCCAATGGGTCTTTTAGCACTGTGGGTTTAGTTACTGTGCACACTAAAAATCACATTATTGTCTGATTACTAGAGTTATCAGAATATTTAAGTGTTTGTGTAAACAGCATAAGCTGATATATTTTATTTGATAATGGCAGTTATCTAATTAATAGAAAATCTAATTAACTAAGAAAAGGATGCAAAAGCATCTGGACTCGGTTTTTAAGGTGAAACTGGTAGGAGAGCTGAGCTTATATCTCCAGAGGGAGGGGTTTGACCTGAAACTAAACCTGATTGGACCAGGTTGTTCTGGTCTTATAGTTGTTAACTATGAAAGGACAGTGTGACTCCTGATGAGAGAGGTGTTAAAGGCTCAGGAGAGTCGTCACTGCTCCGCCTCTCACATTTGGAGTCACACTGTCCTTTCATAGTTAACAGCTATGAGACCAGAACAGCCTGGTTCAATCAGAGTTAGTTTCAGGTTAAACCCCTCCCTCTAGAGATATAAGCTCAGCTCTCTAATCAGTTGAACTCTGAAAACTGAGTCCAGATGCGTTTGCTTTAACCTTCTCTTCAAGACAAAAGCAGCAAATAGACAAACAGGCTGTAAAAGGCTGGGGGTGTCCCTGTCCTTAGACCCTCCATCAAAGTGAGAAAAATGGGCTGTGTTAATGTAATGTGTTGCTTCTCTGATGGTTCTTTGTCTGTTCCCTTGCATCCAGAACTAGTTTATTCTGCGTCCGTTGGTACCTGCCCCTGGAAATCCAACTTGAATCCGAAGAGACCTGACTAGTTCTTTGTAAAAGGGTAGAAAAGTGACAGTTGTAGTGAGGAGTAATACAAAAGTATTTCCTGCTGCTGAAATATATCATCTCTTCAACACATTGCTTAATAATGTTTTTTAGAAGAAACCCCACATTTTGACTCGTACTGTTTATTTGTATTCTTGTGTGCAGTCGGAAATGTTAGTTGCTCAGAGGTCCCTCCGAGGGCGTCGGGAGCTACTGGAGCAAGCGTGTCTGAGTCATACCAAGAAACGCAGAGTGCTTGCGCCCAATGATCTCAAACACCTCATTGTGGATGACAAACACAGCCTTATATACTGCTATGTACCCAAGGTAAGTTTGTGTGAGGTGAAGAAGTGCTGCTCTTCAGAACAGAGCCAGAACCAACGCTGTTTTCATGGCTTTATAGAAGGAATATGTTTGCGTTAATATTTTTAAAATGTCCTGAATATATTAGGGTTTAGAAACGACAGCCTTCTTGGAATGCAAAAAAATATATCCACAGAGATGAGGAGAAAAAGTTAAAAATGTTTTCACTGTTTTACAAAGTTTCTGTAGCCAAAATGTAATTATTAATTTAATTTAAACTATGTTTATCAAACTAGAAAATAAGGAGCTGACAGAGGTTGTTAGTAACGTTTTTACTACTTTTACTTAAGACTGGTCCGTTGGTGATGCAGATTCAGTTGATTGGCACGGCCTTTCTGTGAGTAGTCTGTATGTCCTCCGTGTGATAACGTGTTTTCTCTGGTTTTAGCTTCCTCATATTGTCCAAAGACATATGTGTGTAGGCAAAATGGTACAACTTAATTGTGAAGTGAATAAATGTAAGCTGTAAGAGAACCATTATCATGTCCAAATCTGCTGGTAGAGGCTCCAGTCATAATGGTTACAAGATGAAGGAATGAACTTAGAGCTAATATGTAAGTTTAGTCAAATACATTTGTTTGAGTAACTATGTGGTAAAAGCAGCATTGTTCTGTATTTTGCACATTTATTGTTACCAGCAAACAGTTTATCAGTTCGCATAGTCACAGCTGTAAATTTATCTTACTTTTAAATCAATCCATCTAACGTGATGGTAAACTTTGGTTCTTTTGCTTTAGAGAAGGAACCCTGAGAAGAACAAATCGTATACTTGAATTAATAAATACATTTTTACATTAATTGATTTAAGATGATGTGCTCCAGGCAGCTAACGCAACACCAGCTTAAAGTAAATAAGCTGGTGCAAATAGCAAGCACTCTTATTTTGTTAAAACATTGCTTTTATGTTTCTGACCATTTTTGTGGATCATTTCAGATTAATTTGAAAGAGAATCACCACACATAGAAACTTAACTACTGGTAACATTCACAAATGCTATTCTACTATTTTTTGGGAAAGCCTTTTGGACACTCTTTACTCCCCCTGCTGGTGATAATTGAATCATGTATTCTTTCAACATGAAACCGTGCTATTATTTGCTTAATTGAATATTCTCCTCCCCTGGTCCCCAGGTAGCCTGCACCAACTGGAAGCGTGTTCTCATGGTCCTCACAGGCGACGGCCGCTACACCGACCCCCTCTCCATCCCAGCCAGCGAAGCCCACATCCAAGGGAACCTCCACCGGCTCTCAGATCTCTCTGTTCCGGAAATTAACCAGCGTCTTCGCAGCTACCTCAAGTTTGTCTTTGTGCGCGAGCCCTTCGAGCGTCTGGTGTCGGCGTACCGCAACAAATTCACGCGCAGCTACAACACCGCTTTTCACAAACGCTATGGCACCAAGATCATCCGCCGACATAGACCCAACCCCAAACCGGCTGCTCTAGAAAAGGGCAATGACGTGACGTTTTCAGAGTTTGTGCAGTATCTGGTGGACCCTCGGACGCAGCGGGAAGACTCATTTAACGAGCACTGGGAGCGGGTTCACTCCTTGTGCCATCCATGTTTGATCCACTATGACGTGGTGGGGAAGTATGAGACTCTAGAGCCAGATGCCCAGGCCGTGCTCACACTTGCCGGAGTAGAGGGGACGCTTCATTTCCCCACATCCCACAAGAGCACCCGAACTGATGGCAACATGGCGGCCGGCTTCTTTGAACACATCAGCCCCTACTACCAAAAAAAACTGTTCAACCTTTACCGCATGGATTACTTACTCTTCAACTACTCAACTCCTGGGTTTCTCAAAACATGATGAGGAAAAAAATTCTGAAAATGTTTTATGACTCAAGATTTTGCACTATTTTGTTGCACAGGACTTGGAAAACAATTGTCTGCTGTTCTAGACAAAACTTTTCAAATTAAGTCATGTTTTTTAACAACAATTCCGAATAAATTGTGACATTGTAAAATGTAAATAAAAATGGAATGCAGTAGGGTGCAAAATAAAATTGAAATTTTGATTTATGTGACCAGTAGAACAGTTTTCCATTTGGCCTCAGTCTATTTAAATGAGCTTTGTCCCAGAGAAGACAGTGCCATTTCTGGATAGTGTTCAGATATGGCTTCTTTTTTCCATGAGACAACTTTAACTTAACCATATTTTTTTGGTTTTTATTTATATTTTACACAGTGTTCCAACTTTTTCAGAATTGGGTTTGTAAAAAGTGGATGTATTTGACAAATGCAGTAACAGGTTTTTAGACTGCAGGTTTTTTGTGGCTTTTGTAAAAGCAGAGGAGTGCTAATGCTTGTCTATGTTTAAGAGACACAACATTCACTTTAATGTGTTGCTTAATTGCGTGCTTTTAAACATCAAATTTATTTTTAATATCCAGTCATAACATAGCATAAAATGAGTCATAGTATACATTTGCTGACCTGTGGGCTTGTTCTGAGATTATGGCCTCTGCACACCTCATTAGAGCTATTTAAAGCCACCATATCATATGGTTGGTTGAGCCATCACCTGCACAATCATAGAAAAATCATATGCAATAACCATTTTGAATATTGCAATATGCACTACAACATTCGAATGCTCTTTGACATAGTACTTTTTTTATTATATTTGACTGGACTAATCAAAGCAGGAGCTAAATCAGTGTTAAAAGCTTAACTAAAACATTTCTTAACAGGTCTCAACCAGGATGTTTTTATTTTGACGTACCACAGTTTGATTTAAGTTTGGACGGTGATTCTCAGGCAAAAAGTAAATGTCCATCACATAGAAGGCATAACTTTGTCATGTCTTCTTTGTAGTAACAATAAAATTGCGATATATTGTAAAGCCCTACTTTTAAGCAACCAGTTATAGTGAATATGTGTTCCTTAATATTAGCAGATGTTGTTAGAGATACAAGTCTTGTTTTATAAGGGACTGAAAGACTAGCATGACTAACACAAATCTGGTAACTGATGCAAATTGGGCATTTTTCAGAGAACTTGGATGATAACTCAAAAGCCATTTTCTCACTCGTAGTTAGTAGTTGGGTGAAGCCATTTATTGTCAAACAATTGTGTTAAATCATAATGACAACAGAAACTACCCACTTGGCCCGATCAAAAGTTTACATACCCCAGTTCTAAATATCTTGTATTGCCATCTTTAACATCAATGACAGCTTGAAGTCTTTTGTGCTAGTTGTGGATGAGGCTCTTTATTTTCTCAGATGGTAAAGCTGTCCATTCCTTTTGGCAAAAAGCCTCCAGTTCCTGTAAATTCTTGGGCTGTCTTGCATTAACTGCAGATTTGAGATCTCTCCAGAGTAGCTCAATTAAATTGATACCTTTAAGTAGTCATTTAAACCCGTGTGTCAACTTGTGTGCTTGTTCTCAGGCCAAAATCACCAGGGTATGTAAACCTCTGATCAGGCTTCACCCAACCAAAAGAAGGGTTTGTGTTATTGTTAGAATTCTCTGAAAAATGGCCAAAAAAATCCTAAATTCTGCCAGGGTATGAACCCAACTGAAAAAAAAAAAAAAAAAAAACAAGACACTGGACCAATTTCCAATACTCCTGATTATTTCTCCCCAGAGAAACTCAAAGCCTTAAATTAATGTAAGAGAAGCAGGCTCTTCACTTGCAAAGCCTACATACTGTGAATGTGAATACAGCCGACATTTCAAGCCATCTTTGATATCTCTGGAAAGCCGTATTTATGTCAAATCAAGTTGTGGCAGAGTATTTATTTGTTACGACGAGGGCTTTTGTCTTTTGTTAACGTTGTGATAAAGAATGAGTTGTCTTTTCTACATTTACATGAATATGTTCTTTGGGGTTTTGCAGATGTAGTGATTCCATTAAGAACATTTTATGACATTTATAAGCCTTGTTTTGTCTGCCTTTTTTCTGACAAACATAACACACACATCCTCAAAATCCTAATGAAAACTCCCAAATTCCTGACTCAGTCCTGTATGTGAGCCTGTTTTAGCTGTGGTCACTGCACTGTAAACTGAACAAACAGTCACATAGCTGTGGTAGGGCCAGGTCCCTGCGTAGCATCATCTTAGGTCAGAACCTCTCTTGTTGCTGTGAATACAGTCAGGGGTTAATCAACATTCAAAAAACTTCTATTAACCCAGAAATATCTTAGATTACTTAACTTGTGTCAATAGTCATAGGGATGGTTTATTTTTGTTATTTGATAGTTGAACAACTCATGAAAAAACTCAAAGACTGATTCATCTATTAACCTCGTTCTATTCTCCTTTTCTTTGAACAGGAAACGTTTCCAGTAAAGATAAATCTACGACAAGCCACTGATGTTTGTACAATTACTTTAATCCCAGCTCCTGTAGCTCATTCTATCCTGTCACCACTTGCAGCTGCAAGGCAGTCCATAACCACTAACTGACTATTGCTCACAGTAGAGTGCTATTAGGAGTTTCTGCATCTGAAAATACACGTGGCCCTTAAAGGTGCAGTATGTTACCCATTAGTCTTGTTTTGATTGTCAATAGGGGTACAAAGTTCCGCCACAGCTGGTGGCAACATTAGATTGCAATTTAATACTTTAAACCCTTCCTTTCTTCAGCCTGCAAGCACCTACTGCAAGGACAAGCTGTTCATGGACAAATCTCAATTCCGTGTTAAAATAGGAAATTGTGCTTCTTTTCCAGCAGTGCTGAGTTTGTCCTCTGGAAAGTTTTATAAACAGGACGTAATAAACTAAATAATTAATGGCACTTTCCAACAAAAAATACCAATTAACACTATATTTGCATGTGACTATTTTGGAATAATTGAGAATTAACCCTCCTACACCTCTAGAGCATTTTCTTATGTTTTACAACAGTTTTTTGTGGATAACTTTGGTGTTAATGTGAATAACATAATTTTTTACACATAGTAACACTTGTTGCCCTTAAGGCCCTTTCACACTGAACACATTAAAGCAAAGCAATAAAGTGAATATTTCAACGCAAATTTGCAATGTTTGTGATGTTTTAGAGCTCCAAAACATTTGCAGCGACACCTGAGAAATCATGGACACCTCATCATCCAGTGAATGTGAGCTTTTCATTTTCTTTAAGAGACCGAAATAAAGTTTTGGGTGCACCCAGTCTTAAAAAACGGAGACTGAAGGGGAGTATGCTTATCTGGTACTGGAGCCTTAACTATCATGGCACTAACTTTTTAATTGCTATGGGACAATTTGATGAGCTCCTCCAGACAGTGGCACCACATCTGATGAAACAAACCTTAGGGAACCAGTTGATTCGGAACAGCATCTGTCAGTCTGCTTAAGGTGAGCTGTTCTCTTTAAGTCATCTGATTGTCATGTTCAAGTGATAATGTTACGATGTTTCCACTTTGATTCACAATGTAAACATTTAAGAGTCACAGACACAGTTGGGTTTAGAATAAAATTACAGGCGCTGTAATCTTGTGAGAAATGCAATACCTGCCAAAGGTTAATGTTGATTGAATAGCTCCTCGGCATTTTGTTTACAGAAAAGAAACCCACTCAGGAGCAGATTCAATATTTGGGGACTGTGAGTAGCTCAGGCTATAAATAGGCAACCTATAAAATAAAACCTTTAATTTGTGACACAGTGGGACAATTGTATGCCTATGGACTAAATATAGAAGTTTACTATACCTATAGTCTAAATCAACATCCATTAGTGTCCAATTGTTTAATTAGTGCTAATGAAGGTAACAAATTTAGTATAAGAACACACAATGACAAGATATAACTGAATCCAAGCATCACAAAAGACTCTAAACAATTTATCACGATTGAAATAAACCATATTTGGTTTTTGCAAAAATATGGTTTATTTATACTCTCAAATGTACATTGTTCATGTCTTCTAATTTAATCAATTAGCATCTCATTTATTTTCATCAGATTCTTTAGCACATCCTTAAGATCATCGTCCTTGTAGTTTTTGTTAGTTTTGTCAAACGAAACAGGAAGGGTCAACACACAAGTGATTAGAAGATCCGTGATTGTTGCGGTGACGTCACCTTTTATGTTACCACAATAGTAAAAAAAAAATGACAACGCAAAAAAATGACCAATCAAAGCCTAAAACAAACGCCTGCTGGTTTGGCTTTGTTTACACAGGTGTTATCCGAGGGCAAGACATTATGTGTCACATAGATTGAAGTTAATTTCACCCCAAACTGCCAAGATGAAACACTACACTACACTACACTACAATAAAAATGAATCAAAATTAATCTTGATGTCAATTTCTGATAATCCTGGGCTCTGCTAATCTAGCCTTGTAAGCCAGACTCCTCACTGTATCAGAAAAAAGTCTGGAATAGCTCAATGGCAACAAAGAAAGGTGAAAGTTGACAGGGCATGGTGGGGCTTGGTGTGTCAAAGCCATTCAGGGCCAACCAATCGGAATTGCAACAGACATAACAATCAGGCGACAGTCTACAAAGAAGTTGGTTGGTACAGAACATATTTTAGGAACTAACTGGCTTACAGAGCTTTGTCAGCCTGAGTTCCTGTAAATAAAATATACAAGAGAGCTCACGTCAGGCTGTGCCAAGCTACTGATAATCCCTAATACGCATTTATTGAATGAAAAATTACCATAGGCGAAAGTAGGAACCTAGATCAACCGGAAAACTGAGAGCCCTTTCATCTCAGCTCCTTTATCGACTGCATCACTGCAGAAGCTGCACCGATCTGTTTGTCAACCTTCTGTTCCCTCCCCAAGATACTTGAACTCCTCTTGAATCAGGATCATGAGGAGCAGGCTGGGCATCTCTTCTGAATGCTACCTGGACGACTGGGGAGGTGTTTTGAGCATGTCCCACCGGGAGCAGGCCCTAGGGAAGCCCTAGAACACGCTGGAGGAACTATATCTCTCGGCTGGCCAGGGAACGCCTCAGTATTATCCCGGAAGAGCTGGAGGAAGTGTCTGGGGAGTAGGGGAGTCTGGGTGTCTCTGCTCAGACTGCTGCCCCTGTGACCCGGCCCTGGATGAGTGGAAGATAATAGATTTTGGCTTTATTTTGAAATTTTTATGATGTGTTTATGTGTGCATGTGGCAGAGTGGTTAGCACTTCTGCCTTACAGCAAGAAGGTTGTGAGTTCAGAACCCGGCCGACTCAAAACATTCTTGGCCGGCTCTGGTCTTTCTGTGAGGAGTCTGTATGTCCTCCCTGTGTTATTGTGGGTTCTCTCCGGGTACTCCAGCTTCCTCCCACCGTCCAAAGACATGCATGTACAGGTTAATTGGCAAATCTAAAGTGTCCCTAGTGACTGAATGTGAGAGTGAATGGTTGTCTGTCAATGTTTGTCTCTAAATGTCAGCCCTGCGACTAACTGCCCACTGTCCAGGGTGTACCCCGCCTCAGGCCCAAAGCTGCTGAGATAGGCTCCAGTCACCTGTGACCCCTAACGGCACAAAGCGGTAGAAAATGAAAAAAAAATGAAAAATGAATGAAATTTTTATTTTTAATCACAAAAACCGGAATTTAAGAGGTTAAAATTTAGAAACACAATAAATATTTGCTATTTATGGTGAGGAATGAAGAGGACGGCAGTAGCTCAGTGGTAAAGCGCACAATAATATTTTTGATGGCGGTCCTTTTTGGAGCATTTTTTTGTGCGCTAGGGCAACAAGTATAACAAAGATGTAAGGGGTGTAGGAGGGTTAAAAATTTCATAAATGTTGAAGAAATCTATAAATCAAACAGACATTTTAAAGTGAAATCATCAGATTTGGGATTGCTCGTAGACAATAGCATGTCCCTGCGGGGCTACCATAGATGGTCAAAAATGTAACATTAGTGTGGTGATAGTGTGGTATGCCGCTCAGTTAATTATTTAGAATGTTTGCACTATATTGCTGGCATACTTTAGTTTTTCAGTTGAAAAGGCACTAAGGAGTAAGCATGATGTCTATATTACACATTTTCAAGCCCCAAAGAAGTAGTAATATTTTGTCTAATACCATAGCATTAAATATGTTTTTGTGTTTAGTGGAAGGACGCTTTCAAAACACTTTTGCTTTTACAACACGGTTAGTTTTTAATAAAATATATATTTCAATGCCACAAAACAGAGGAATAGTTATAATTTTGCACTCACGTGGATATAATACATCTGTGGAAGATTTGATTAAAATAAAAAATAAAATAAAAAAGATATTATGAGAAAAAAGGCATTTCTATTTAATGTAATGTGGTAGTGTCAACACAAACAACAATACATTTAAAAAAACGAAATAAAGCTACAAGTTTGTTGACATTGGCAGGGTTTTAGTGAGACAAATACAAGATCATGATGTTAATTCAAGTAGTGTACACATACCATTAAAAGTGTTGACCCACTTTTCTAACCCATCTATTAGATTTGTCTCTGTGCTGTTACGACACAACATTAACAAAGTGTATCTCCGTATCTGTAACAATTCTCATTATAATAATTCTGACTAAAGAAATATGTAAATGCAGTCACTTGTGTAAAAGGTGAGGTTTTATGGTTCTGACATGAGAGCAGTACGGACAGTAAGGCTGTGTGAGCCCTCAGTTAAAGGGAAGGTTATTGTTAAGTAGTGATGGGATACTCCCTGACAACAAAGCTCACGTCTTTCCATCTGGAGTATAAAGTGCTTTGTGACATAGCAGTTGAAGGTTCTACATACAAACAGATGTGTTCAGAAGTTTACATACCCTGGCAGAATTAGATTTTTTTGGGGGGAGAATATGAACGATAACACAAAAACCTTTCTTTCACTCATAGTTAGTGGTTTGGTGAAGCCGTTTATTGCCAAAATATTGTGTTTACTCTTTTTAAATCTCAACTACACAGCCCAAATTTTTGTTGGTCTACCTGACCTTTTGAAACGTTTGGTTTCAACAGAATCCCTCATTTTTCACTTCTTAATTGGAGTATGAACACTGCTGATTGACATTCTCAATTCTTTGGATACCTGCAGATCCTTTGACAATTATTTTGTTTTCCTCAATACTCAGAATACAGAAACGTCAGTGCAGCACTGGATGTGTGATGTAAGGGTCTGTCAGGAAGAATCAGAGCAGAATCACCAGGGTATGTAAACTATTGATCAGGGGCATTTGGGTAGTTTCTGTTGTCATTAAGATTTAAAAAGAGTAAACACAGTTGTTTGACAATAAATGGCTTCACCCAACCACTAACTATGAGTGAAAAGTGTTTGTGTTTTTATTCATATTCTCTGAAAAATGGCCCAAAAAATAAAAAAAATAAAAATTCACAAATTCTGCCAAAGTATGTAATCTTATTAGATTAGATTAAATTGTATGAGCACAACTATATTTGTGCATGTGTGTTAAAGAGATGTTTTATTCTGTGCAAATGTATATGAGTTTCATACAGCAACATTTCTTTATTGTGTTATAACAACATTTGAGGCTATGTTTGCACTGGGACAGAGCGTGAATGAATGTAAAAAATGTTGGGCTTCTACTAGACGTCCATTGGCTGCTCTCTGTTGTTCTAATACCTGATTGATAATACCTAGTTGAACCAGCCCTCTCTTTTACTTTATCAAGTTGCCTACAATCTTTTTCTGATAACCCCCCTACACACACACAACAGACTGCAACATAAAAAAATAAATAAGTGACCTACTAAAGTAAGCATTTGGCACTCCCAGATGAATACCTGTTCAGTGACTGGATAAAGCACCTGTTGTTGATAACTGCCTATCACAAGGTTATTTTATCCAATCAGAGCAATGAATTGTATGAATCTAGCCTCTCGGTGGTTGTGTAGTATTGAAACATTAGCTACTGTAGGTGTTTGAAGAAGAACCGTTAGCAAAACAAGTACTGCACAATAGCAGTGCAGTGTGTATTTTTTTAAGCCACATTTCCTCCTTTTTTTTACTTCTCTTCTCACTGTACTTCAGTTGTATCACTTTGAGACACAGCTTCATCAATTAGTCTTTGAATGTATTGTTCAGCCCTAGTCTGTACGTCCTTAAACTGGCAACAGTTCACTTGTATTGTAGCTTGGACGGCAGTTATCTATTCTCGTTTGAAAACATAACCAAGTGCTGGTGCTAAAGCAAAACTGCTTATATGTTGATCTATATTCACTTTTCCACAGGCTAGACTAACACTTTTCTGAAAACATTTTAAACTAGCATACAACATAAGCTATTGTTAAGGTAAATAGATAGCAAGCCTTTTCACTCTCCACAGGTATTCAAATAATAATCCTATGTCACAGCCCAGTCAGTGTTGGATTTCACCTGGAGTACATCCTGTCAAGACACGGACTGATAAACGTCAACATCTAACTTTTACTTTAGGTACGTCTCCACTGAGAAGTACAAGTTGAACACCCTCCTGTCCTTAGACGCTCCATCAGGGTGAGGAAAAACTATGTGACACGTATTGTTCTTGTACTATATATACATATGGCTGTACTTGTACTTGTCAAAATGAATTAGACACTTTTCTTGTCATTAGACAATAAAATATATTTATTTAAAAAAACGTATTTGTAGGCTAGAGGTATAGACGCATTATGCTGCAATAAGCATTGTTTTTATTATTTATCTGTATTGTGGGGACGTGCGATTTAATGCAACATTGTTTATATTTTAAAAGTAGAGCAAAAACAAAGTTATAAAATATGTGACTCTATCAAAAACTGAAAACAGCTGTTGTTAATAAACACTACGCTGTTTTTAAATAAACTTTTTTCTCTTTAAAATATAACTCTTTATCACAAGAATCATGCTTGATTTGGAAAACATTGCTATTTTGTCTTTCCCTTCCAACTGCCATTTGTAAACGATTCTCGACAGACTGCGTTGTTTAGCTCCACATTTTGATACTGTAGCTCCCTTTTGGAACCAAAGCCGAGGGGTTACCAAAGTGGTCTGGTTTGCTTATTTGGGATGGATTTTTTTTGCAATGTAAACGTGTCTAAAAACAGGTTATACTGATTTAACCTGCACTGCTACAGTGGAAATGTGCCTTGAAATGTTAACAGACTTTGCGTTTTTCACAGTGAAGGCCTTGAACTTCTAGACAAGTAATGACAAGGAATGACTGGGCTAATAAATTTGGATCAGTGTTTTGAATCTTATGCTAAAAATAAGTGGCTCAGTGGTAGAGCAGTCGTCCTTCAACCGGAAGGTAGGCGGTTTGAATCTCGCTCTCCCCACGATTCATACTGTCGTTGTGTCCTTGGGCAAGACACTTAACCCACCTTGCCTCCAGTGGCTGCAACACTGGTAATTACTGTAGAACAATGTAAGTTGCTTTGGATAAAAGTGTCAGCTAATAGAATAAATGTAAATGTAATTGTGATTTAAGACAAAGTTAGACTTCATATGTACTGGCCCGGTGTAAACATGACAGAGAGATGAGCTATAGAGAGTGGAGACATTCAGAGGCCGAGGCTGTGAACGAGGGAGACGGAGCGGAAGCACAGGGCCAGAAAACCCGTTCCCAGCAGGTCTCCCAGAGCAGTCAGGTAGGGGATGGAGAAGTTATCGGGGTCCAGACTGCGCCGCCACATCAGACGCACAATGAGGTCAGCCACGTATAGGAGGATGCCCACCTGAAGGGACGAGACAGAACAGAATATTCAGAGCAGAAGACACTTCTGTATGTCATTTATTTCCTACAGTCGACTGGAGTAATACCAGAGATGTGCCTTTAGACGGAAAAGTCACTTCTACTGATAAATATTATTTATCACCAGAAAAGAGTTTTTTCTTCTAACAACAGTAAGGATTTGTTTTAGAGTCATCAATTAAATGTACAAAATTATTCCTTATTTAGGATTTTACACTATCAATTGATTTAATATGGGTATTAAATACTGTACCATTGTTTTTTCATTACCAGAAGACCCCATTTCATCACCAGAATGTTCAATATTTGCTGACTATTTTTTTTTACAAAATTTTATGATTTACTATTTTGTCAGTTTTGAACAGAATGTAGGTCTTTTACACTGTCATAAAAAATATTTTATGTGGTTTAAAAAGAGAAAAAATAAATTATTTGTTACAGCAATAAAATGCCATTATTTATTCAATAAAACAAAATTTGTTAAATACTGTATATATTGCACTCGAACCTTTTCAAAAAGATTGTCAAATAGTGTCTTTTTAAATGAAATAAATATATGTTAAAATGTGCACTATATTTTTACTGAAACATGTTTAGGCTAATGCTTTGAAGATCTAGCAGTTGTTCACTGCTAAACGTAGAATTTGCTTCGACAATGATATTTTTCACAATATATGCTGCTAAGAAATGGACAAATTGTGGTTTAGACACAGGCTGGGGTTAGATAAATAATAATAAGTAAATAAGAAACAAAATAACAATCCATATAATGCAGACATGAATTTAAATACCTTCTATGTAACATACTCTTTCACAAGTTTTTTTTTAAGTATTTTTTTATTATACCTGTGGGGAAATTCATTTTCAGAAGCCTCCACTAGAGTCAAACCCTGGACCTTCTTGCTGACGGTGCTAACCACTTTTTTTTTTTTCAATATACTTTTTTACTAGTTGTTAGTTTTGCCTCATTGGCAGATATACATAACATAAAGCCTGTGCCAATGCTCATGCTTCTCCAGACTATACCAACTGTATCCCCAAGTAATACAGAAAATAAATGTCCAATAAGAAAACTGAATTCATTTGATCTGTTTCTCTGGACTGGCAGTAGAGAAAGATTTATTAAAACCAGATGATAGTGCTCAAACTACCATAAAGTTATTGAGCTGACACCAAAGAATTGTTAGAATTTAACTGATTTTTGTGCAGCATTTATTGTTTTTATGTGTGGCAGGTTTGTTCATATCCTCACAGCTGACTTAAGTTAAAAGCTTCAGCGGGTGAAGGCAGCAGGAGTGACGGGTGACTTTTTGAACTTATCTTTATCTCACCAAGCTGCTGAAAGACCAAAACCACAGCTGTTTCATACAAAATCATACTTCTGTAAAACTGACTCTTCAACAATGTTCACTTTCTACACTCTACAGCTGTTATCAGAAAATGTCAGATTTGAATAAAAATGATTGACAAAGCAGCAGCAGTAGTGCCCATGTGTCAAACATGAGGAAAAACTGCAGTTACAAAACCGACAGACCTCACTCTGACTATGCTCATAGCTCGAATAAGCCTTCGCAGCTGGACTTTACACGAACATGAGAGAAAATGCTGCATTCATGTGTCCTTAGTATTTCACAGCCTTGAACAGGAGCATGTTCTTACTCGGGGTAAGCTGTATACATGCGGCAGTAATCCAACAACAAAACGCATTATCCAGTGCAATTTAGAGAAATTCAAATGACTGCACCCCCAGAGCAAGGAGTTTACAGCAGTTTAAAACTAGTTATAATCAGACTAAGGCGGTAATTCGCTTTTCTCTACCACCATGTAAATGCACTGACTGTAAATGCAGTGTTTGAATTTGCCAAACCTCAGTCCACCAGCAGAGGTCAGTGCTCTGGTTTACCTGGAGAAGAGCAGCACACAGGTAGCAGACGACAAAGGCCAGAGAAACGGGTGCCTCGTCGCCCTGCAGCAAAGAGATGGCGTAGAGGAAGACCATATGTCCTGGGACTACCAGCATCAGCAGCACACGGGCTGATCTTGAGTTCACCCCTGGGTTCACACAAGAAGCCAGCATGGGTTATACTACACAACTGTATATTCTATAAAGGTGTGTACCTGAGGAGAAGAATGTGATGAATGGGTTGGGCCAGTGTTGCCTCATTTTGTACGGGAGCACTCCGGGGATGCTCCAAAAGTGCAGGTAAGTTGATATCCTACTGGCCTGGATTGCCACCAAATTACCACCAACTCCTGCAAAGAAAAAAAAAAGGTGGACATCAACTGGGACCCTCCAAAGAAACAAAAATCTATTTATTTCTTACCTTCACTATTTATTTATATTCTCAGCATTTTTTATTTTATTTTTTTCCCATGATTCAAAACACAACTGCTCCACAAAGAACTGAATACACCGCTTCAAATCAGGAATGCTTTATCCCTTTCATCAGATAAAGTTCATGAATAAGTCTAAGTCCTAACTCAGGCCTGGCTCAACTGTGATCCATTCAGGATTTTTACAGGAGACCACATCACAAAGAGGCACTAATATATAAAAAATTATAATATTTGTCTGCTTGATAAAGTTCACAGATACAAACTGTGACACATAATGTGAAATATCAATTAGAGAAGTCATATGGTTCACATTAGAGCTGCAACTAACGATTATTTTTCTGTGGACTAATCTAACAATTATTTTTTCGATTAGTCGACTAATCTAACGATTATTTTAATTTTATTATTTTTATTAATCTAGTGTTTTTTTATAAACTGTATAAAAAAGAACACTAGATTAATGTATTTTAAAGAGGATAGTAAATATGCATATTTAAAAATGAACTGAATGTGATTATTACAACGTTTATTGTGATTACTTTAATTACAATCTTAATTGTATTTTAGGGAGTGTAGTGAATTTGTCAATTTATTATAAAATAAAAAGAAAGCAACTAAGGAGATAATTTGTTATTAATCACATACTTATGATCATGTTTCATTTAATTGGTATGTCCCAAAAGTAAACAAAAATGCATCTAATTAGCAAACCATGGCATTATATATTGGCAGTTCTGTTATTTACAGCACATACAGACTAATAAAGATATTATAATAGTTATATTTTCTTTTTTCTATCTTTTTCTAAAATTTAATTATTAACAGTAACTTGTAAAGCTAAATTAGTAAACTATGTTGTACTACTACAACTTCTAATATACCATAACTATAGTAAAATAGTTAATATAATATATAATAATAATATATAAATATACACATGGTCTGTAGGTGTTTGGTTGCATTAGCTTTATCTGTTTTTATCCAAATGGCATAGTTAGTAGTTTTTTTAGAGTGTGGGACCTCTCATAAGGCACAGCACACATCACTTTTATTACTATCGCTGCTTTGATTAGTGCATTTGCGCTGACTATATTCACCCCTGCCTGTCCTCGATTGGGTAAAGTGTCATGATGAACAACACGTATTTCTCCCACACGACTGTCAATAGAAGCCGCATTATTCCTGACCTCCCTGTCACTACCGCGGCCACGGCGAGTACACCTGCCCCGGCTTCTGTCACCTGTGCTAAAGGTAAAGCTGCAGGTGCTACACGCACAAGGCTTTCCTTCCTAACCTCGTCGTCACTACAGCGGCCAGAGCGACTAGTTTCCTCCACTGATGATGGGAAAAGTGTGGGAAAAACGGAGGGTGCTTTATGTAGCTACAGAGAGAGGCACAAGCAGCGCCGTCGCTGTCCAAGTTACACACGCAAACTCAGTCTCGCTCATTCTCACTTTCACTCGGCTGTAAAGACTAAAGGTAGATGTTCTCCATCAGAACCAGAGTCAGCCATTACTAAAGCCAAAGCTTAATCACAGGTGTGTTTTTATTTGTCATTTTCGCGTTTACCAGCTCGCGTGTAGAGAATGAGGCTTCTACTGCGCCGGTCCTGACACTCCCACTGACGCGTTGACTCATTTTACGCACGTCGACGTATTTTTGTTGTCGACGTTGTTGACGATGTCGACAAGTCGTTGCAGCACTAGTTTACATTGTGAGCAGTGATTCAGGTTGTGCTAAATCCATGTGCTTATTTTTCACCAGAAAACCACAGACTCTAAATCTTCCATATAGAATACAATTTTGTGGTTGATATGAAGTCAGTACTTAGTTGTTTAAGTAAGAAAACACCACTTATCTGCAGAAAAATTTCCTGGTAGTTTGTAATTATAGAGAGTTATTTGAGCATTTGTTGGGAGTCGGATAACATGAATGAGATGAATTGTAAACACAATTTGTAGCTCCAACAAGCAGCTTCAACATGTCTGTGAAGATTCTCAGTCATCCAGGTCTTTTTGAAGAAAAGGCTAAAGCAATGTCATCTGGGCTTAGTTTTCAAAAGACTTTTTGTCTCTTAATTATAAGATCTCTATTGTAAGAATTGAAGAAAAAAAAAAATATCTTGGAATCAAGGGTTCCAAGTGTCGTCTGCTATAGTAGTAGTATAGTACAGTATAATTTTTATTTGTACAAGGACAGTGCACAACAATGTATTAACCAAGACGAGTCAAAAGGAGAGATGTTTGGCGCCAGGTTCACGCAAAGATGCTAAGTTACACGTCTGACCTGAGCCTGTCTGACCACACAAATTTTGCCTGCTATTGGCTGCCCATGTAACTTTTTATAGGGCGCATTCGGTACATCACAGTGACGCAACTGATTAAAGAGTGTAATGACATGAAATTTATAGCAAAAGTTGTGGTGGACAAGGACTATTCTTTGTCCTTATGTAGACTGATCCACGTGTCTTACCTTCACTGACTGTTGCTTGTGTTTTTAACTTGTAAAAGCAAGTTTCCTCAAAGCAGTTGAGTTTGTCTGGGTCTGGGTACAATGGAGGTCTGGGCTCACCAATCGAACCTTAGTAATCAGCAACAAGCTATTGAAAATTATTGCTTAGAAACTATTTGGATTTTTGTCATCTGATCATTTGTTTAGCCTGCCAATTCCAGAGCATATCAGCTACAAGCAGACATAAACCGGGTAACAGAAACCCTGTTAAAACTAAAGTTTTGCTTGTTGAAAAATCTGTGTCCAATTCAAATACATCGAACACCTCTCTAATTGTGTAGCCTACAAAAACTGCATAAATGTTCTATTGTGAGTTAAAAATGACTTGGAGTTGGAAACGGGAAACCCAAACCAGATTGGCAAATTTAGCAGAGATTAAGAAAGTGCTTCAAGACCTAAAAAGATGGGCTAAACCCAAATAAAAACCAGTGAAAGTGAGTCTGAGCTCATTACATCCCTGATGCCAGGACGCTGGCTGTGCATCATTAGTGGTTTATCTCCAGATTTTCCACCGCTTCCATGTAGAAACGCTGCATGCATCACCTCACGGCCAAACCACTTTTCTAAAGGTGGATTCTTTTTACATCTCAACTGCTGTTTCTCAATACAGCTTATGTCCTGTGGAGTAATCCGGTGTTATTGAGCAAAAATTAGTCCCTTATGAGTATTAATGTTGTTTTAAAATAAGCATACATTCAGAAAGTAAGTCCAAAAGTTTCATCTGCAGTTTTTTTTTCACTCTAAACTTTGTCTTAAATATCTCTTGTTGCTTCTGAAAATTCTACATTTCAGGCTTCATTTACAAACCATTCTGCCAGTTTTTTTGGTCTATTTAGCTCAACACTATATATTTAACACCACAGTCACAGCTGCACCTTCTCAGTTTCAGATCCACTGTTAACAGTTTGTTTTAAAACCAGTCAAAACTATCTCTAACTGAGAGATGCTAGATTTCGGAAAGGTTGTTCCCGTTTGGAGCATGTCATAATGAAATCAACTTATCACTGCAGAATATTGAAGGAAAAGTAAAAATATATGCAGTGTATAATTATCAAAAAAATTGTTAAATACTTGGCTGGCACTTGGGCCTTATTTTGTCCACCACTGGTCTAGACCGAACTGAACCAAGGTCCAATCTGTTCCAGTTGTCGTTTAAAGGCCTTTTGAAGTACAGACAAAATACAGGTAGTCACAGAGTATTAAAACGACAAGCAAACAAGTGCAGGAAAAAAGTAATACCTGTGTGGTAAAAAACACATTACACATAGAGAGTATAGAGTTTTTCCTCTCCTTGATGGAGGGTCTAAGAACATTTGTCTATTTGCTGCTTTTTGTCTCTTTAAATCAGTTTGAGGCAATTGTTATGATATTGGGCTATAGAAAGATTTAAAATTAAATATAAAATTATGTAACCCAGAGAACATACCCACCAGCTGAGAAGAATTAATTTTGGCATTCAATGTTGATTAAGATGCACTGGTTACAACCACAACCTTTAGCAGAGGTTGCACTACTACATATGTCCGCATGGGGGCAGTAGAAGATAGTTTGTGATACTCCTTTTGATCTGTCTGACTCAGAATACTCCACTCACCTTGTTGTCAAAAACCTGTCATATCATGCAAAGACATTTCTCATTTAGATGTATTGTGTGGTGACAGCAGCTTCAGCTCAGTGGCAGAAGTGTCTATCTTACTTTGTCTTTAATAAATGGCTCACCGTTTATGACAGGAGTGAAGACAGCCATCCCCTCAAAATTTGGATCACTGACAGTGCTGTCCAGTATAAGGCCTCCAAAACTGTCGAAAGTTAAATTTTTAGACGCAGCTAAACAAAATAATGTTCAGGAAATGCAATGGAATATGCAGGAAAACGCACCTACTGATGGACATGGCCACTATGACGGGCTGCCAACCCGAGCGCAGCACCTCACTGATTTGAGGACTCTGTCGGGCCACCACCACC
Source organism: Neodontobutis hainanensis (assembly GCA_024349245.1). Lineage (NCBI taxonomy): Eukaryota > Metazoa > Chordata > Actinopteri > Gobiiformes > Odontobutidae > Neodontobutis > Neodontobutis hainanensis. The sequence goes on from JALDNG010000137.1 coordinate 425,459, forward strand.
CACAGCGGGATCAGAGCCAGGAAGACCAGGCACACCAGGGGGGACAGGTACCATACATCTGAAAGAGTATAGTCACAATAAATACATTTTGTTACATTTTGCTTTGGTACATTTGTGTGTTGAGTGTTGTATACTCACTTCTGTACTCATAGAGTGTGCTGCTAACCCCGGCCAGCAGGGACAGAGTGATCAGATCACCCAGACTGGCAGCAATGGGGGTGGCTACGTTGTCCGGGTTGATCCCCACCTTCCTGGAACCAATGATCACCCCGATCATGACCAGACCTGTGACCGAGTGACCGACTCAGAGTAGGTATGGAATAAATGCACAATGATTGATTGCTGCCCCACTTTGTACCACTAGATCGAGCCACTGCAGCACTTAGTCCCACTCTAAAGTAGCTTAAACTGAAATATACAATTTCCAAAGCATTTCCCCTTAAAAAATGTACATTGACTATGTGTCTGACCTAAGGAAAGTGCTGCCACAAATGCCGTGGTGATGCTGCTGGCACACAACACTGCAGCCTGGTCCAGTTCCACTCCTCCTCTAGATATGGCCCCTAAAGAAATGGCCGCCACTGCAGCGAGGAAGCCTACCACTGTGGCTTGAACCTGAGAAGCACAAATACATTGGTGAATCAGTTTTAACCACTTTCTTCTCTAAGACTACCGAAAGGAACTCTACCCTTCAGTAAAAGAACACAAAATAAAAATTAAAACTTTCCAAAAGCACGCTATAGTCTATAAACAATTTTTTTTTTTACTTAAAAAAAATGGAAACATTGAATTTACTTAAAGTGACACTGTGTAACTTTTAATCATTAAGGGTGCAGATCCCTCTACAGATTTGTTTTTTTCATGAAAGGAAATTATTCAAAATCGACAAGTTTGAAAGAAGAAAAAAAACTTTTCTTTCCAGCTGACGGTACTGCGTCAGTGAAATAGAAATTATTCTAACAATCGCGCGTCTAAGAACCATTAAAATAATACAAGAGTGTAAATTTGTTTTTATTTAACATTAAACGTTGCTACTAGCTAAAATATATGCAGTGTTACTTTAATTAATATCCAATACTTCCATGTACTTCTCTTATAGCAGTGTTCAGCGTTTCCTCTTTGAGCAGCTGTTTCTGACTTCTATTATTTTACTAAATACCTATCTCCACTCTCCTTCTGAAGTTTAATTTTTTGTAAGTGCATACCATACATTGTTTATAAAAATGGATGTAATCGGCCCATTGGTCCCCTATTTACCGATATGGTCGTTATGAAAGGGCAATAAAATGGCGGTTACATCTGGGCTTTTAGCATAAACAGACATCTCCCCAGAGTTGTAGTAAAAACTTAGCTCTAGAGACCAGAGCCATCTTTTGTACCAGGCTGTAAACATGATTTTTACACTTGTAAAGTTGCCATTGGGTTTCTCCTTATTTTTCCATTTTTTGAGCCTGCCCTCTGGTGGACGGCGGTATTTCATTGTATTTTGTCGTATGGGGGCGCCCTTACTCTAGGACCATTTAAAAGGTTCCACGAGAGAGGCTTGGTGCATACACTGTTACTCTAATAATACAAATAATAATAATAATAATAATAATAATACAATTTATTTATAACGTGCCTTTCTTGACACTCAAGGTTGCCTAACAATAGTGAAAAACACAACAGCACATAATTAAAGTACAAGAACAATTAAAAGCAACAATTAAAAAACAACGATAAAAACAACAGACAGGACAGTGCAATTATATTGGAGAGTAGGCCAGTCTGAACAGATGTATTGTGAGTTGGATATAAAATGTGATTATACATTATATTATCAGGACCACACTTATTTGTTTTATTTTTACTCCTAAATTTAAAAAAATATATATTGTTAGATAAATATGAACATAACATATAAATTCCAGTCTAATTTGTTCTCCAGATGCACTAAATAAAAATAAATAACCCTAACTCACATTCTGCTCCTCTGACTCTATATAACAACAGTTCCCAAAGTGGGGGGAGCAGTGGGGGAGGGGTTGCAAGATGATTTCCAGAATATATATATATATATTTTTTATTATTTTTTTTTTTGTATATATATATTTAAAAAGGTTGTAATGATGAAAGTATAAATTTAGGATAATTAAAATAAACTGAAAGTAAAACTGTAGAACTTAGTAAAACTTTGTTTGCTCCGATTAATTATGACAGTTAAGTGACAGCGTGTTGCCAAGTCCGCTGGCTACTTTAACACAGTTGCCGCGGGCTGTTTTTGATGTCTGCGGGTTGAAGTGACTTTACAATTATGTTATATTTAGTGCCGGAAATACTCAACCATTTTACCCTGCAATTTACAGCACAACAACATGCGTTAGATATATGCACATTTAGTGTTTTGCTAAACAGCGATCGGTCTATTTTGAGATCTAAACTTGATAAAAAAAAATTTAACGGTTATCATCAAGAAAAAGAGAAGGAACCAGAGATGCCTGCTGATAAGAGAGCGGGATCAGCAGCGAATGCAGAGGGCAGAGAAGAGGATGAGCCGCCAAAACTACCCCCCCACCTCTGGTAGGGCAGCCCGCCACGGAACATGGCCTATTGTATAAAAAAAACACAATAGGCTAAATAATAATAATTTGTGTTGTTGTTATTATTATAATTATTATTTGCATATTGTTGCATTTAGGCTACATGATTTAGAAGAATTGGGGGGAGGGGGGGGGGGGTTGTGGATCGTCAGCAGTCTAATAATGGGGGTCGCGATCTGAAAAGTTTGGGAACCACTGCTATGTAATATAATGTAATTTGATATTGTTACCTGAATAAGTGCCAGATTGCTGTACACCATTAGCCACTGTTTATCAGGGTCATCCATTTGACCTGTGTTTGCCTAGAGAGTTAAAAAAAAAATACTCATTAGTGAGAATAATATGTTATTTGTAAGTTACATATTCTGTTCATGTTCGATTTGGTGATATCATAACTCTTAGCAATAAATAATAATATTGTGCTTACAGCAGTGGAGAGGCGAGCAGCCAAGGTCATCTCCAGGTTTCCTTTGAGTCCGACCAGAGCTGGTACTAGAATGAACACTTCTGTGATGACCTTAAACACCTCCCAGTGCTAAAAAAATGTCAAACTATGTTAATCCAAACCAACTAAAACAAAAGAAGGCCATATCCGTATCGTCAGCAGTATATATGAACCCCTTGACATGGTGGCAGTTAAATAAGCACATCACATATTCTAGTCTAACCCAGTAGCCTAGTTTCCACATCTCTGAGCATTGCCTCGCACCAGCTTCGCAAAGCACAGGTTCACTGGGTGCAGTTCACTCTGTCACATATTCTCCGACTGTCGGCTTCGAGGCGGTTTATGTCCTTAAAAAGACACACATATAAAAACAAGAGGGCTGCTGGGAGTAATGCACAGCAATGGTAGTAGGAAGGGAACTAAACAGAGGAGAAAGTGGCAGAACGGTGCACAAACATGAGAATAAGAGAAGGCTTTATAGAAGGTGTATCAAGGCAGATGTGATTATCTGTTGAAAGAAATGATGCACGCACAGAAGGGAATTAAATAGACAAAAGACCTTAGAAGCTTTTGGATGCTACATGACCTGCAACATGGTGCATTTTTAAAACCTTTTTGGTACATATCCTTGCATTCAACTGACAAAATTGATACATTCATTCATTTAGCAGACGCTTTTATCCAAAGCGACTTACATTGTTCCACAGTATTGATTGTTACAGCCACTGGAGGCAAGGTGGGTTAAGTGTCTTGCCTAAGGACAAGGGGGAGCGTGAGAATCGAACTGGCTACCTTACGGTTGAAGGACAACCGCTCTACCCACTGAGCTATGCCTCCCAATGTAAAAGTTATGGTGGTTATGGTTCACTAAAACATAAAATTGAAACTATACAGAGAAGATGACACGCAAATGTGTGAAGCGTTCCTCATTTCTTTTGTAGAGTTGCGGAGATAAAGTAGAGAGCCTGGGGAAGATTATGAGTCTTTTCAGGAGTGTTTTTATTTGTTGTTTTCTTTGTAATAATATTATTCTGTGTGATGTTTTTTATGTTAGTTATTTTATTATTTATTATTATTACAATGAATAGAAACAAGTAAGAATCTGACTTTTGTGCTATAATAGCTGACTTACACAGATGTAGCATTGCCTTTGTCTCTCACTATGTGTTCCTAAAAGGGACCATGACTAGTACAATTTTTCTTGTTTTCACTTGTCTTGTGAGTCTATTTTTACACTTGGTTCTGGACTGGACCCTCTCGTTGACAGCTGTCATATTGTGAGGCTATCCTGGGACATGGCCCACTTCTGTGAGACTGCCACTGCTGCCTAAATGTGCCCCGAGCCAAGAAACCAATGGATGTACTCAAGGTATTTGATGATTAAAAAACAAAAGTTTTACAAAGCACAATGTATATTCTAAAAAGCCTCTTGTCATTTGATCCAGCGTTTTTTTTATTTTCTTTACTTCTTTTTATCCTGTACCCACTTACTCACTCACTTTCCACTCTCTTCTTTATCTAATGTGATTTGGAAAGATTGAAAAAGTAGGTTCCATCTGTTGAACAGGAAAATCTATTTCACTTGGTATGTATAATCCACAAAGTCTATTTTCCAGTAAATGTATGGGGCTTGTGTTTGTGCTTAATGCAAATCCAAAATTTATATAAAATAATCCACCTTACATGCAACCCATGAGCTTTACAAAATGATGTAGTGTGTATGCCAAGCCAGAAGTTCACCACCATGACATCATGGCATTCTAGAATATTTGATGACATCATGGCGTCATAAAATCCACTATTAGAATCCGGCATTATTTCCGGAAACCCTTTATGATGTTTTTGCATCTTTAGCCCTATTTGCATGGGATTAGTATTAAATGGAAGTCTAGCAATTTGTAGTAACAGCAGAGGTCATCATGCTGCAATGTCTGTTTTTTTCCCCTGAAAATCCCCAACGTAAATTCGCCAAAGTCAGGGGTCCTGTGATAGAAGCACAGAAAAGTGCCCCAGCCCCCATCACGTGCTCCCTCTACTGGGACACTGTTGAGAGCATCCTCAGTGGCTGCATCACTGTACTGTATGGACCCTGCACTGCCTTCAGCCAGAAGATCATGCACAGCCAGCAAGATCATCGGTGCATTGCTCGTTTTTTTGTCACTGTAGCAGTTTAGCTAGGCCAGATGCCTCCTAAAAAGCCAACCGTTTCCTAATGAGGGTTACAGCAATTTAAAACATGTAGCGTTAGTGCTTTTAAAGTTAATTTTTCTGTAATTAGTAATTATACATGTCTCTGCAGTCTGATTGTGGAACTTCTACAGTTATAATGTAAAATAAGCCGCTGAAGATACAGATGACCACAGTAAAGCCGTGAACAGGAGACATAGCCCCGCTGCATGACGGCAGAAAATATAATGTCAATGAAGTGTTATGGTCCGCGTAAACTAAAGTCTGAAGGTTAGCAAACCAAACAAATAGCCCACTGTGTAATTGTGAATTTTAGTGTGGATATTGGTGCAGACTTCCAGGTGTGCGTGGCTGTCTTTCTTCTCAGCCAGTCTCAACCATCGTATCAGATATACATGCTAGGTTGTGATGTTATATCCAGAGATAAAGTCAGCAAAACCAAGTAAATAACAGATATAGCTGATCGCTTGCGAATGCACTGCTAACAACACACTTTATGGGGTACTTTCTGACTTAAAGAGGTCCAGGGGTAATACGAATACCATACAAATAGGTCTTTTGAAACCCCCATTGCATTCTAGAATTTAATTTTGACATCATAAAATTTCATAATCCCATTTTATGACATCATGACATTTTAGAATCCCATTATGATATCATAAAATTCTAGAATCAATTATGACATCATGATATTCTAGAATTACTTATGACATCATGGCATCCTGTATTCCCATTTTCTGACATCATGGCATTCTAGAATCCCTTATGACATCATGACATGTTTTAATGTAATCTAAAATTCACCTAAATTACAGGAAATTACACCAATTTGTTTATAATATTTCTGGGGAGGACGTCTTGACCACCATGCTATTTAGTCAAGTGTACCTGGAATTGCCTGGACTTCATTGGGGGATGTTTTTGCTGCTTAGCTCAGGAGGCTTTTTTTTTCAGAAAAAAAAAAAAGGTTCTGTTCATTTTCACGGAGCATGTAAAGAACAGTCAAAACGCAATTTACATTTTTTGAGCCTTCTTTAAACCTTTCATTTCAAGAAATTTAGACACAATAAGAGCATGAATAAAAATGCACTTGGCTTGGCTGTAGATAAAAAACCCATCACCTTCTTTATTCACTTAGCTTAGTCAGACAATGCTCATACCTCGGTTATTTTCATAAGCTACAGAGACTATGTTTTAGCCAAAATATACGTCCTTGCAAGTCTTAAGGCCCGTACACACCGGGACAAATATTTACGTGCGTTATTTACTAGCGTTTTTCAACACGTTTTCTGTGTTCACACCCAAGCGATTTTCGCTGACGATGAGCCGAGTGAACATGCAAATTCATTCCCTGACATTAGATGGCGCTTAATGTAAAACAGAAATACCCAGGTACACAAGGTGGCGCTGCGCAACTTTACGCTTCTGACACTCGCTTTTCACTCAGAAGAAGAGAGCAAGTAATTTTTGTAATCGATGTTGCGTTTGTCATAAGTTCTTTGTGTTCCGACACCAACGAGACCAGCAGCTCTACATTCATCTTGCCTTGCATCTTCTTTGTCTTATTTCTTCCTGGCAGTGTAGACGCTACTTGGCGTATATCTTCTTCGTCGTTACGTATGTGTGCTCGGCAAGACCGTTTTGTGTTTGAGCGCCCCCAAGTTGTGTTTTACTGTAACTTCAGAAGCTCCAGACACTTGAGCAAAAGCGCTAATCTCATTGTTCGTATAGTTTTTGACGCTGCGCATCAAACCAAAAAAACAAACCCGAGGCATTTTTTAAAAACTGATGCTTTTACGCGTGGCGTTTTTTGCGTCGGTGTGTACACTCACATTGGCGCCCTTTGTTTAGTCACAAGGCGTTAAACGTCGGCGAATATCGCGCGCGAAATTCATCCCGGTGTGAACAGGCCTTTAACACTGGTCTTATTTTTTGTATTGTTAACAAGTGTTACATGTGTTCGAATATGAAATCAAACCTCCACAGAGATCTAAATATATCCAGATTCATGTGACCCAGTTCTCTCCAAATGCGTCCTAACGTCCAATCTCTCGTTCAGAATGCATTCAGGAACCATTCAGGGTGCATTTAGCCCATGCACACCTTGCATTAAGGCACAGCATAATTTCTGATTGCACAGTGCATAAATAAATGCAAAGTTTTAGGATGGCCAAAGACAAACCCCTTTTATGCTACTGTAAAAAGTAGATATAGGTGCATTAATGGAACTTTAAGCTATACTTAATATACTTAATACAACAATTCTTTGCAGTTTAAAAAAAAAAAAAAAAAAAGAATTTATTGATTTCCATACTTGTATGAGGTCCATGACGATGCCTGCAGAGACCATCCCCAGCCCTGATACCAGGAGTGGCACTATGACCTGTGCGGCGATAAGCCAGGAGCTCTCAGGAAGAAAACCATGCTCTGATCGAGTCAACTTCCATGTGACGCCCCGTAACTTTTTGCCCTGGTAGCGTAGCTCCAACTCCAGACGGGTGACCACCATTTTCGGACAGGAATGATCTAAGTCCAGAATTTAACAGACACCTGTCCCATGACAATTTATGGCCAGTCAAGTATGACCAAATTTTAATGTTTAGAAGTAAAAAATAGTCAACAAAGACTTTTTACAGTTTCTGTTTTGCAAAAAATTAAAGTCGTCAATTTGCGGGCACTGGAGTGTGGCATCTGTGGTTCTGTGCTGAGTCAGCATCGATGAGGTGTCCATTTGTCAGCACAGCTGGGGAACACAATCAAAAATGTATCATTCATAGGTCACTTCGTTCCAAACAGACATCAACTTCTTACATCTACAGTCTGCTGAGCTTTAAAGTGAAAAAAACGCAAAAATAAAAAAATGAAAGGTGATCGTAGTCCGAAGTAGATTTCTTTTGATAGTCCATTTGCAATCCTCTGTAAATTTGAAGTTTTTTACCATTGAAAAGAGGTACTTGATTTAGCTCACTCTTGTCAAGTTGCTTGGTAGTCACAACAGCTTTAGAAACTCAAAAAAGATAAATCTGTCTGATAAAAGGTTGTAGCAGTAGAAGCTTTTGTCTTTGTCTGGAAGTCCTTTTCAGAATGCCATCATATTGATCAGCTCTTACAACATTCAAAGAGTTAAACAAAGCTCCTTGATGTTAATAGGAGATCTCAGAAGGGATGTGATTCCTGATTTGCTTCTTACCGTCAAAAGTGAAGTGTATTGGCTCTCCTCAGCATCAGCGGAGCTCTGTCTGCTGCAACGTAGCACAGAAAGGGACTGTCTGCCCTTGCCGACAAGCAAAACTCAGAAGCAGAACGACCGGTCCTCTGGCTTACACTAACGCCGGTGCTATTTCTTGCTGCGTGCTTCCTCTCATCGTGCTACCTTTTTCTTTTTTTCTTTCCTTCTTTCTCCTCTCTCATTGGTCATTTACACTCTCTCCCTCCTCCTCCTGGTCGTGACTCATTCTTTCATGCTTTCCATCACTACCTCTGTTCCACCTGATTTTCTGGCACGGGTATTTTATAATGGGCCAAGTAATCTGCATTTCTTAAAGTTCAGTTCATTCACTTTTTTAGATCTACTTAACGTGTTTTAGGTTTTCAATCTGGCCTGAAAACTTGTGCCTTAGGCCTTGTGCACACCAAATAATAATAGCCGTCAGAACGCTATAGTGTTACACAACTACTTGACCTGTAATCACGAGTCTTGTGGTCACATCACAAGACTGAGCCGGCGACAGGGGATCACACATTAATCGTTCACTCAGATTGGACCACTGTTAAAGCTGCCTGATTATGCCCAAAACAATAATTACAATTATTTCAGTTTGCATTGCAATTAGAATTACTTGAACATGTATTCATTTTGCATACTTAGTTCTTTTTTTTACTGAGATTACATAGATACAGGTTGTTCTTCTATACATCTGGTGTTAATCCAACAGAAAATATACCCACTGGTTACGGGTTTTCTATTCAAGGGCGTCTTAGTTTAATCACAGCTGACAGGACTTTTAGTGCAGAGTTTAGCCCCTTTTCTATCTTTTGTTAACTGTTCTGACTGTCTGTAGTCTTTTCTGTAAACAGTGGGGGGACTAGCAGTACATTTACCAGGTTTAGTTTTTACTATGAGAGTACAGTTTACAACACTGGCACTCCTATTGATTTGCCAGTTATCTTTCATTAGAGAAGTGCAGTAAGAGATCAAGTAAGTTTGAGTGAGACAGGTCAGTTTTACTTAAGCTTAATACTAAAATTACTCACTGCAGACTACAGGCTACAGGTTAAACACATCAGCCTGGCTCTGCACAGCTTGATGAAACTGAACTGGCTCCTTTGTCCAAGCACATGTAAATGCACAGGTGTAAATCAAGATATTGAATAAGCAAGCTTAGCTAATATTAAAAGTTAGCTAGCTAGTGGCGAAGTTGCATAAACTATTTCAAATTGTCAGTCCATATATGTGTGACAGTCTAAGCACTGGCCACCTCTATCTTTATTTTGATTTGGTTTTGCCTCTATTGCAAAAATCGAGTTTCAAGGGAACCGTGGAACATGCTCAGTGCTCTAGGTCCAGCTTTATTCTGACTCAGCTGTATACAGGCAGCAGTAGCTCACAAAGTATCACATTACTGAGGAGAGATACATCAAATAAAAAGAATCAAAATAACTGTAATTCCAGTTTCTCATTGATTTTTTTAGCTTAGCTGTAGCTTTACTTTTTTTACATGTCTTAATATCAACCTATTAAGGGTTTGCATTACTCCTGCTTTGCTTTACTCCTGCTTCTTTGACAAAAATGGTTAAGCTTTGGTATGTGGTGGACATTTTTAAATGACAGAAGCAAAGTAACGCAAACAGAAATTGCATGTCTGAGGAAAGCATGACCAAATAGTTAATGTCTATACTGTAACATGGTCTTTTGTTCATCTGACTACATCTATATTTACTGCTTAGCAATGACATCAAATCAATAAATGTCCATATATTGACAAACAGTGCTACTTGAAAGTTTGTGAACCCCTTGAGCTTTTTTATCATCGCCTACTACTATATACTATATAATAAATGTTAGATGTATGTTGATCCATTGTAAAATGCTTGTTTGGAGGAAATTTTGTTTTCTTATTGTATTATTGAATGTGTAAAAGTAAGTGAAGCTGCAGCTGCATTATACTTAATTAATAAGTTAAGCAGTCAACCAATCAAATATTCAACATGAATTCCACAACTTTGCATAGAAGTGGATGCCCATCTAAAGTATAATTTTGAAGCACAAAAATATATATATGGTGGAGGCCAACACCACATAGCTGCCATGTTTGGAGAAAAGCCAACACTGAATTCCAGGAAAAGAACTTCCTCCCATCAGTCAAGCCTTGTGGTGAAAATGTGAAGGTCTGGGGCTGCTATTTTCCCTACAGGCCAAATCAACTCTTATTCAGGGAAACTTGAATTCCCTGGCCTATCAACAAATTCTTGAAGAGAATCTTCTGCCATCAATCAGAGTGCTGATTGATGGCAAAGACCAAAAGCATTCAAGCAAATCCACCAAGGAATGACTTAAAAGAAAGAAGGTTCATACTCTTGATTGGCCTAGTCAAAGTCTGGATCTCAATCCAATTAAAATGTTGTGCCTAGATCGGCTGAGTTCTGCAAGGAGAAGTGGGCAAAAATACCCAAAGACAGATGTGAGAGACTCATCAGTGGTTTCAGAAGACGCTTGGTTGAATTATTGGCTGCAAAAGGAGGTGCCATAAGCTACTAAATAAAAGGGTTCACATACTTTTGCACAAATTGAATTTCAGTTTTTGTGAGACAAACCCCTTTAGCTCAATAAATAATGACAATGATTTTTTTTGTGTCCATCATTTGGAAGTGTGCTTCACAAATTGGATCTTGGATAAATATTTAAATGATTATATTTTTTATTTATTTTTTGACACAAAACCTGATCATGTCTGGAGGGTTCAGAAAGTTTCATACAGCACTGTAATAGCATGAATTTTCATCCACCATTTTGAGAAAATGGCCTATTAGTGTTGTGCTTTTCCATTTACCTGCTTTTCTAAGTGAGCCGCCTCATTCAATGTCCTTCAGTGTCCCCTCTGTTTCGGGACAAAGCACCGAGCCAAACTTATGACTAATTGTCCTCTCTTCAGACGGCCAACAGATAGTGTACAATGAAGAGTGAAAGAAATACTGATAAGAAACAGATGGAGTGAAGGGAGTAAGCCATATGCAGCACGGAGAGGAAGACATCAGCTCATGAAAAGGCAGACAGCAGAGTGTCTGATCGACCGAGACCAGATAGTTGGGAGCCAAATGCCAGCAACATCTGGCACTGGATGAAATACATCAATACATAAATACAAAATATTGCTAATGGTTAAACCCACCTTAAATGTAGTGTTTTGTTTGAAGTTTTCACTCTTTCATCATGCAATTTTTCAATATCTTCACATATTTAGAGCAAGATGAACCATGTTGTTTCTTAGCATTTTGTATGTACATGGAGATTAGAAGCAACCATAGATATTAGGAGTGAAATGGTGTGATTTAAATCCATTTATTCTATATTATATGCTTAAAAGACTATGTCATGCGAGTCATGTGACAATTTCTGCTCACAAAACAGGAGTCCATTCATTCATCCATCCATCTTCTACCGCTTATCCAGTGCCGGGTCGCGGGGGCAGCAGTCTAAGCAGAGACGCCCAGACTTCCCGCTCCCCAGACACTTCCTCCAGCTCTTCCCGGGAATACATACCGAGGCATTCCCAGGCCAGCCCAGAGACATAGTCCCTACAACGCGTCCTAGGTCTTTCCCGGGGTCTCCTCCCGGTGGGACATGCCATGGGAACACTTCCCTAGGGAGACGTCCAGGAAGCACCCGAAACAGTCCAAACTCTCGCCAAATGCACTTTAACGTTACAAATGAACCAGTCCTTGGTTCAGTTTGGTCCGGACCAAGACCAGCTCTTTTTGCCAGACCAAACGAGGAAGTCCAGACTAAACAGCGCATGTGTGAAAGTTTTTTATTTATTTTTAGGACCTGTGCTTCTTCATCAAAGACTGTTAATCTTTATTAAAACATTCTCGAGCTTTTGTATTATAATCAAATGCATGGTGCATGTCTCACCTGTACACCGTCCAGGACCATGCCGGCCATCACCATACCCATGCCGGCCAGCAAGTAGGGGAACAGCACCTGTAGACAGATGGCTAATGACGACTCCTCCTCCACTTTGGCCACTGCCACTTTGGGCTTCTCCTCCAGCTTTTTCGGGGGAGTGGGATGGAGAACCGGAGGTGTGAGGAAGTCATCTTGTTCGTACTGCAATCCGGGACTACCTCCAGGGCTCTTTCCTTTGGGACGGGACTTTTTGCCCTTTTTCCGCTGTCGGGTTTGGGTCGGAGGCTTGTCCTCTCCTGCCATAGTGCCTGTGGAGAATATAGACTCAACATAAACATACTCAAACCAATTATGCATACATATTATTTAGATTTGAGATAATATTAGATAAAGTTGATTGTGATTTTTGGTGATTTGTTTTTCTAACTCTTGAAATGCACCATGGCAGACATTATTATCATAGTTGCAATGTAATATAATCAAAAGTAGTTTGTGTGCATCTACACTTTTTGCTTTGTACTCACTATTGAAAACTAAGTCGATTAGAAGTTTCCTTATTTAATCTGAAAAAAGCTTTCCTGTAGGGCTAATATAAGAGCAAAAACTACAGTAGTTGGAGCAGTACATATCACCCCCATCCTGAAATCTATAATTATATACTAAAATAAAATATATAATTGATTTAAAAATTCTTGTACTGACATTAATAGAGAAATACATGGGCCAACTGATGATTTCCCGCACTTGCTTCAAAACCCATGAAGAGACAGATCTTTTCAGACTGTTGCCCCAAAACTTGGTCCTACGCTCATTGGAATCAGAGACATTATTTTTTTAAACAAGCCTTTTTGCCAAAAAAAAAAAATGTACCTTGATATGATTTGTATTTTATAATGTATATTTATTTTATGTTGTAATTAATTATGTATTTTATGTGTGAAGCGCCTTGTGACCATTATCTGTGAAAGATGCTATATAAATAAATTTTATTTACTTACTTAGTTAAGGAATTAACGCTAAATAACATTACAAACCCAAGTACATCACATGATTAAATTCCTATTCACAGAGTGACATAATATTAAAGGCTAGGTGTGAATCGTCTGAATAATATGACAAGTTATGGCTCAGTGGTAGAGCGGTCGTCCTTTAACCAGGAGGTAGGCGGTTCAATTCCTGCTCTCCCCACATTTCATACTGTCAGTGCATCCTTGGGCAAGACCTATGGGCAAGACACTTAACCTACCTTGCCTCGTGGTGTTCCAGCTGTAACACTGTTGAATGGAACCTTAATGTACGTCGATTTGAATGAAAGCGTCAACTAAAAAAATGTAAATGTAACACTGGTGAATGGACGCCCCATATTTGGATAAAAGCGTCTGCTAAATGACTAAATGTTTGCTAAATATATTGGTGCTCCAAATATATGTATAGGCATAGCCTTGTTTACCAGTGGTTCACAGCGTAACAAGATGTTCTAAACAAGTAATACAAAGTTTAAAATGATGAACACAAAAACTCTTACACACGTTACCCTGGTATGAGCCCGGGTTATCTCACAAGGTCTTTCTGTCGGTCCATTACACTTTAATTAACGCGAGGTAAAGCTACAGGCTACATAACAATCAGTTTGATGTTCATCCGCTCGCTACATTCATCCACTTCCTCTCTGCCCCGGTATCCAGGGGTTACCAAACTGGGCGCGTTCTGATTGGACAGAGTAATGGCGTTGACGTGTGACCCCGCCCCTTTTCAAATAGAACGGGTGAGTGAGCAGCTGCGCAGGGAATCCCTGCTAAAGTTAGAAACCGATTCTACTGATAAAAGGAGCCCTAGGTAGGATGAAACTGGGGGCACTAACATGCTCTCGTTAGTAGTGAACTGCATGTACAATTTGTGTTGTTTTCTTTTCTTTTTTTTTTGCACAGCCTACAGTAAGCACAGTAAAGTACATAAATAAAAATTATACACAAAAGTCAGGTGCTAAAATACATTTCAAATGAGAAAGCGTTAGGGATGAGACATTGGTCAACATTCAATAGTATTTGCTCCAATTGTCCTAAAGCAGCTTTACAAAGGACATAAAGTTTTTTTAAGAGACCAAAAAATATGTATTTTCACTTTACACCATACATAACAGCAAATCCATGTCATTTTAAATTAGGTGTTTATATCATATATTCCATATTAATATGCCTGTGTGGTTATATAATAATGCTTGCGGTATCAATTAGTCTTGAAACCAATTAACTTTCTACAGAAATTTAAGTCCTTTTTTTGTATTCTAGGATTTCACTTCCTATGTTTAAATGTTTAATAATATGTTTGATATGTACTCCACAGAAGTTCTTTAAAGGCCTTACCTTTACTTAGAGTTGATCACTGATATCCGGTGTCTTCCAGTGAGTGTCCTTGTAAATGCCACCAGTGTTTTGTCAGCCTTTGATGTCTTTAAGTGTATATCTCTAACTTAAAACTACGTCTTTATTCCACTATCTTTTTGCCCATGCATTTTCCTAAGTCCTATGTTAGCACTGTGTATTGTAGGCCAACAGTATAAGCTAGTGCGCATGTATGTTGGGGGGCCGGCTTAAATTTCATGGCATTGGCAGTTAAGGATATCCCTCTGCTGTCCGTTTCCATCTCTGCTGGACTGTTGACAGCTGCACTACAACTACAGTTGAGCCATTTATTCATCAAAACAGTTAGCCTAAAGTGTTATTTTAACCTTTTTTAAAATGGTATTAGTACTTTGAGTGCTTGAGCTACTCTAAAATGTAGCTACTATGTATTTCCATTATTGGACTATTCTCTGCAGGGTTCCATTTTCTCTACTAGTCCCATTTGAATGAACTTGGTCTATTTTTTTCTAGATGTCTGTAATTTGATCCCGTACTGTGCACATGCTGTGCACCTGACATTTACAAGTTATGTCACCACATTGACAGTGTGCAACATAGCACTTACTTAAATTTTGTTTGTAAAGAAGTGATCATTCTCATCTGTCCTGAAGTGGTGTTTCTTTTTAAAATTTTCAGTATCAAGAGAGCAAACTCTTAATTGTTTGATAATCATTCTGCCAAATATATTAATATATATATTTTTTTTATTGCGTTGCATCTGTAGTGCAATCTTGTGGTTGTTCAGTTGTGGTGTCTCTTAAGGGGCTTTTTACAGTTGCACAGTTCAGTATAAATTTTAGGACCTTTCCTGATTGGCCTAAACCAGATTATTAGGTGTGAAAGATTATAAGTCAGACCAAACAGCTGCTTTTTGGGCTACATCCAGACCAAATTAGACCAAGGTCTGGTTTTTGTATGTAGTGTGAAAGAGCTTTAAGCATTAGACCAAATGCTGGAGAGTATGTTTTTGGGACTTGTGGTTTATCATAAAAAAAAAACAACAACAACGTCAAGGTAAAACGCACATTAACATTAAAGACACAACCATTGTTCTGTTTGAGTTGTGTGCAGCCATGAGAAGAAATAAACATAAAGCAATGTCCAGGCCATAAAAAAAGTAAAACAAAAAACTATTAGGCAGAGGGACAACTTTCAAATTCCATTGAAACAAGAAGAAAACTATAATAGAAAACAGACTTCAGTAGCTTCAGAGTAGAGCATATAACTTTATGTAACAGTCGTTTCCACTAGGTGTCAGCAGAGTTCAATAGATCAAAACACTAGCATTCATTATGGCTTTTTAAATAAGTGTAACACACACAAACTAGAAAACATGTAAATGTTCCTATAAGAGCAGTATGACAGAACTACTACTAACGGTCTGAGGTAATTTGCTTGACAGAAACAGGGACTCTTTACATTTTTACAGTTTCACAGTGGGTGTGAGGGTTTTGGAGCAGTAAGTGCAGTTTATACAAACCCAATCTCTGTTTTATTATGGATTTGTATTCCCACACTCAGAGTTTGAAAGCCCCAGGAGCTTATGGAAATCTTGTTCGCCACTGTTATATTCTCAACAACTAATAATCAGAGCGTGATTACCTCACTGTATGTTTTACTTTAGATTTCTATCTTTTGTCTTTGATCTTCTGAATGTGTGTAATCTTTGTTTAAGCTCTGGTTTTTGTAGCATCTCATTAACGCCCCAACGCAGACATACGGCTTGCACAGACAGATGCAAGAACATGCACCTGCTCAGAACCAAGTCAAATGAATGCTATTCTTTGATGTACAAGAGAAAATGTATGCGTACTAAACAACCTTGATGTTGCAAACAGTTTATCTGTTTGCTTATGTAGTTACACATATTGTGTATTTCATTCATTTATCATGTTCTTAGGTCTTAAGAGCAAGACTTAACATTTCTGTCCAACAAATTAATGATTTTAATAAAGCTTTTTAGGTCAGAAAAATGTAGCCGAAAGAAAATTATATAATAAAAAAATGGCATGCTGTTCAGTGAGTTAATTTACACAGAAATTGAGTTTGAATTGCTTTTAGCATTGTCTTACAACACAGCTAGAAACTGTAGACTATTGGTTAAAAAAAATTGTAATTTGTTTATAAATCCCAGATCTGCATCTGCCATTTTTTTTAAGCTCCCCTACCTGATTGTCTTTTTGCAGTCCCTGTCTCAGATTACACTCACCCACAAAAGCATCCTAGAGACCTCTCCTGCTTCTCTTTTATTAAAAAACAAACAACATCAAAAAACATTTCTCTACACAAAATACTTGTACATTTCCCCAAACTGTAGTTTAGAGTTTAGCGTTTGCTTATCTCCGCCTTGATAAACATTACATTTACGCTTTATGTTGCCTCCCTTTTCTCTTCTGATTTAGATTGTTTGAGGTGTTTCACTAGAGAGGACAGATCCCCCTAAAGACAGTGCAACAGTGGCCGCCAGTTTCACAGAGAGTAGAGACTGTCTGCTCTCATGTTCAAGAACAACCTAAATTATTTTGAGATATAATTTTGGACAAAAAGCTTTGTGTTGCTGCTTTTAAAAAAAGGAAGTGAGCCAGCCTGCCTGAACTGCAACTCTTGTTTTTTATTATAATAATAATAATAATAATAATAATAATAATAATAATAATAATTTTATTTTATAAAGTGCCTTTAAAGGCAACACATTGTGATGAGTGAAAGAAAATCTTTCTTTCACTCATATTGGTTGGGTGAAGCCATTTATTGTCAAACAATTGGGTTTTAAGACGTGATCTTGTCCAAAAGATCCCTTAATAGCTCTTTAAAGAATTTTAAAACCAACTTTGACATGCACTGGAAGTCAAGGATGTGATGTTAGAATTGGAGAAATGTGGAGATGCTTTTGATAACCAGTTAAAGGAAGGGAAGCAGCGTTTTGAACTAACTTCCAGCAAATGGGGCGGCAGTAGCTCAGTGGGTAGAGTGGTCGTCCTTCAACCAGAAGGTAGGCGGTTTGATTCCCATTCTCCCCACAGTCCTTGGGCAAGACACTTAACCCACCTTGCCTCCAGTGGCTGTAACTCTGGTAATTACTGTAGAACAATGTAAGTTGCTTTGGATAAAAGCATCTGCTAAATGAATAAATGTAAATAAGTGAAATCTGGTTAATCACAATATATTGTTTGTCTGTGGATGTACAGTTTTTGCCCTGTCAGTACCCTGTCAGAATTTGTGATTTGGCCATTTTTCAAAAATAATGAATGATAACACAAAAATCTTTCTTTCCCTCATAGTTAATGGTTGGGTGAAGCCATTTATTGTCAAACAATTGGGTTTACTCTTTGTAAATCATATAGATCATCCCAAAAGCTGCTGGGGCGGCAGTGGCTCAGTGGTAGAGCGGTCGTCTTTCACCCGGAAGGTAGTGGGTTCGAGTCCCGCTCTCCCCACAGTTCATACTGTCGTTGTGTCCTTGGGCAAGACACTTAACCCACCTTGCCTCGTATGAATGTGTAAGAATGTTCAGTGAATGTATGTGGTGATGGTCGGAGAGGCCGTAGGTGCAAAATGGCTGCCACGTCTCGGTCAGTCTGCCCCAGGGCAGCTGTGGCTACAGTTGTAGCTTATCATCACCAGTGTGACTGTGTATGAATGAATAATGGACGGCCATTGAGCACTTTGAGTCCCTTGGTCCCTCGGGAGAAAAGCGCAATATAAATCCAATCCATTATTATTATTATTATTATTAAAAGGAATGCCTCTCATCTAGCAGTCTTGGAGACTTCTAGAACAATCGAATTAGACTAATCACTCTGACTTATAATAAAAGACAATTCTGCGTTTATACCATTAAAAGTGTGTATTCAAGTCAAAAGTTATTGAATGTGTTAATCTTCATATTGTTCATTACAGGACGCTGAGTTTAACCAAGATAAAATGACTTCTTACATGCTTTTCAGTTACAGCAGCCAACATGAAATGAATTTGTGTATTTTTCTATTTCTAAAAATGCATAAATTCTACAATATAAAAGCAATGTGGGTTTAAATGTGTTTAAAAATGTATGTAACTTGGTGGAACAAAAGGAATTTATTTCTAAGTTAAACCTTTAGTTTAAACGTCCCATTCCAGGAGAAACATCCCTTGAACAAAGCCGTGTGTAAACACTCCTCTTCACGCCTGGTACAAAACGTCTTGCGAGCCAGGGAGTCACTCTCTTGCTGCTCCTGTCTTCTCTTTTAGCTTTTATTTTACTCTCGTAACTTCGTAACCTTCAAGTTTCTTAGTCACGTGGCACACACGGTGCAAACGTGATTTTTCTCTTTAAAAGCCTACGCTTATTTTTATTTTTGCTCAGCTGTTCCAAGGGACTACGTATATCTTTCGCGACGGAAGTGAATTTTGTAGTTTTTTGTGCTAAAAGACGAGTCCACTTGAACAAATTAGCACTCGCAGAAGCTAGCTAAATCCAGCAAAGACAACTTCTTCAGTCTTTCAGTGATCATTCTGTTTTTAAAACACTGTAATCTCACCCTCTGGGTAGAGTTTCTGAGCAAGACAGATACAAAACCCCGCCGCCATCTGGTCATTCTGGACAGCCCCGCGCTATAGTACTTGCCCAGGAGTTTGGAGCATCTCTCTGGATCTTTGTCGCCAGGACTTGCCGGAACCAGAACAATGACCAGAGTGAGTTGAGCACGTGACATTGATATTTGGCGTTATAACACTGTAAACTGTCCAAGCCCAGGCCATAAGAACTTACCCTATTCCTCCATTCAAAGAATCCGTTAATTAGTTAAATAACCTATTTCAATTAATCAAAATACTCATTTACTCCACAAAAGTTCTAATAAGTAAATGTCATTGTTTACTGTCAATCGTCCCTGTGTTAATTATCCCTTGTGTCATCTCCATGTCATTATCATTAATTGTTAAACTTTGTGTAATCTTTAATAAAAAAAAACCATAAAACGTAAAAGGGCTTCATCTGGTGTTTTCCTTTTTACAGAGGACATATTCGAAAACAGAGAATTCTCTTCATTCAGATCAGAACATTATGAGACTAAATATAACAGTTGCTTTGGACCTGTCTAACACTAGATTGGTGTCCCTGTTTAAATAAATAATCTAATAAAAATGTACATAAATAAATACATTTCTATATTCACCACTACACTTTAAGTATCACTTATACTGAATATGTGCAGTATATATATTCCTTGATTTGTATTGAGACAAGTAAAAATTAATTATTTTATGCATTTTAGATAAATTCTTAATATTTAAGGAATTATATATAGTTCTATAATTTACAGTACTCATGTGTGATCATAGGTTTATATACCCTGGCAGAATTTGTGATTTTGTGAATTCAGCTTTTCACGAGCAGTAAGATCGGGCCAATTATAGTATATTTGTATTGATTAAATTATTCTGTGTTAAATATGGCAGATTGCTAAACAGAAATTACGATTTATAGAGCTTTGGAAAGTCAGTTTTTTGACTTTTTCATTCTGAGTGCAGAGCATACGTATAAATAAATCCAGAATATGTATTGCACACTGACACAGAACTTGAGCAAGTCCGACTTCAATACTTTGAGTTGGCGAAGACAGGCGAACAGCGCAACTGCCAGATGTCAAAAGATCTCAGATGCCGGCTCATTCGAAACACCATGAACAGTATGAATGCAAATTCCTGAGGGCAAAGGGGGATAGAGAATCACACAGATACCCATCAAAGCCAGAAATTACCGCAATGGCAAAGAGAATAGTACTGTACAACCCCATGCTGCAGAACCAAGGCCATCATAAATGGGTAAGGGAAATGCACCCAGTTTATGACTGTTTCATGTTGGACATTTTTAGTAGCGATTTGAAAAATGTATTAAATGTCTTGTGCAGGTCACTGTGTACTCACAGCTATACAAAAGATTACAAAATGTGAGATCCCCCCCAAAAAAGAACTCCAGATGGGAGACATTCAAAGAGGTGAGCTGTAACTAATGATTATTTTTTATCAAAGATTCATCTGTTAAACATTTTAAAGATTAATTTATCAGTTTATGATGTCAAGGTTATGTCCTCAAAATTCTTGTTTGGTCCACAACCTTAAGAATTAAATCATATTTGTACATTCCAAAAGAAAAAAAACTAAGAAAAATGACTCAAATTATCAATCATGTCAATGTCCTGGGTGATCTGTCTCCTTCACTTTCCGTTTCTCTTATTTCAGTGTGTGACTACAAAGTAATTGCTTTGGATGTGTGGGGGATATTGCTATTAATTACTAAGCACTTTGTGTTACCTTTTGTTTATATGAAAAGTGCTAAATAATAGATAAAATGAATGATGAAATGAATTCAAGTGACTCAACAATCATTCTAGATCGGTCCACAGAAGGAAGTGGCAGCTCAGGCTTAGACCGTAAAGAAAGTGAGTTTGAAGGTGAGTTTCAACAGCATAAACAAATAGTACCAACAAGCTCATGGAAAGCAATACAAACAAAAGTTATAAGACATGGAAGTGCCACACAAGTACATGTATTTCAACACAAATTTAAAATACCAGTCACTTTTCCAGATATTTTGTAATTATTTTTAAAACCAGGTCAAAATCAATTTCTCTATTCCAGAATACTCTGCCAATTGTGAAGCTCTTTCTTAAAAGCTTTAGTTGTGCTGTAACCAGACCTGTGTTACTTTGGATGAAATCCTGTTGTAGATCCCACCTTTTCAGTTCAAAGCAGCTCAGTGCTATTTGTTCTGTCCAGTCCTTGGACCAGGTCCAATTCATCTCCAGCCTCAATTCACAGTTACAGCATTTCTTGTGCAATTCATACACCTTTGTTGGTTATAACTCTAATTAATTTAATCCACATTTGCATAAATTGTCACAAAGGTAAAATTCTAATTTCAATGCTAATTGAATTTTAGCCTTTTATTCATTAAGGACACCTCGAAGGACCCTCTGTCGTCAATGTATAAGGGGCTCTCAAATAAACCTGAAGGAACGGCTGTTTGGTTCCTAAGGTGTGAGTTTTGACTCACGATGTTCTCCGTTACATTGTATGTGAACAAATAACTTATTGTGGTTGGCTTCCATCCAAATAAAGAACCAAAAAAACAAATCAGAACGTTCTCTGACATTATTAGACCCATAGAAAGTGCCCCTCAGGTTTTCGTCAAACGAAACCATAAAAGCTCTTAAAATGATCAAACCATAAAAAATGAAACACAGATAAACCCTGTTTCTAAAGATATGGTCTGCTGGATATCTACTTTAATCTGAAAGGTTTCTGAATCAGACCAAACAGTGCTTCCCCAGAACGGTCATGTCAACCTTCTTTTTTATTTATTTTGATTTAAACTTATCTTTTACTGTATTAAACAGTGTTGTTATAGCCCCATGCTAACCATTAGGTCAATCACGCATCACCTCTTCACTTTAATACAGTTAGTTTAAATCTTCTTCTCCCTCTCTTTTTTGAGACCTGGGAAAACCCATGGCTCAAACAACAAAAAAAAAGACTTTAAATTCACAATCTAATTAGAAAATCCTCAAAATATTGTTCAATCACTTCAAATTAATTCCTTTAGAAATAAAATCATTACAAAAATCTCTTGGGTCAGACCCCTCCCTCTGGGGGTGAACTCACCACAACGTCTCTGTTCACATTGTTTTCCTCCAAAACACCATCACCATGTGATTGTTGTTTAAAAGGAAAGTCAACAAAGCTCGGTGTAAATTTTTCTGTATTTACTTTTAAAATAAACTATTTCTTTAAGGTTTTGTTCAGTCTAAATTTGTTCCACACTGTCTGTAAAACTCAGTTTAACCACCAGGTGTTCAATAAATACAATAAACCATTTTGTTTTTGCAACTTTTCCATATTAATTTTAACCGTAGAATATTTAAAACGTTTAGCCATTCCTCATTTCACGTCTCCACTAATTTTGCCTCAGACTCTACAAAAAGAAAACCCTTCACTCAATGTTAAACAGAAACATAACCCATTAAGTGTAAAATCAAATCAACGACTCTTTTTATTTATTCAGATTTACCAACATTGAACTCAGTAATAGTCAGTAATGTTCATTTAAAACAATGCTAATATTAAACAGTTACATTTTTTTGTCTTTAGGTTCCAAAGATTTTACTTAAAGTTCAACCAAAATTATTCAATCCTGTTCATAAGAACAGACTATAGTGTTAGTCTCTAGTTCTCATAATCATCATTAATCTAAAACGTTCCAAACGTTTAAACCCAGTGAGCACCTTGGCTTATGCTCTTAAACTTTAACCATTTTTAACACTTTAACTTAAACTTTTCAAATAAACCACCTCCAATCCTGCAAGATTGTTTTGACAGGTTTAACAGTTTTAACTCAGATAAGTTTTCAATTCCCAGATCACAAATTTACCTTGCAGTTTAAAACTTTATTGTAAAGATGACTCTTGTTATTATCTATTTTAGTGTTAGGTATTATACCTTTATTAGAAAGTACCATTTCAAAACCCCATTGCTTATTATTTATTCTGTCTTCATTTCAGTTTTTCTAATTACTCAGACAATATTTTTCTCAAACAATATTTAAGGATTTAATTTTGTCGTTTAGTTGACTAAATAAATAAAAAAAAAACAGTATGGTTGTACCAAAAGAAATTAAAGCAAATCAAAATGTAGACTATATTTGTTTCCACAGACCTCTCAGAAGGTCAAACAGTTTCCTAATTACGTCTCATAAACTTTTTTATTTAACATCAGTGTAATCTGTTTCTGTCACTGACATTTCTACTTCAGCATTTTTCAACATTAAAACGTTTGTTTAATGTAAAGGCTCCCACACTTTCTGTTGAGCTAAAACAAAAAACAACGGAGAAAAAAACATAGAACAAAACCAAAACATTTCTTACTCCGGACGTGAGCAAAAGGGAGGTGCTGTGAAGCCCCTTGTTTCCTAAACTTGCAGTGAATGTTATCTTGTGTTGAAATATTCCTTTGTGAATCCAATCTTTCCCACTCTTTGTCAGAACCAAACCAGAGAAATACAGAATTGTTCATTTCGTTTTTTCTGGTAACATTATTTTCTTTTATGTGAGCTGATGGCCCAGATACCTATATCTTTGTATTATCTTTATAAATTTGCTCTGCGCAATTCAACTTTAAGACGCATTTTTAAATTCTTCTGATTACAAAGTGAACATTTTCATAAACGTTATACCGTGTTTTTAAACCACACTGATATAAAGGAACTCTATTAGTTCTCGTACTAATAGATACATACAATCGTTTTGCAAAATACTAATCAATAATTCTATTTTGGATCCAAGGTTTTGGTTGGATCTTTTAACTTTTTTTAATCTTTAATCTCATCTCTGCCGTGTCACACAAACATAATACAATATCTGTTCTTTAACAGACTATTTATAAACTTTTATCATAATTCAAAAGCACATCCAACTTATGTGTGTCTTTATGTGTGTGTCTGTACTCCTGTGTCTCATGTGTTTGTGTGTCTTTATGTGTGTGTCTGTACCTCTGTGCCTATGTGTGTGTGTGTGTGTGTCTTTATGTGTGTGTCTGTACTCCTGTGCCTATGTGTGTGTGTGTGTCTTTATGTGTGTGTCTGTACTCCTGTGTCTCATGTGTTTGTGTGTCTTTATGTGTGTGTCTGTACCTCTGTGCCTATGTGTGTGTGTGTGTGTCTTTATGTGTGTGTCTGTACTCCTGTGTCTCATGTGTGTGTGTGTGTGTGTGTGTGTGTCTTTATGTGTGTGTCTGTACCTCTGTGCCTACGTTTTGTGTGTGTCTTTATGTGTTTGTGTGTGTACGTCTGTGCCTATGTGTTTGTGTGTGTACATGTGTGTTTATGTTCCTGACCTGTTCAAGGGTCAGTCAAAGGTCCTTCTCTCGTCTGGACCCAGTGTCGGCCTTAAGTGTTGGCCTGTAGTGTTGGCCTGTCCGGCTTCGCCAGTGCCCCTGCGACTCCCCCCTCTCCTCCCTCTGGTCTCTATGGTAACATTTTTCCTTGAAGAAATACATTTCATTCATATTAAGGTCAAGTTTCGCACAATTTCAAGAATCAATTTACCAATCCCTCTTTGGTCTTTATCAATAGATACAGTTTAAAATAAATATTTGTCTGGAATAATATTAATCTTACCACGTGTTTTGCTGCTGTCTGTCCGCAGCTTCTCCTCTGAAAGAGTTCAGGGGTGTGGGGGGAGTGCAGAGGAAATTTGGGGTGCACTGGTGTCGAGCGGAGAGGCCAAGTCCAAGTGTTGTGAAGTACATGTGTGTACTTTCTTTTAAAATATCTTCTCTGCTCTTCTCTTTCTCAAACTGGCTTCTCCTTTTTTTTTTTTACTGTTAGCCTAGAAAAATATCTTCCACAAGCTATTTTTCTTTTTTTCAACTCAGTCTTCAAGCCTTTTTTACTTTTTCTACATTCAAACCATTAAACCTTTGTTCTGGTTATCTCATGGTAATCTCAGCGTTTAGCGTTCTCCTACCGTACTGATAACTACATGGAAATACTCTCAGGTAGATAACATGTAATCACCGAACAATCTAATTAGGAGCAACCCAAACTACTACTTCCAGAAGTTTTGTCTATTCACAATCACACAAAACAAAATTAAACAGCTGTTCACCTGAATAAAAACTCCAATAGTCCAGTTGTTCCGCAGCCAGACGTCTTTAAATGTCTCTCTCTTTTTCTCTCTTTGTTCAGATATTGTCACTGAGTCTCACACACAGATTGTGAAGCTTGAAAACACATCTTTTCCGTCAACACCTGACTGACAAACACTGAATTCTACTTCCTTTCTATCGATTCCTTTTCTTTAAAAAAAAAAAATTCTTATCCTTGGCTTTGATTACTGTGCTAGGTTTTAACTGACTAGTTTTTTGTGCACTTATGCTTTTTGTTACCTTGTGTTGTTGAAAAAGCTTCCATTGTTTTCCTCACTTGTAAGTCGCTTTGGATAAAAGCGTCTAAATGACTAAATGTAAATGTAAAGGGCGGCAGTAGCTCAGTGGGTAGAGCAGTCGTCTTTCAACCCAAAGGTAGTTGGTTCGATTCCCACTCTCCCCACAGTTCATACTGTCGTTGTGTCCTTGGGGAAGACACTTAACCCACCTTGCCTCCAGTGGCTGTAACACTGGTAATTACTATGGAACAATGTAAGTTGCTTTGGATAAAAGCGTCTGCCAAATGAATAAATGTAATGTAAAAAAAAAAGAAATCTGTATTTTTGATCCAATAAATGCAGGCTTGATGAGCAGAAGAAACTTCTTTCAAAAACATTACAAATAGTAATGTGTCCTAACTTTTGGCCTGTACTGTAGTGTGTGTGTGTGTGTGTGTGTGTGTGTGTGTGTGTGTGTGTGTGTGTGTGTGTGTGTGTGTGTGTGTATATATATATATATAATATAGCATTGTGTCTGTTGTGTACCTTTTGATCAGATTTGACCTTGTGCACTTTGTCCAAGTGCTTAAGTAATGAATCTTTTCCTGTACAGCTGACCAGGCTCTTGATATTCTACGTGTGCCAATATCCTGTATTGTGATGTGATATTTTGTGTTTTTTGCACAATTCAGTGCAGATCCGGCTTAGTTTTAAGCTTATTTTAACTTTTCAGTTAAAGGAATAGTTCTCCAAAAAAATCAAATTCTGTAATTTACTCATCCTCATGTTGTTCCAGGGGTGCACGTGACAGAGTGGTTAGCACTCCTGCCTTACAGCAAGAAGGTTGTGAGTTCAAAACCCAGCCGGCTCAAACAGTCTCGGCCGACTCTGGTCTTTCTGTGAGGAGTCTGTATGTCCTCCACGTGTTACTGTGGGTTCTCTCTGTAATCCGCCTATTTACCGATATTGTCATTACGACAGGGCAATAAAATGGTGGTTAAATTTATTTTTGTGCTTAGTTGTAACAAAAATTCACAGGTGACACAAACTTTACACAAACTTTCACCAGTTTTATCAAATCAAGTTTTATCAATTCTTATGTGGTTTTATTACAACTTTTTTATTTTATTAAAACCTCCTTTTATGAATTTAAACAGTATTTCATGTCAGTTTATCATTCTAAATGCATTTTAACCATTTTTGTCAGTTTTTTAAATTTAGTTCTACCCCTCATATACTGTACCTTGTGAGATCAAAAGGAGAGCAGCAATAGAGATTTCCAAGATTATGCACAATATGCTGCTTTAGAGAGATATTAAACTTGCGTAAGGTGGAGTACCTCATTTACAAAGACTACTATAGTTTAAGCTAAAGCTAACCCATTGTAATATCATTTAAATTTAATTCATTATTTCAAATCAAAATCCAATATAAAAATATAAGAAATGCATTGCTTTTAATAAAGACAAGGTGGAATAATATACTATAAATATTTTTTGCCTTTATTCTTATAGTTACAGGGTACACAGGCAGGAACGAGCTGCTTAAGATGCTATGTGAGACATTTTTAAGATAACTGGATGTTTATCCTATTTGCTTGTATTAGATGTTTTTACTTTGCTGCCCTCAAGTGTTTTTAACCATTTACTGCTTGCCTTAGCACTTGGAAAAGGAAATGACACAAACCAGACTTTAAAGTGACTTTTTGAGGATTGTAATGTATTTACTTTCCAATATACAGCCACCTGTATGAGTAACAGCAAGCTCAGTTTTGCAGTAAAAATAAGTATTTCTATTTTTGCAAATGCTTCTGAGTTATTTCTGTGAATTGCTGTGTTGTATGTAGATTTTGTGTTTCAGAGACTATCATGTACCACCAGAGAGAGCCAGAGTACTGTCTGTGATACCTGTACAAAACCACAGCTCAATAATCTTCTCAGTACAAACAAGATGTTTAGTGTCCATTTGAACACTGAACATTACACAGAGACAGCAACGCATACTTAAAAACTGAATACCGAACAAACTCTAGTTGACGGTTCTCTTTCATAAGCTGCTGATGACAGAGCAGCCCTGAGCGATAATAAGTGCTGCTGTTGACAGATAGCCATGTGTTTCCAGTCTTCGCGGTGGAAACTATCGTGGAAACTTGTAATGCTGCTATAAATACCCGTTCTGTCGGCCCTGTTGCCAGCACTGCTACCATGCCAATCCTGGAGTCAGCCGCTCTGTTTGTATCACTCATTGTACACTGCAATAAAATACCTAACCTGCCTCTTTATTAGCCTGACATTTGTCTTTCGGCCCCTGTCTGTTTTAATTGTGCTAATGTGAGATGTTTTTTATATGTGAGTTGCAAAGACATAAACTGTCATTAGGTCTTAATACAAAGGATTACTCGAGTTAGATTTTGAGAAATATGCAGAACCAGCTCAGTGCACTTGGATAGACAGACATCTTCTGTCTCATTTTAGAAAAAACAGTTCAACAGGATTTTTATCAACAGGTAAGATGACAAAACCTGTAAAAATCAGGACACATCACAGTCACATTACGTCACATTTCTCAGGAAGAAAAAACAAGTTAGCAGTCAAAACATATCAAAGAGTAGGTACTTCTCTTTGATCAGTGCTGAAATTGTCCTTTACACACTATATACACTATTAAAATTACAACATTTTACACAGTGAACCATTAAGAAGCTTCTTTAAACTTTAAAATTTGATCAGAAACAGAAATAAAAAAATCTCTTCAGTCATGTTGGTAAGTACTTTGTGTCATACTTACACACAAATACGATCTCACATTATAGGTCTTGTGACGCCTCCTCTGTTGTTATCAAGCTCCATGTCAGAGTGGTTGTGTTGTGTGTGGTTTTTATCAGGTGTAAGAAGTGTTAATGACAAGATTTAAAAAGTAACAGTAGTTATACTGTGGAGCTCATTAATAAAAAAATATTGCCCTGAATAGAAAACAGTAAGTGAAATTATTAATCAAAGTAGTATGATAATAATAACCATAGATAATTGCATCTTATTTTGATAATGTTCAGTGCAGCTTAAACAGCAAACAAATGATGTTAACATGTAAAGTGGGCTGAAATAGTGTGGTTCTGAGTATGAGGACAGACACAGAAGCTGAGATATATGTGTTTGTCCCTCTGCTGCCCCTCCGGTACACATACCCTGGTTTACCTCAGAGCATCTGTTGTCACTCCCACCAGCAGTTGTCAGCCTTGTGATCCACGCACTTGACCCTGTGCACACATGAACACACGTCATGAGCTGCCATGTGTTTAGGGGACAACACCTCGGCTAACACCAACTTCCAAACCTTTCCATGAGGCACTGCTTTTGAGCTTTATTTGGTAGGAGCAGGTGCATAAAGAAGGAAAAAAAGAAAGAAAGAAAGTAAACTTATACAATTGAATAGTAAATGCCATTTACAAAGTCTTGCTATCTTTTTTTTATCTAAGTGTGTCATCTGTGTCTGTCCCGTCTGTAGTATATCTATGTTTGTCATCACAGTACCATAAGGTGTCAGGAGATACAGAGAAACTGTACAAGATCCTAGTAATTGTATTTTGTGAATGTGGTAGAAACTGCTGTCTGTTTTATGTGTTAGGGCGTTTTAATTTTTTTAAAACAGAACATTAAGCAACACTTGGAAATCTTTTGTCTGCTCTCTAATATTTTATTGCCGTTTCTTTCAAGGAACAAATTCTTCTAAAACTGTAAGTAGATATCCGCCCAAAAAAATCAAGTGGGAATATTTAAGGTTGAGTTTGGCTTTGATAGGACCCAACTCCTCTGAGATGTCTTTTTACAGTCTGCATACGGAGCTATTTTACTGACTTCCCTGTTGACTACATGTACATAACCATTAGGCTTTTAGATCTGGTACTAGGGATATCCATCTTGCACTGTTTATCTGGTGATGGGTCACAGGGGGACCTTTTCTGGGTGGACCTTTTCTTAGAGTGCACTCACAGCAGGTCCTGTTGCTCTGTCGCCTCTCCCTAGTCATTCACACACACAAAGGCCCACACTGTCACAAACCTGACCTGGGCCTGCGCACTGTTACCTCTTGTAGTTGACCTGCCTTAGTTTAAGTCATCAGAAGAACAGCTCTTGACAGCTTATATGCTGTGTTTCAATGTGTCAAGTTTGTACAGATTATGTGTAAAGACTTGTGTGTACAGAAAGTGTGAGTGCACTCTTAGAGATAGACACAGACAAGTATTCACTCTCAATATTCATTAAATAAGGGCAATTACACTCACCTTTACATGCATGTCGTTAAGAAGAGGGAGGAAGTCTGACATATTTGTAGCACACCACATTTTATATGAGAATGGAATAACCTTGTTAAATATTATAATAAAATTTGCCTGTTTCTGATCTTTTGTTGCTGATGTCTTGGCAAAGGCCAGCCCTTTTTTACTTGAGGCCCTTGGCAGGATAGGTCTTGGGGCCCTGCATCACCATAAAATTATAGAACCAGCAAATGTACACCTTTATAACCCGTGTTTTCTCATAACACTCCATCCATATTGTAAATGCACATGTTGACCCCATTACAGCAAACTAACAAAAGCAGATTTTATTACATTTGCACAACATTTTCAAAAGGCTGAGATGAAACCACATTATTTATGTGTCACCCAAGTGTACTCATCTACATTTGATATAGAAGCATGTGCTGTGTGGTCAGCTGTTGTTAACATCCACTGTGCATTCAGCAATACCTTTCCGTGGATAACTTCCGTATAGCTGTGAAAAAGTTGGTTTTGCTCAAATTGGTGTGAACACAGGGGAATTGAGAGCATCAAGGTTTAGATTTTCTATAACCAGACCAGAGCAGGAACCAGAGACACTGCTGAGCAACCCATGTGCTGCCCAAACCATTGAGTTATTGTCTGTCCCATCAAGACTGTATGTGGTTGACTTTTTTTTGACACTACACTTACAATAAATTGAATCTACCTCCTTGTGTAACAAACTATAATAACATGTAACTACATATTGTTGGTAGGGTTATGGTTAAGGTTAAGGTAGAAAGTAACGTGTCATTGATTGTTCCCCAGTTCATACTGTCGCTGTGTCCTTGGGCACCTTGCCTCCAGTGGTGTTCCAGCTGTAACACTGGTGAATGAATGTGGCTGTGAATGGAAGTGTAGTGTAGTGTAAAGTGCTTTGAGTGCCTAGTATGTATAAAAGCGCTGTATAAAATCCATGCCATTTACCATCGTCTGCAATTGTCGCCTCTTTATTCTTCAATTTTATGCTTATATTTGTGGTATTGATAGTGGTTTCTCTGGTTACCTGTCACTTTTAGAATACAATTGTAAATTGTTCTCACATCCAAAACTGTAAATGTTCAGGCCCGAGGATATAAAGGAGCATAAAAATCTAATAGTACCATTTTATCCAACTAGAACTTTGCACTCTGAGGATACTGCTCTGAAGTCTCACAAAGTGAAATGGCCCAAAGTAATTTAGCTCTTTCTTCAAAAAGCAGACACACTCTATACATCCAGGATTAGACTCAAAACTTTATTTTCTAATAAAAGGGCTGGTCTAGCCTAGCCACTCTTTCTGCTTTAGTGGTAGGGGGCTGGGGGTATTTAAATTTCATCTTGCTCTAGCTCACATTTGTGAAACCCTTGTTACAATATACAGAATCCAAAAAGGTCAAATAATCATTCATTCATTCTGGATGCCTTTTAGCTGCCCTTTTGGCGACGACTGGGGATAATTTCTAAAAGTCAAACTGGCTTATTTGAGCTTTATATAAACCTTAAAGAAGTGCAAATTTACAAATGTATGGGGTTGAAGACAAGTCTCAGACAAGTAAACTAACAAGCCTATCACAAATTACTCCAGAGGCCTACATGCTAACCTCTTCCTGACAACCATGCTCTTGCCGAACCAAAGGGTTTTAAGTGACATGATTCCAGTTACCTTCTTCGGTCGGGGTCAGTGAGTCTTGTTCTTTGCATTTTGTGAACTTATGTAAGGCTATAGGGCCAGGCTAAAGGTGATCAGTGCACCAAGGTCTAGTTTAGGGTCAGCTGGTTTGTGTGATGGGGTCAACTAGTGTGTCTCACCAAAGCAGACTGAAAACAGCAAGAAAATATTGACTTTTTCTGTTTTCCAATAGTGTTGTTCAGGAGAGCATGTGTAAGCTCCCCTGAACAACACATGCTGTTTTCCTGAGTGATTCCTGATCGCTGTCAGTGTAAATCTCAATACGTCTAGCACTTTCTGTGCTTACACAAGTGCAGGCACAACGGCTCACGTTACTTGCATATTGCTGTTATAGATACTGTCATAGGCCGCTTACTGCTGTTGCCACTAATGTTACACTGATGACACAGAACCTAGAGGCCGCTTTAAGTCATGAATGGCACTATTATTTAATTACACAGGTTAATGTCTCACTCCGGGCTAATGTTACAGTTATTAGTGATTTTGTGTCAACTGTGATATTGTGCAAAGTGCTGTCAGTGGTAGTAAACAACCTGTGTTCTGTTGCCTTTAGGTCTCTTACGCCAATCAGAACAGAGCTCTCACTCGATGAAAACTCCCAGTCCACTAATGCTTCAATGTGTTTCAGCTCTGAGAGAACCCAAGGAGCTTATACTTCTTCTTGTGTGCAATAACAGTGGAGTTCGCAGCACCCCTTCTGACCTGGAAGTGTTCTCAGCAGCTGACTGTGTTCGTAATGACACACATTGTTTTGATGCAGTATTTTAATATAGTATTTTACATTAGATAGTATCCATGACCTATACACACGTACAGCAAGGTACCTAAGCTCATTAGAAAGCTAGCTAACACATATTAAAGTGCCTGATAGTTATTACTTCAATGCATTTTCTTTAACTTGGAGGTGTGCCTACAGGGGAGTCCCTTTCTATCAGTATAATGATAATTCACACACTTATAGTGTAATAAACACATGACTGACACCACAACTACTGTTTAGGTAACAAAGCACTTTCTTCACATCATAAATACTGTAATTAGTCACACATCACAGTAACATTTTGTAAACACCCGTAGAGAGAATTCTTCATTTGTTGAGTTGACAGACGAGGGCTGGCGTCTGTCAGTGGCGTTAGCTCCCAGGTGAAGAGGCATAACTGATGTCAGACGGAATGAGAGCCTTGACAAAGACATGTTCAGACCCCAGTGAAGAGACGGTGTGTGTGTGATCTGAATAAATGTGTTTTGTCTCAGATACCTGGGTAACATTTAATGGCTGACAGCATCTATATTCTTTTATTTTGTTTTTGTTGCCCAGTCAGTGACAAATATTTGTATATATGTTACTGAATTTTAGAATTTTGTGTAGTTATTACATTTGTTTGGCACAACAGTAACTTATGAGTCTATGTAGTCTCTTAAATAGAGAGTGTCATTGGTGTGAGAGGTCAGGTATTATTTGTTTCAAATAGCCCTGCTGATGACCTATCCTCCATAAACATATTATATTTTGCCATTATTTAACCAGGAGAGTCCCTTAAAGATACAAATATGATATTACTAGGTATTACTGTATTAGTACCTTTCAACTAGAAAGAGGAGATATTTATGTCACTAGAACTATCATGTTGGAATATATGAAAAATAAGAGAAGACCACAAGACTTCCACCTGACAACCTTTTTACCTTTTTGGCAACAACCAAATCCCACATGATTGGACAAAAGTGCTGTCATCCACCTGTGTCATCAATTAACTAAAAAAATAAAAAACACAAAGTAATTAAATATTGGAGAAGGGATATCACACTGGGAGAGCCAAGTTTTGACCAATTAGAAAAGACGTGAATACGTTTTCATAGCATAATTCTCCAGCAGCGGAGGTCTTTCTGTGGACAATTTAAGAATAAGGCACAGGTAAAGTATCAGTCAGTCGCCAAGACCCATTCCATCAGTCATGTCACATTATTGCAGATACTCTATAGGTTTACGGACTGAGGTTTGCAAATTCCATTCAATTGCAAGGAGAGGGGTGTCCTAGTATCACTTGTGCTGTATGTTCACTTTCAAATACCCCCTGTCCAGTCTTCATCCTCCTATAAAGATAAAAGGACAGCCTCCTGCATCCACAGAGGAGTGTTGTTGCTGTTTTTTTATATATTTTTGTATCCCTCCTCAAAGGGACCTTTAACCTAAAAGTCACTCCTGAAAAAGAAAATGCTACTGGACAACCTCAGCTTCCAACTTTCTTTCAAGGCAATATCCTTTACTGCTGCAAATGGTCCTTTCGAGAAGATGATGAAGATGGAAATCTTCATCAAGTGAATGCTGACAAGTAACAGAATTACAGTAGTAATGATATCCCAGACCTGTTAAAGACATCTTTTCCTGCTGCTACAACCCTAAGCAACATGAAATTCACAGGTAAATTGACTTTAGACCAAGCCAAACCATCCACCTAAGCTACTGGATACATTTCAAGAAACTGAAGTCCCAAGTGAGAAGTACTTTGTATTGCATTTTACATGACGTCAAATGCAACCAGTGGCTTCAAGCACACTCAGAACAATCCCCTTTTTACAAATACACTGTAGACTGTAGTATACCAAGCCTGCAGCTGCAGACATTACACACAAGAATATGTAATAGTCTTTTCTGGAGCAGAGCTGATAAACCCTGAAGCTTTAGTGAAGATCTGATTATGTTATACTAATCATATATAGGTATATTATGAACAATGGTTGCCAAAGATACTAAATATGTTGTTCTTCTTGCCGTGTGTTGCCAGCAGCCAATAGCTTTCTTAGACCAGCTGGGAGCTCATTGTTTTCACCAGGGTCACCCTTGATAGTATATTTACACCACAATGCAACAAGCAAATGAGGATATGAAGTTAGTTTATTTGAGCAGAATATGCAAAGGATAGGGATAAAGAATATTTGTCGTCCTAGTTTAACAGCTTAACTCGAGGTCAT
This sequence comes from Neodontobutis hainanensis, assembly GCA_024349245.1. NCBI lineage: Eukaryota > Metazoa > Chordata > Actinopteri > Gobiiformes > Odontobutidae > Neodontobutis > Neodontobutis hainanensis. The sequence goes on from JALDNG010000137.1 coordinate 460,062, forward strand.
GTTATTTTCAAAATTCTCTTTTGGAAGCATTTCCCTTTCCACTTTTATTTCAGCCTCTTCAGCCTTTTCAGTAAATGCAAGCATGATGCCTAGTTTCAGAACTTGATCATTCCACATGCAGAACTTAATTTGTCTGAAGCGCCTTCCTTGACAAGCAAAAGTCCATGTTAATGGCCGGGACTATTGTTGCAGACTAGCTCTGGGGTGTCTAATAAGACACTTGCCCTCGACTGTAATGAGTTTCAGATGACTCTTCATATGATGGACCCTCTGGAAGTGGGTTGGGCGAGGGAATAGAGAGTCATTTATGAAAGGCCCAGAAGATATTATGATTTCAAGTAAGTTCAGTTTGTGCTCAACACACATGGCTACTAATCTATAAAGTTTGACTTTTTTATGGTACGTAAAAGTTAGATGCTATTCACACTAACAGTTTTTGCAATGTCTATATAGTGTATATTCAGAACTTAAGCAGGACTAACACTGCTTAAATTTCTAAACATCTAACTTTAATCTGTTGAATGCCATTTGTAGAATATGAGGTATTTGACACATTATAACATTCTTTACTAATGCCCTCAGGCCTGTTCATTAAAAAAGTGTGCATATGATATGCCCCACAATAACAGCGCAGGCCCGTGAGCTCAGTCTCGGCCTTGGCAGCTTGTGAATTCTCCCCAAAAGAGGGTTGGACTGTTTATAACAAGCAGCAGCGCTCTTATATAATGAAGTGCGCCGGGGCTTTGATTCCTCTGGCAGACCCAGTGGCCTGCTGTGAGTTAAGGGGGAAGCGGGCCAGAGAGCGGCAGAGGTCGTAAAACACAGGCCTCCAAGTGCAAACGCATCTCTGTCCGCCGGGTTTAAGAAAACAATCCCCACAACAGATGCTCCTCCTTCGTGTTTTGTTTTTTTCTGTTGTTGAAATGTCAGAACCATTACCTGTGCTTCCTGCGCGGGGGAAACACCGGGATGATTTTATTGTTCATGCATCAAATGGGAATCACTTCCATATGACATCACTATTGTGCGTTCTCCTTTTGCCTCAGTAGATGGAACATTTCCTTTCCAGAATCTGTGTTTGAAAGTCAGTATACAACAGAATGTTTTATTGTCATTGGACAACATGAGAACTAAATTAGTAGTGCTACTTCAAATCCATGCAAATTTAAAGCCAGTCGCACAGACACAGAAAAGTTATAAAATAAAATAAATAACATTTTTCCATTAAAGCTGCAGTGCCATTTTTTTAAGTGGAAAACTGTTTAAGCACCATATGGCATATTATAAGAGGAACAATCTGTACAAAACAACCTTAAGACCAGTGTAAACTTTTGACAGTAATTTTTTATTTACTCTGTCTTGCAATTTAGTCATCTTTATTAGTTTTAGTCTAGTTTTATTTGTCTAAATATCATAACAATTAAGTCTAGTTTTATTTCTACATGAATGGCCATAACAGGTTAGAAGTAGTTTTATTAAAATAACTTTACCGGACATTGTGGTGTCTTATGTTCATACATGCTCATAAACACAGCACTAGAGTCTACCTTTGAATGAATATAGGGGTGGCTTGTTTGCAAATGTTGCTTCCGGTTTGTTGTGTTCTACCCCGTAATGATAGCTCTGCACGGTTGTTTGCTGTGGCAGTAAATGTGAAATGTGTCCATATGTCCCCCCTTATTTTCCTTTCAAGCATTAACATTGTTTAATATTTCATAGGCTGTTCTCTGTCAAAAACGTTGATACATTTAGACAGAGTTTTTGTTCTCATAAATTTCTTTTTATTTTGTTTTTGTTTTTGTTTTTGGACAAACTATGACAACTATGATGAAAATTATTTGTCAACAAAATTAACACTGCTTAAGGCATTTTCTAGGTTTTGTTATCAAAAACCTTGCTTCTACTGAGGTGGGAACATTTTTTTATGTCTAAATGTTACAAAGTGTCCCAAAAAAATCGCACTGCGCTAATTAACAAGGAGCAAAATATATGTTTTTTTTTTTTTTTTTCAAAAACATGCTAGCATTAAATAGCAGCGGCTGTGTGGCTTTCACTAATTAATTATTGCTATATGCTATTATTATTTTTAAATTCAACTTGCATTAATATCTGATGTAACTGTTTATGTAGCTGACACCTACACTAACACTAACTAAACTCCTGCTTCACATAATGCATTGCCATTTTGCTTGAGTGAATAGGTTCAGTTTGATTTTTGTTGACTGTAATTAAAATGGGTCATTGTTGTTGCTGTGGTCAGTAGTGTCAGAGAAGAAGTTTTTTTGAAATTTTGAAATATCCAAACAGTGCTAGAATGTGTCAAATCTCCATTACTGCACAAAAATATTGCACATGGAATTATTGCAGCGGAAGACAGCGGTAGTTGGCAATATAATCATCACAACAATCACAAATGGTGTAATTTATAGTCGCTTAGTAATCATGCCACCCAACTCACTGTGGACCCCACATTTGCATCTGGTAGTTCGACATTTACCAGGGCTTAGAGTAACAAGCCACATTTAAAAGAGTCTTTCCAGTTAATACAAAGGAGTGTTTTCCAGCAGAACCACCAGCTGAGACACATCAGTAGTGTCCTGGTGCCAGAGAAGTGCTGCAACCTTGAATGGAGTTCGCTGACCACATCGGCTGTTTTTTGTTTGTTTAAGTCCAGGCATAAGTACACACAGAGTACACACAATGACGCAAAAGAGTATTGCCCTGTCTTTTCTTTTTTTTTTTTTTTTGTCAATTCCACCAATGACTCACACTTTGGAAAACTATCAAAGTGCAGCCGATGAAGAGAGAAGTGTGTTTCTCATTGCGCACATGACCAAGGACCTTTTTGTTTTATGTCATAACCAAGTGCCTTTCAGAGCATATTATTTTTTGATATTTTCTCAATATGTTCAAAAGCTGTTGCACATGCTTTTATTATAAAACTTTGGCTGCACATAACAGTAGCATCATTTTTATTGATTTCATTGTAGGCGTAGGAGCACTCAGGTGGTCTTCTCTATGGATTGGTGTTTAAAGACTGTTGACTATAACCCAGCAGATCTTGAACATCACAGAAAAAAATGAACATGCATACATAATTATAAATAATAGTTTTGCATTAATACAATGTGTGCCCCTTTCCCCTCTGCTTGCAAAACTCACATTTATCTGCTTTCCAAACTATTTATGTACTTTTTATTATTTAATACACAATTATAGACTAATGTACATGCATGTTCATTTGGGTACACATTTTCCACATGCTAACCCAAGCAGTTGTATTATTTCTATTGTATGATTTAAGAGCCAGCTAATAGCCCACTTTTAAAACTCCTTATACAGCCTTCCACAAAATGTCTTTTGAATTGATTTCTATGTCAGCAATGGCAACGTATATTTTACCTTATACAGTTTTTGCGGCTTTAGTGATGAATACTGTATGCTGATCTCATCAGTCAGATTTTAGATAATCAGTTTTTTGATGAGGAAGCACACGTTGCAAATAAAGTTCATGCATAACTGTGGCGTTGTAGAGTTACATTTATGCTCATACACTGGCAGAATTTGTCGTTTTCTGGTTATTTTTCAAAGAATATGAATGATAACACAAATACTTATTATATAATACTACAAATACTTATTTATTACTCATAGTTAGTGTTTGGGTGAAACCATTAATTGTCAAACAATTGTCTTTACTCTTTTTAAATCTTAATGACAACAGAAACTACCCAAATGACCCTGATCCAAAGTTTACATGCCCTGGTGATTCTGGCCTGATAACATGCACAAGTGACACAAACAGGTTTTGAATGGCTACTAAAGATAACCATCCTCACCTGTGATCTTTGCTTATGATCAGTGTGTGTGTATAAAAGGTCAGTGAGTTTTTGGGCTCCTGACAGACTCTTGCATCTCACATCCAGTGCTGCACTGATGTTTCTCTCTGAGTCATGGGAAATGCAAAAGAATTGTCAACGGATCTGTGGGAAAATATAATTGAACCTTATAAAAGAGGAAAGGGATATAAAAAAATATCCATGGAACTGAGAATGCCAATCAGCCGTGTTCAAAATAATGGAATTTTGTTGAAACTAAACTACAGTCAGGTAGACCAACAAAAGCTTACTTTAAGCTTTAAGCTACTACTGCCAGGAAAATTGTTTGTGATGTAAAGAAAAACCCACAAACAGCTGAAATACAGGACTCCCTGAAAAAAGTGCTGTGGCTGTTTCAAAATGCACAATAAGGAGGCACTTGAAGAATAATGTGCTGCCGTGTCTAGTTGCCAGAAGAAAGCCATTACTACACAAATGCCACAAAGCATCCCGCTTATAATACGCCAAACACCACAGAGTCAAGCCTCAAAACTTCTGGAACAAAGTCATTTGGAGTGATGAGACCAAAACTGAACTTTTTGTCTAAGTAGCTTTTAGTTTTTGTACTGTAACTTATCCCACAGAAAGAAGGAACCACTTAGCTCTCATTTGAATGGAATTCCATCCTGTGTGACAGGAACTCAGTGGGAAAATTGCTAAGTTAATTAGAATGGGTTAGAACAAATTTTAAGCAGTTTTTCATTTTTTGAAAATGGATTTTACATGGAAAAGAGTGGCTTGTCCCCTTCAGGTTGGTGGAGAGCTCCTGTCTTAAGTGAGGAGTTTAAGTATCTTAGGGTCTTGTTCAAGAGTGGGGGAAGGAGGAAACGTGAGATTGACAGACGGATCGGTGCAGCTTCTGCTGTGATGTAGTCGATGTACCGGTCTGTCGTGGTGAAGAAGAAGCTGAGCTGTAAGGCAAAGCTCTCGATTTACCGGTCAATCTACGTTCCTACTCTCTGAAGTGGCTTGGGCATTTGTTTCGGATGCCTCTTGGACGCCTCCCTAGGGAGGTGATCCAAGAATGTCCCACCGGGAGGAGACCTCGGGGAAGACCTAGA